>CM030360.1:2845466-3182966 GCA_017893485.1 Hemerocallis citrina | reverse complement strand
ATTGATGTTAAGGTGGAGGATGAGGACTAAGCCCTTTTGTTATTATGCTCAATGCCCGCATCATACAAGGCTTTTAGAAACATGTTGATCTATAGTAGAGATAAAATTTCTCTAGAGGATGTTAAGAGCAATTTGCAAGCCAAGTTGCACATTGATAGTGAAATGACCAATAATGAGAAAGGGAACCAAGGTGTTGGTTTAGTTGTTGATCGAGGTAGGTCATGGGATCGAAACTCGAAAGATACAAGGACCCGTTCGAAGTCTAGGCACAAGAATTTGACGTGCAACTATTGTAAGAAGAAGGGACACATTAAGGCTGATTGTTTCAAGCTCAAAAATAAATAAAAGGCGGATAGTAAAGGTTCTTCTTCGGAGGAGGCCAATGTAGCCGAATGTGACACGATTGATACTCTTTGTGTGATAGATACTAATGTTGATGATATACATTGTTGGGTGATGGATACGGGTGCTTCGCAACACATGACTCCGAATAGAGATTGGTTTGAGACTTATGAGCCTACGGATGGTAAGGTTCTCATGGGGAACAACAATATGTGTAAGGTTGCCGGAATTGATTTGGTGACAATTAAGTTCCATGATGATAAGGTCCGAAGGTTGACGGGTGTGAGGCATATACCCGATTTGTCTAAGAATTTGATTTCTTTGGGGTCTCTTGAAGAAAAGGGGTGTAAGTTCCAAAATGAAGGTGGAGTCCTTAGAGTCTCTAAAGGGGCTCTCACAATCATGAAGGCGAAGAGAATTGGAACTCTTTATTTCTTACAAGGTTTCATGGTCACGGGCTCGGCCGCCATTGCACGTTCGGGTACTATGTCGGATAAGGATACTACTAGGCTCTGGCATATGAGATTGGGGCATATGAGCAAGCGAGGAATGACCATTTTGAGCAAGAGAGGCTTGTTGTGTGGCCAATACACGGGCAACTTGGAGTTTTGTGAGCATTGTGTATTTAGCAAGCATAAGAGATTGAGCTTCTCCACGGCCATTCATTCGACCAAGGGAACACTGGACTACATCCATTCGGATCTTTGGGGGACCTTCTCGTGAGCCTTCCAAAGGTAATGGTTCTCGTTACATGCTTACTTTCATTGATGATTTCTCAAGGAATGTTTGGGTTTATTTCTTGAAAGAGAAAAGTGATGTGTTTCGCACCTTCAAAGAATGGAAGTCACTTTTGGAGAACCAAACGGGAAGGAAAGTTAAGAGGTTGAGAACCGATAATGGTTTGGAGTTTTGCAACCGTGAGTTTGATAATTTTTACAAGGATGAAGGGATTGTTCGGCACAAGACGGTGGTCAACACTCCACAACAAAATGGTGTTGCAGAAAGGATGAATAGGACACTACTTGAAAGGTCTAGAAGTATGCTTTCAAATGCGGGTTTGGGTAAGGAGTTTTGGGCGGAAGCCATTAACACATCTTGCTATTTGGTAAATCGATCTTCTACCACTTCAATTGAGTTGAAGACACCCGAAGAAGTGTGGTCGGGTAAGACGGCCGATTATTCGAATTTGAGGGTGTTTGGTTGTCCCGCTTATACACATGTGAATAAGCAAACCCGCATTGGCAAGGAAGCCATTTCTTCTAAAGATGCAGCCAATTGGGTTGCCGCTATGAATGAAGAGTTACAATCTTTGCAACAAAATGAGACTTGGTCTCTTGTGAAGCCTCCGAGTGGTAAAAGAATTGTGGGTTGCAAGTGGGTATTTAAGAGGAAGATTGATGGCTCAAATCCTGCGGATTTTCGATACAAGGCAAGGCTAGTGGCTAAAGGGTATAGTCAAGTCCAAGGTGTGGACTTCAATGATGTGTTCTCTCCTGTAGTTAAGCACACCTCCATTCGAGTTTTGCTCTCTTTGGTGGCAATGAAGGATTTGGAATTGGGGCAAATGGATGTGAAAACTGCCTTCTTGCATGGTGATTTGGGGGAGCAAATTTACATGAGCCAACCGGAGGGTTTTGAGATTGCGGGAAAGAAGGACCGTGTGTGTCTTTTGAAGAAGTCCCTTTATGGCCTTAAGCAATCGCAGCGGCAATGGTATAAGAAGTTTGACTCATTCATGGTGAGTATTAATTTCCATCGTTCCAATTATGATAGTTGTGTTTATTTCAAGAAGTTGGATGGTGGGGATTTCATTTACTTGTTGCTCTATGTGGATGACATGTTGATTGCATCCTCAAACTTGAAAGAAGTTAGGAGGTTGAAAGAGCAACTAAGTTCGGCATTTGAGATGAAAGATTTGGGGGCCGCCAAAAGGATTCTCGGGATGGAGATCACAAGGGATAGGTCCAAAAGAAAGTTGTTTCTTTCACAAAAGAGTTTTGCCGAGAAAGTGCTACGCCGTTTTGGCATGGAGAAAGCGAAAGTTGTTTCAACACCTCTTGCGGCGCATTTCAAGCTTTCGGCCGCTTTAAGCCCAAAATCCGATGATGAGAAGAAATATATGGAAAAGGTTCCATATTCAAGTGCGGTCAGGAGTCTCATGTACTTGATGGTGTGTACTCGACCCGACATTGCTCAAGCCGTTGGTGTGGTAAGTAGATATCTCTCTTGTCCGGGGAAAGGGCATTAGGAAGCGGTGAAGTGGATCTTCCGCTATTTGAGAGGTACTATTGATGCTCGTTTGGAGTTTGGTAATGGCAAGAAACTTATGTGGATGCGGATTTTGCGGGTGATTTGGACAAGAGGCGTTCTTTGACGGGTTATGTTTTTACCCTTGGAGATTGTGCAATTAGTTGGGAGTCTACACTTCAAGTCACCGTTGCACTCTCAAGTACTGAGGCTGAATATATGGCAATTACTGAGGCTATTAAGGAGACTATTTGGCTCAAGACGTTTGTTGGTGAGATGTCTTCACTCGAGGGTCCTATTACGGTGTTTTGTGACAACCAAAGCACGATTCATTTGACCAAGGACCGCATGTACCATGAGAAGACGAAGCACATTGACATTCGATACCATTTTGTTCGAGATGTGATCTCGGAAGGCAAAATTGCCGTGAAGAAGATTGGTACCGAATCGAATCCGGCCGATATGCTCACAAAGCCTCTTCCAATTGCAAAGTTCAAACTTTGTTCAAGTTTGATGTCGGTTTGTTTCTAGCTAGTTTGAGCTATTTTTGTTTCTAGCATGTTTGCTAGTATATTTTTATGTTTACCTTTGTTTAGGTTATGTTTGCTTTATGCATTTGCTTTGTGTTTTAGTTTGTTTAGATGCAATTTGGTTCAAGGTGGAGATTATTATGATATGACCCAAATTGCTCTTAAGGCCCATTGGGCTTAGTATCTTCATATATGTAACAATTAGAATCAAATGAATACAATCAACATTTTGCCATTCTCTCTCTCAATAACCGGCTGCCTCTCCTCTCTTCTCTTCTCATCCTCATCTTCTCAAACCCTAACATCTCAACCCATTCAAAATCCTAACATTTTAAGATGGAAACATGAATCAACAATAAAAGTTTGAACTTTTCCAACTCTCCTGATATAGTCCCAAACTGTATCTAATATTGTTGCGTATCAGTCTTGAGGTTCATATATCAGTCCTCGGGGTATTTTCTTTCTTCCAGGGAGTTATTTGCAAATAATCCAGCCTTTTCACAATAAAACCCACTATCCAATTCTCACGGGCGATACACAGGGACAGTTGTGCGCCCAAGTAGAGGAAGAATAGCTGTGGGGCCCACTGTGAGCAGAGGCTGTTAGTGAGTGGGGTTTTAGTTAGGGTTCAGGCGTTGCACGTGCTACGTGTCAACTCCCTATTGGTAGATCAAAAGCAAGGGGGAAGTTTCTTTAAATACCCAAATTGTAATCGTTAATTTTGTTGAGAAATCAATAATCAAAACCCGTTCTTCTTCTTTTCGTTTGTTCTTCCCTTTTCGATTCACTCTACCATTCGCAGGTAGATTCATGGTGGTTGAAACACGCAGCACCGCTCTACCGCCACCAATCCGATTCGGTGACATAACAATGGTATCAGAGCTCAATAATCATGTCCCTCCGACGATCGAGTGTTCGCCGATTCCTGAGTCTGGACAACCGTCTAGATTCGAATCAACAAACCAGTCGATGCGGGGAACCACCCCTAGGGGTTGATCTCCACCATTCAACCGATCTAGGACAGAGGATCGAAAATATCGAGATTTCGTTGGGTAACTTCACCAACGCCGTCCAGTCGCAGGTCGCTTGTATGCGATCTCAGTCAACTAAGATGCAGGGTCAGATCGATCAGATCAAGGCTATGATGGAGAAGTTGCTGCCGCTAATGGAGTAGAGCAAATTCAGTCAAAAATTGTTAGAGCAAGATCCTCTCTTCAAAGAGATTCAGTCAAAAATTAACCAGGAAGCAGCTGCAAAGTCCAAGTACAACTTTCACAATGGTTTGTATGTTGTAAAGGGTTACACTGATGCTAGCTTTCAGTCTGATAAAGACGACTCCAAATCGCAATCGGGTTTTGTGTTTTACCTAAATGGTGGAGTTATGAGCTAAAAGAATTCGAAGCAAGAAACAGTAGCCGATTCTACCATAGAGGCTGAGTATATTGCTGCCTCCAATGCAGCAAAATAAGCTTTTTGGATCAAAAAGTTCATGACTGAACTTGGTGTGGTTCCTAGCGTTGTGGACCCGGTAGACCTTTATTGTGATAACAATGAGGCCATTGCACAAACTAAGGAGCCTAGATCTCACCAGCGATCCAAACATAAACTTAGACGCTTCCATCTCATTCGAGAGATCATTGATAGAGAAGAAGTGAAGATATGCAAAGTACCGACAGATGATAACATCACTGACCCACTGACAAAGCCTCTTGCACAGCGAAAGCATGAGAGTTACACTAGATCTATAGGCATTATATGTATGTCTAATTGGCTCTAGTGCAAGTGGGAGATTGTTGGTGTATGCCCTAGAGGCTAGTTGTATATTGACATTACTAGTTTATATTGTATCATGACATTTATTTCATATTTAGGCATTTCATTTATTGTGTTATTTATTGTGAATTAAATGAACATAATAAAGTTCTTAGAATAGTATATTCATTGCCATGGGATATCAAGTGCATGACCTGATTATGAGATCCTATTGGCTGAAATCAGAACAATGTTCTTAAATGTCACTAGTCAAGTATTATTGTGAATTAGAACAATGATAATACATAGAGACTAGTGTGTGCGTAAACTGATGACCATTCTCACAGGTCATGGATATGAGATATCAAGTCTTCACATAGGTACATATTAGAGTAATAATGTACTGGACTGACCCACCATAAAAATGCTGCATGGATCGTTACGTGAGTCATAAGCAGTTTCCACAGTGACCATGGTGTACATAATTCTTTGACTTGAAGTCACCACGGTTCTCTACATGAGAAGTTATATGTTTTAATGCCATCAAACGTTGCCTATGATAAGGTGATTATAAAGTCAACTATTGGATATAATACAAATCATGCGGAGGGATGTGAGTGACTTAGATAGGATTTGTCCATCTTACATAACAGGAGTGATATCTTCGAGCTTCTTGATTGAGAGAGACTATAAAATGCATGGCCGTGCTCAAATGAGTTAATATGAGACTTTGAGCTCATTTGTTATAGTAAGTCTACTTAGACATCAAGAAACCAAAAATTGAACTATACAAGAGTAAACGCTCTATGTCGTGTGGTTAATTAAGATGTCTGGATAAAGGGACTAGACTACATGGTAACATTGGTCACGGATAAGTTATGTCAAATCAATGACATTCTCGTTACTTGAGTAGCAGTGATGTATTGCTAAATATCGCTCGCTGTTTGTAATACTAGAATATAATTTTAGTATTACTGTCAACATAATGGGAACCTACAGGGTCACACACTTAGAATTGATCGAAATTGGAATTTAAATTCATAAGATAAATTTAATTGAGAATCCAAGTAAGACTTAGACTCCTAACATTGGATGAACATTTAATTAGCTTAAATGGGCCAACTAAAGTTCAAAGGCTTACACACGAATCTAATCCAGGTTAGATTGTGAGCCCAACAGCCTTATTACTCTCTTAGAATTGATTTTCTGCACCTATATATATGGTATGTATCTATGGAAAAGACACGTAAAAAATACCCAAGTCATCACAGAAAGTGAGAGAGAGATCGTGAGGAACATCCCCTTCCCACAGCTAGCACCGCGGTATGAGGGAAAGCCATTTTTCGTTCCGTTCGTGTGGATACCGTAGAGGCACCGCAATATCGCAGTGTTGTGATCGGCATATTATGGAGACAACATATCTATCTTTAAGGTATAACTTCTAAATACGATTTATAGTTTTCACATGAATCCATGGCTAGATTTCGATATTTTTGTAATTTTTCTGCTGTGTACTTAATCTGTGATTGCCATCGAAACCTAACATTGTACTGCTACAAAGGGAGTGTGTTACCTGAATCCCTCATCTTCTATTACTAGGTAGCTTATGAAGTTGTATCATAAGTCTATACAAGGAGGTCATTCAGGTTTTCATAAGACATGGTTGAGATTGAAGGGAATTGCACACTGGAAGGGTATGAAAGGGATGCTTAAAACACACATCCAAGAATGTGAGGTCTGTCAAAGGTGTAAGTACTCTAATCAGGTTCAAGCAGGACTATTACAGCCCCTATCCATCCTTGAAGCTGTGTGGAGTGATATCAGCATGGATTTTATAGAGGGTTTGCCAAAGAGTTGGGGTAAGACCACTGCGTTGGTAGTTGTAGACAGACTATCTAAATATAGCCATTTGATATCACTAACACAGCCATACAACAAAACAAGTACCTGAGTTGTTTGTTCACAACATCATCAAGTTGTATGGAGTTCCAGCTACCATAGTAAGTGACCAAGATGCTATCTTCACCCATACTTCATTCCATCCTCAATCAGATGGCCAGACAGAAGTAGTGAAAAAAAACCCTAGAAACATATTTAAGGTGTTTTTGTTTACAAGCCTACTACCTGGGTCAATTCCCTACCCTGGGCATAGTACTAGTACAATATCAGTGTCCACAGTGCTACACAATTCTCCTCATATCAGATTTTGTATGGTAAGGCACCTCTAACCCTCATTCCTTATGTGCCCAAAACTGCTAAATCTCAAGAAGTAGAGTGTTTACTAGACAAGGATCTCACATTAAAGCTGCTCAAGGATAACCTAGTGAAATCTCAAGCTCGAACAAAGGGGGTGGCTGATAGACACAGGGTTGATAAGGACTTGATTGTAGTAAGGGATTTTGTGTATCTCAAGCTCCAACCTTACAAGCAGACTTCAGTTGGAGGTAAACACATTCACAAACTATCTCATCTCTATTATGGTCCCTATGCAGTGGTGGAGAGAGTAAGACATGTTGCTTACAAACTTCAATTACCACCGAGCGCTCGAATCCAAGATGTTTTCCATGTCTCCCAACTCAAGAAGCATTTGGGTGATTGCAGCAAGCTACAGGAAAAACCATACCCTGTATTGCCAAGAGGAACAGGCTGAATTCGTGAAAAATTGGATTAGAGGATGATGGGGAAGATGGGAGTGGTCGTAACCGAAGTCCTAATCCAATGGCAGGGTAGCAATGAGGAAGAGGCAACTTGGGAAGAGTTTTAGGACATCTACAATCACTTCCTAATTTTCAACATATTATGGAAGGTCCTGTTCAAGCGGGGAGGAATGATAATTGATACAGTCCCAAACTGTATCTGAAACTATATTGGATATCAGTCCTGAGGTTCATATATTAGTCATCGGTTATTTTCTTTCTTCCAGGAAGTTGTTAGCAAATAATCCATCCTTTTTGCAATAAAACCCACTATTCAATTCTCACGAGCGATACACGGGGCAAATGTGCACCTATGAGTAGAGGAGAGGATAGTTGTGGGGCCCACTATGAGTAGAGTAGAGGCTGTTGTTGAGCAGGGTTTTAGTTAGGGTATGAGCCTTGCACGTGCTACGTGTCAACTCCTTATTGGTAGATCAAAATCAAGGGGGAAGTATGTCTTTAAAAGCCCAAATTGTAATCGTTAATTTTGTTGAGAAATCAGTTTTCAAAACCAGTAGTTCTTCCTCTTCTTTTTGTTTGTTCTCCCTTTTTCGATTCACTTTACCGCTCGCAGGTAGATTCATGGTGGTTGCGACGCGCAACACCGCGATACTGCCACCGATCCGATTCGGTGACGTAACATCACCACCTCAGTAGTGTTCAATGAAACTACATTTCTCACAGGCATTTCATCAAACAGTTTGTGAGCAGAAACAATTCCTTAATCAAAATAATAAAACTAAGGTTTCCTAACTTTCCAAGTTGATAGAAATTTAGAACAAAAATCCTCCTTCTTCTTAAAAAATAGTTGACAAATTAGGGTTTTTGAGAACATGTAACCCTTGATTTAAAAATCACAAATTTCTCGAATTTGACGAGTGAATTATACAAGAATCAAGAATCAAACTAGGGTTTTTAGCAGTGTTCTAAAAAGCGCTAGGCGGTAGTCGGGCGGCCGATGGGAGCCTAGCGCCTAGACCTTGTAATCGGGGATTAAGCGGCTAGGCGCTACGCGGTTTTTTAAATTTATTTATTTATTTATTTATCGATCTTTTGGGTTTATTTTGTTGTTACCCCTTTTTACTCTTTATTGCTACTCATTCTTAGTTTCTTACTATTGAACTTTTTCTCCTTGCAATTGTAGGATGAGCTTCACATAGTCGAATCGGTGTATTATTGTATCGGTGAACATGAGGACTCTATCTTCTCCATATTCAATGTAAACTGAGGACCTGCAATTTGGGGTGAAAGTGAAGAGCGCGATTTGGGGGTGAAAGTGAAGAGCACGATTCAGGGTTTTTTACTTTTTTTTATTAGGAAGAGAAAGTGAGAGCGGTGGATTTTTTTTTACTTTTTTTAAAAACTACTTGAGGCCTAAGCGGGTCTAGTCCGCCTAGACCCGCCTAGACCGATTAAACGCCGCCTAGGTCCGATTTTAGTTGCCTAGAACCCATTTCCGATTTTCATAAATGCCTAGGCCCTAGTCGAGGCGTTGGGGAGCTGCCTAGCGCCTAGGCGCCACCTAGGCGGCCGCCTAGGCCGCTTTTTAGAACACTGGTTTTTAGATAGCAATACATTACAAAAAACTAGAACTCAACTACTGAAAAAATAGTACAAAAGGTTTCTGAGATAAAATTAAATTAACAAAAATCTCAAATTAAATTTAGTAATAGTCTAAAATTAAGGAAGAAGACATTGAACTTACCGATTGAATCAGGCTGGGTTGAGAAACTTCGATTCTCCAAACCCGCAGCCATTGTATTTTAGCTAATCTAATCTACTACATAACTAAGCAAATATGTTTTTAGTGTATGAACCCTTAAAAGATGAAAACACCCTCAACTACTACTCCTAAGTTAAAATTTAAAAAATCAAATTATAAATTTCAAACTGTCAAAGAACAAATGTAGCAATAAATAAACTTCCTCAGTCGACACAAACGGCGTATCCCTAAAAAGACAAAAACACCCTCAACTATTCTCCACCTTAAAATTCAAAATTACAAATTATAAATTTCAAACTGTCCACGACCAAATTTAGCAATAAATAAACTTTCTCTGCACACAACCCGTGCACCCCGTGGAAAGACGAAAACACCCTCAACTCATACTTCTACTTAAAAATCAAAATTTCAAATTATAAATTTGAAACTATCCATGACCAATGTAGCAATAAATATTATTAGCGTGTATATATTTTATTGGGAAAAAATTCATAAGGACCATGGTCCATGAACCAGTGGGCTTACCCACCACTTGAGTTGCTTTGAAATGTGTGTCTTGTGTGAATCATTTAGTTGACGGTCTTCAAAGCAGATCAAGGGCTAAATGTGAAAAAACCTTACTCAAGTATTGCTAATTTTCAAAAAACTATATGCAACTTTTTTATATAAAAAACCACCCTCAACTATGTTTTCAAGGGAACTTTTCTCCAAAATGATCCACTTTTCAAAATATTTACCAAACTGACCCACTTTTGAAACTAATTACTCATCTGACCCACTCGTTATTTGAAACAACCAATAAGTATAGAAATTTTCTCCAACACTTGGAGAAATCTCGCCAAGTCTCAAAACACTAAAGCTAAACTCACTATTTTGAAAACCGGCCATAATTGAACTAAACTCGTTTGAAACAGCGAGTCTAGTTCAATTACAGTAATTGTTTTAAACAGCGAGTTTAGTTATAGGAATTTTTTCCAACACTTGAAGAAATCTCGTCAAATCTCAAAACACTAAAGCAAAACTCGCCGTTTCGAAAAGAAACCCTAATTGAACTAAACTCGTCGTTTCAAACATCGAGTCTAGTTCAATTATGGTCGCTTTTCGAAACAGCGAGTTTAGTTGTAAGAATTTCCTCAACACATGGAGAAATCTTTCGAAGTCTCAAAATACTAAAGCTAAACCTAAACTCGCTATTTCGAAAAATGACCCTAATTGAACTAGACTTGCTGTTTAAAACAGAAGTTTTTTGCCTACATAGGCCACTGTTTGAAAATATTTGCGTTTTTGGGCCAGTTTCCCAACTATTAGCATTTTTGGGCTACTTTGTGCCACGTCAGCAGCGGCCGCTATTCCCAATAGCGGCATCTTCATTTTCGAGGTCACTAATGGAAATAGCGACCTATGTTTTAATTTTTTTAGAATATTTTGTTTGTCATCGCTATTCCCACTAGCGACCTTAGTTATATGAGGTCGCTAATGGGATTAACAACCTTTAATGAGCTGTATTCGAACACTAAGCAAAATCTAAAGAGCTTTTGCTCTCTGAAAAATGACAATCAGTTTATTTTTAAAACTAAGGTCGCTATTCGGAATAGAGGCCTTTATATACTAAGGTCGCTATTCTGAATAGAGGCCTTAATTGTATGACTATTTTGTAAATTTTACAAAGAACAAGGAGATTGTGTTTCCTACTGTAGGTCGCTATTGGGAATAGTGACCTTAGTATACTAAGGTCGCTATTCCCAATAGCAACCTCAGTTTTAAATTTTTTGGAAAACCTCTTTAGGAATCGTTAAGTGTCTCAATACATTCATTCAAGGTCGCTAATCCCATTAGCGATCTCATATAACTAAGGTCGCTAGTGGAAATAGCGACGGCAAACAAAAAATTCAAAAACATTTAAAATATAGGCCGCTATTCCCATTAGCAACCTCGAAAATAAAGAGGCCGCTATTAGGAATAGCGGCCGCTGCTGACGTGGCACACGTTAGCCCACGAGCGCTAATAGTTTCGAAACTGGCCCATAATTACAAATATTTTTAAAAATTGGCCTATCACGGCAAAAAATTCTTAAAACGGCGAGTCTAGTTCAATTAGGGTCATTTTTAAACATAGAGGGTTTAGTTATATGAATTTTCTCCAACACTTGGAGAAATCTCGTCAAGTCTCAAAACACTAAAGTTAAACTCGCTGTTTCAAACAGTGACCCTAATTGAACTACACTCACTATTTGAAATAGCGAGTGGGTCAGTTTGATAAATATTTTCAAAAAGTGGGTCATTTTGGGAAAAAAATCTTTTCAAGGCATGGGTGAGTGAGATTTTTTTTAGAATGTTTTGAAAACATAGTTGAGGGAGGTTTTTATATAATAAAAAAAAAAGGTTGCGTGTGATTTTTTTGAAAATCGGCAATACTTGAGTGAGGTTTTTTCACATTTAGCCTAGATCAAGTGGTGGGGTTCATGGACCATGGTCCTTGTGATTTTTTCCTATTATTAAGGGGTTCATTTATTTAGGTGTGTTACAAGTTTGTGAGAAGATGAATGAGAAAGAAATGGTGAAAATGAGGTTTCTATTTATTTCTATATTTATTAGTGTATATTAATGAGATTTAATTTATTACTATAATTATTAGTGTATATTATTGGGCGTTTATTTATTTCTATATTTGTTAGTATAGATTTTTTGGATTTGTAATCTTGAATTTTTAAATATGAAGATACGGTATTATGATTTAAATGTGTGTATTGTTTTTTGGGTTCCTGAAATATTATGAATTACACAAAAATATCACATTCATGCCCATATCAATAATTATAAAAAGAACATATTCCATTCATAAAAAAATGAAGGAGGCATGAACAGGAGCAATTGACAGGCAAAATAATTCCACATCCAAAAAGAGAGGAGAGTGAGAATCTACTTAATGAAATTCGCCACTTGAATGCTAGCCAATGGAATCAGATTGTTTCTATTGCAAGCTCCTCAAGTCTTATGTTGTCCCTTTCCTTCTCCATCATGTGATCATCTGCATAAGCAATTCATTATTCATCAGATACCCATATCTCATAAAATAGATCTACATTGCTATAAAAAAATATATAGTTTTTCTCCTCCTAATTTGATTTCTCTTCTCTTTCACTTCTATACATAGATTCAAGGTTTTTTCTCTTCAAAACATGAGAAAATGAAGAGTTACATTGGTTAGTCAAAAGCACCAAGGTTAGGGGAGGGGTATTTCAATTAGATGGCATCCAAAAGACATTGATTAGCACACTGTTGAGTTTCACAGTATGAGAGTGAAACATGATTGATCTTCTTGAGATATATAATGAAAAACTGAGAGGCCTATAAATAGGCTTACAAAACTTCGGTATAAAGAAAGCCCTCCACAAAATGGATAATATCAACACTATATAATATATACCTAACCACATATAAAATATAAACTAAATTTAAAAGATCTTCTCACATATTTTTTTTTTACTGTAAACGGTGGGTTCTTCTCACATATTACAATACACGCGACTATAGTTTAACAAAAAAGTAACAATTTGCCCGCTTTAAGGGTTACCTCTTTTGGCGAAAACCACTGGAAGATATCTTTTTCGAACAAATAATTCCGCATTTTATCCAAATAAATAAATCCGACAAACCATGCTTATAGTACTTGGATTAATTAGAGATGCTTTCTGTTGTGCGTATATCTCGTATACTATCACCTCAAATTTGGAGTAATTTTTGGAGGAGAGAGTGCAAAGAGGACTTTATAACAGTTATTAAGTCACTGATATATGAAAGTGAATTTTACTAGTATTGAAGTATTGGGTTGTACACAAGGTTTAAATTACATGATGTATAAAAGCATGGAAGCAATTTTCTCGAAGTTGCTTCTTTCTTTTAACCAAAAAATACAGTGCATATTTGCAAATAAAAATTAAAATTACAGTGCAAACCCTCAATACTTCAAGATTGATGTTCACATCATGAAGCCCAGATGAACAAATTCTCTCCCGTAACAGAGTACTAGATCTAGGTCCAACTTAAATTTGAAAAAAAAAAGGGGGAAACAGATGATAAGATGGACCCGAATACATAACTTCGAGGAAATCATTAAGTGTTACAAAATTCGTGTGGTGAGGCCTCAGATGTTTGTTGCATTCTTATATTATACCATGATTACGAGTGTGCTGCCACCATCTTCTATAAGTATTTGAGCGTACTCCAAGTCTCCCAACTGCTTAGCTCAAATTAGATACCCACTTGAAAGAGAATAGTCACTCTCTCTCTCTCTCACGCACACACGCACACACGTGTACCAATCTAATTTCCTACTTATGTTGATCTACAGTAAAGCATTCCAGGCTGAACTAATTAGTTTTCTATATTTGTTGATGTAACGATGCCACAATCAGCACACTGGAGGAAACGGCCGCGGCGGCAGTGGTGGTGATAGGATGGCCAGTGGCAAAGCTGGAAGAAATAATGAAATCCACATTAGTCGTGTTACCTTGTCAACTCTCTCTCTCTCTCCCTCCCTCCCTCTCTCTCTCTCTCTCTCTCTCATACACACACAGGCCCGGTTTTGTCCCAGAGCCACCAACGCACAGGCTTTGGACCCCTCTCTCTCTCATACACACACAGGCCCGGTTTTGTCCCAGAGCCACCAACGCACAGGCTTTGGACCCCAGAGTTTGGAATTTTTGTTAGGGCACTCCCATTCAATTTAAACTTAAAGAGCTAAAAATAACTTAAAATAAATAAAAAAAGGCAACAAGCATACTTCTTTTTCACTTCTGATTACAAATTTTAAGGGGCTGATTAGAAATTTTAACGGCTAATTAGAATTAGGTTAAATTCATTTTTATCAAATCATAAATAGGAGAAGGAAAATACAAAGGTGGAAGATCAGTTTGCTGCCCGACAACCCCTTTCATCTCCAGCTCCAGCGAATCGATCGTTCAAAGATTGATTTGGATTGAAACATCTTGTTCTTGTTCTCTTAGGTTTTTTTTTTAACTCCCATGATAAATTACCAATTTTTAATTTTAAGTAATAAATTAGGGGTTGAGAATTTAGGAATTGTTGTCGGTAGATGGTTGATTAAATTTTTTTAATTATTTTTGTTATTGTTAGTGGGACGATTAATTGTAATTGATTCCTAATAAAGCGAAAGCAAGAATCCAGACATGCTAAAAGACAAAAACAGAAAAGATTAGCGAAATTAACTAAGTCTCGAGCTGAATCTCTTGATAAGTATTTGTTGAAAGTAACCCAAGCAACGGACTCGAATGAAGGTTTAATTAATGAAGAACAAAATGAAGAAACTAATGAGATTGTTCATGAAGGAAATACGGCACATGATCTTACTGCAGAATTAACGTGCTATAATGAAGATGAAGAGGGAACAAATGAAGAACCAAATGCACCAAATGTAAATGAAGAACCAATAGTCTCTAATGAAGAGATAATGAAAGAAGTATTTCGAAGCTAAAGCTGATCAAAAGCTACACAAGAAAGATTGAATGGATTAGCTTTATTGTCGACTCGACTGAAAAAGATATGGTATCTATGCTTGAATTTGAAAGCATAATTAGTAACTTGGCGGGTCAAAAGGCGAGGAAAATATCTTTTTTAGGTAAGTAACTCTTATTAATGTAAACTGCATTATGCTTTTTAATGTAACTAGATTATGCTCTTTTTAAATGCAGCAAGATGAGTTGTATTTTTTCTTACTTTCATTCTCGTCGTAAACTTGATTTTTTATTTTTTGTATTGAATTTATATTGCTAGAAAAAGTTTTGTTAAATTGCACCATTTTAAATATTGTTCTAGAGTTTGGCTTTAAACACCAAAATGGCTAGATCTGGCCCTGCACACACACAAACACAAACCGATCTAGCTTCCTATATATGTTGATCTACAGTATATTTTACTATGCTAAACGAATTACTCTCTCCCATACACACATGGCTCGCGAACCAATTTGATTTCCTATTTATGTTGATCTACAGTAATTCTTATTAGGCTGCACTAATTAGTTTCTTATATTTGTTGATGTGATAGTTCAATAATCAGTGCACTGGAGGAAATGGCAGGGGCGGTGCTGCTGTTCTATAATTGCATGCTGCAACAAAGTTGGAGGAAATATTGAAATCCATATTCCCTGTAGTGTCTTGCCAGCCAGCACAACTAAAACCCGGAACACAGATTGCAAACAACACTCAAGCGGGAGGAAACAATACCATCGTCATAGGCTAATATCATCTTATAAGTTCGTTTGCTAGTAATAAGAGGAATGTACCGCTTATATACTTCTAGTCTTCAAGACTGCAACCCATGACCAGCCTAATCTTGAACGTGCATTAAGATATCAATGAAAAACAATCTCTATAATTCAAAATGTGAATGCTGTACCAACTTACCATATCTCATTCAGGCATTATTACAAACACTTGATGCATCTGCCTAAACTCTCCAATCTCCATAAATAGATTCCAAGTGATAATGCCCATCAGATAAAAGAGTTTGCCAGTAATAACAAATAAGTGCCCCTTATATCTTTCTCTTGTCTGTAAGACATCTGCTCACTATCATCCTTACAATTAAAAGATCATGAACTTCACGTTAAAATATTAATAAAAGAAAAAATATCTCAACAATTCAGAATGTGCATGTTCTTATTACCGTATTTCATCGAGGGATTATGACAAACACCTTACGTGCTTCGATCTACCCAAACTTTCTGTTGTATTAATGGATGTTCCTATAGGGCGCATCTTTCTCAATCAGATAATCATAGATACACCAATAATTACTCATTGAATGTCTAGTTTCATTCTCTTTTTTTTGCCCCTGAAGAGCTGGCGAGTTATGAAGATAGTTGACTAAATAAAGATCATATACATGTCGATAACAATAAATAGGCGAACGAAGAACATATTCCTTTCACTAAAAAAGTTAGAAAGCAGGAAGAAGAGCAATTGGTCACCAAAATAATTCCAAGCACAAAAAGAGAGCATTGCAAGTACCTACTTGATAAAATTCCCCACAAAATCGGACTGCTCCTTCTCCATCATGTGATTATCTGCAAAAGCAATTCATTATTCACCAAATACCTCTAGCTCATAAAAGAAACAAGTGTAGATAATCTTTTATTGCAAATGGAAGAGCTTGTGGTTATGAAAAGGATTGATTGTCTATATTGTCACCTCAACAAAGCTCCTAAAGGAAACAATGAAATCCGTGTCACCAATAATGCCGTGCCAACACAACCTGGACAGGTTACAAGTGACAATGAAGCAGGTGTAAACAACATCATCGTCATAAGCTGATCTCATTCTATAAGACAGTTTGCAAGTAAAATGGTCATGTATCCCTTATATGTTTCTTTTGTCAGCATGTCTGCGACCCACTACCATCCTTACAATAATAATATCCTGTACTTGCATTAAGACATCAACCAAAATAAAAGGTTTCTATACTTCAAAATGTCCATGTTCTTAGTGCCGTAACTGAACTCCTTTAGGCACTACTACAAACACTTGATGCATCCATCTCTCATCCTATAAGAGAGTGTCCAAGTAATAATATGAATCAAATAGAAGAGTATGCTAGCATTAACTGCCGCTTATATATTTCTCTCATCTCTTGTCTGCAAGATAAGCCCACTATCATCCTTACAATAATAAGATCATGTGCATTAAGTTATTAATAAAAGATACAATGTTTCTATGATTCAGAATGTTCATGTTCTTATTACCTGAAAGTTGGTTTATCCCTCTCATTCTCTACAATACACACTTATTACATATATATAGTACTCCTATTACAACACGTACATTACCCATATAATATCTCTAATATTACCAAATCTCATTCAGGCCTTATACAAACACCTTACATGGCTCTACCTGAACTCTCTCTTGACCAATGAGGTTTCCATCAGTGCTCATCGTTCTCAATCAGGCATCCGTAGATGGACACTAATAACTTGTCGAATGTCTAGTTTTGATTCAATTATTGTAGTGAGAACTTCGAAGAGCTAGTGCTTTGTGAAATTAAATTAACTAGATAAAAATCTTGTCCATGTCAATATTAATAATTAGAAAGAAGTACATATTCTGTTGATCAAAAAGTTAAAAAGCATGAACACGAGCAATTGGTTGGCAAATAACTCCAAAGAAATGAAGCTGAGAATCTACCTGATAAAATTTGCCACTTAAGTGCTTTCCAATGGAATCGGATTGCTTTTATTGTAAGCTCCTCAAGTCTAAAGAGGTTCCATTCCTTCTCCATCATGCGATCATCTGCAAAAGCAATTCATTATTCATCAAACACCTACACCTCATAAAAGAGATAAACATAGCTAAATAAGTTTTTTAGTTTTTCTCTGCTCTTTTCCCTTCTATTCATAGAGATAAAACTGATGAGAGCACAACTAACCTTTTTATTTATTTATGGAAAACAAAAAACTTGTTTAGCCTCTTTTGCTTCTCTCCCTCTTTTTATATCTCCTCTTGTTGTATCTCCTCTCAAATATAGCTTTCTACTAGCAAAAAAGCTAAACAAAAGGTAGAATATCACACGACTGCAGCGCTCTCATTGCTATAAAATGGATTTTATCCATATATACCACACGACTGTCGATGCTCTTAGTAAGCAATAAAGAAACAAACCTAGAAAATTGGGAAAAGCAAAAAAGTACATCATTTAACCCCAACATACCTGGGGATGGGCACAAATAGATAAAAAGAAGAAAACCAAAGCTACTGTAGTAAAAACATGAGAAATAAAAGCAACAACAACAAACAAATGGCAAGCAACAATAAACAACAAAGGGTGGGAGTCCAGCCTCTGATCTACTCCATTGTCGGATAGATCTCGATCTCCTCATCATCATATCCCTCAACCTGGAACACATTGGTGATCCTCCCTCTAGATCCCACGCTGTGGCACCTGTTACTCCAGTTGTTGGCACCCCATTTTTTGCTAGAGGTTTTTTTTTTTTGGTTTAAATATAAAACATTCGGGATTGATTTGTAAAAAGAACAAGTGTAAATGATCTACTGTGAAAGATTTAAGGGTTTCTGCATATTTTGAAAAATCTCTAATATCATAATGGGAGAGTTGGAGTTATCGTTTGTATACAACCCAACACGAGCACCGCCCGTGCATAACTAATATAAAGGAGGTCTTAGGTTCGAGGCCAAACTACGTCGAAGTTTTGACTTTAAAAAGTATATATTTATTAAGACGTGCATCGCACGTGTAAATTACTAGTGTTCCTTAATGGAAGAGAAGAGGAAGGAGAATTAGGCAAAGAGGAACGTTAAAATAAAAATAAAAATAAAAATAAAAAAACTCCCAGATTCGACAAGTTGCTTTTGCAGATGTGGATCTCTGTGGAGTTGGGGGGCAAACTTTTTCATGTAGATTCCCACTCTCTTCTCCTTTTTCATGTATAGCTGGAGCTAAGAAATTAATTAACTAGATAACAATTATATTCATGTCAATATCAATAATCAGAAAGAACATATTCCTTTGACAGAAAAGTTAAAAAGCATGAACAGGAGCAATTTGTGGCAAATAAATCCAAAGAGATAAGGGTGAGAATCGAAGATTCGCCACTTACATGCTTTTGGTTGGATTCTGACTCTTCCTTCTCCATCAAGTAAAAAACGAAGATGTGATTTACAGGTGGTGGTCATCCGCAAAAGCAATTCATCGAACATCTATCGCTCATCAGAGAGATACACTACCAAATGCCTCAACACCTCACTCTGGGTCACTGATTGCAAACAACAATCATGTGGATGGAAGGAATATCATCAGCAAAGGCCACTCTCATCCTACAAGAAACCCAACCTGAAAATTCTCCTTCAGGAGAATCACCAAACTAATAAAGCCTATAAGAGCATCCACAATGGTTTTTTATAAATGGCAAATTGCCATTTTATAAGAAACGGATCGTTGCAATGGTTTTTCATTTTGCCATTTTATAGGAAACTTTCTATTCTGGTTTCTCATATATGAGAAACGAAATACCAATTCTCAAATTATAAAGGACGGGATATCATATCCCGTCGCTCCAATTTTATAATTTTTTAATCGAGTGAGACGGGAAAAGATATACCGTCTGAATAATATATATTTTTTTTTAAATGGTCGGACGGGGAAACATACCCCGTCCGGGATATGATACCCCGTCTCTCCACTTTAAATTTTTTTTTTTTTAATATGTCCTTAGACGGGGAAACATACCCCGTCCGGGATATGATACCCCGTCTCTCCACTTTAATTTTTTTTTTTTTTTAATATGTCCTTAGACGGGGAAACGTACCCCCGTCCGGGGTATGATACCCCATCTCTCCCAACTTAATTTTTTTTTTTTTATAAATATGTCAACTTGCATGTGGTTTTAATATCTTTTTAAATATGATACCCTGTCAACTTGCATGTGGTTTTTTTAAATATGATACTCCGGGCCTCACTTGCATGTGGTTTTAATATCTCCCAACTTATTTTTTTTTTTAAATATATTTTTTTTTTGTGGGACGGGGAATGTTTCCCCGTCTCTCCCTTAAATTTTTGCCACGCACGCATATGAGAAAAAAATAACAAACGACCGCTGCACGATCGTCCTCCATTTGCTATTACAGTAGCTGCCATATAATAGCAAATAGCAAATACCATTGTGGATGCTCTAAGAAAGTTTGCAAATAAAATGGCCGTCGACCATGAAAGAATCTGCTAGTAACTAACATTGTCAAATGCACTTGAATTGTGATATCAATAATTTTATTTGCAAAAAAAAAAAAAAACCTTACTATAAAGAGATCAGCAAAACCAATTGATCGAACACAAAGACGTTTTTTATTTTTATTTTTGCAATTGGATTCCCCAATTAATGAGTATTTACAACTTAGTTCCCAAATCACAATATTTGCATTTTGGTTCCTTAATTGAATGGTTTAACTAATGAGTCCATAATTTGTACTATTCGTGCAGCCAAAGCCAAACTAGGGAATGGGCCGGACCGGACCAATCTTTCCCAAACTCGCCGTGCCTTCCTTAGGGCCGGACTCAAGCCTAGGGCTGTCACCTTTGAAGGCCCGGTCATGAGTCCAGCCTTTTGGAGGGCCTATGGACGGGCCTAAAGCCCGGACCATAATCCGAGCTGTTATATAGTGTAAAATATTTTTAAATATATAAGAAACATATACTATATATTTTTGTACGAAAAATATTATATTATATATTTATAACTATAGATCATGCAATATAATAGTATCTCATGTTCTTAACAAAACAATTGCATTTTTTGTACAATTAATATTTTTAAGTTATATATTTATGTATCTCTAAATAAATCTACAACTTTACATTGTCTCAAAGGGACAGGCCTACGGCCTGGGCACGTGATCCAGATCAAAGCTCAGGCCTATGGGCAAGGCCATGCTTTCAACTCCAAGCCCAGGTTCGGCCATTAAAGGGTCAGACTGGGCTTTGGGGCTTTTTTTTACATCCCGAGACAAACCCACTGAGAGCAGTGTTTTAAAAATCGGCCTAGGCGGCCGCCTAGGAGCTAGGCGCCCTCCCAACGATCCACCTAGGGCCTAGGCAATTTAGAAAATTGGGTTAAGGGTCTAGCCGGGTTTAAGTGGGTCTAGGCGGGTCTAAATCGGTATAGGCGGGTCTAGGCGGTTTAGACCGCTTAGGACCCAAACCATATTTTTAACTAATTGTTTTTTGAGTTTTCTCTTATTGTAAGCAGAGTAGCAGACTATCCATTATTCTGGGAATTTTAAAGTGATTATGTTTAAATTACAAATGATAATCACCTTTTTTGTGTGTTTTTTCTCTTATTGTATACACCGAATTTGTTAAGCAGAGTAGCACACTATCCATTAAGAATTTTTAAGTGATTATGTTTAAATTACAAATGATAATTACCTTTATTGTGTGTATGTTTTCTATGTGTAAAGAAAATTAAAATTGATGTGAAATTAGGAATACTTTTCAAAGAAATTCTTTTTCACTGAGTGTAGTTTGGTTGCTTTGCAGTAAGAAATAGAAATTTGAGGGAGCAAAAGAGAATAAAAGAGACAACAAAAAAAATAAGGCAAAATTATCATAAAATACCCTACTATTTTCATTATAAAAAAAAATTGATCCACATTTTGTTATTTTCAACAACCTGAAATCTCTCAACTTTAATCTTGAATTTTTTTGAGAGGAAAGGTGGTAATGAAGGCTAAAATAGGCTCTAGGATGGTTACAGTTAGGAAAAATATAGAGTAAAGCTACACCCACTACCAAAATCACTACTTTTCTCTTCGCTATCTTAGGTGGTACTCAACTTTTAGATGTTTCTACCACCTACTCTATACCTACTCTCCAATAGTTGTGTGCCACCTAAGATGTGAAGAGAAAAGTAGTGATTTTGGTAGTGGATGTAGAATTACTCAAAAATATATATGTTGATTGAAGCAGTTTACAACAAAAGTCATAACTTCAATATATTTCTTCTGGGAAAATGGGCCAAATAATAATGCTTAATGAAGTTAATAAATAATTTTACCAGTGTACTCACACTTTTTTAGGGTGAAACGATTTGAAAAAAACAGAGGGTGACAAGCGACATGGTGGAAATAATTTTCCTCTTGTTGCACCATTATTCCATCTTCACGCAAGTAGCTAAGCAATATGCATGTTGTACCAATCCCAACCACCTAACACCATCACCACCACTGCTAACACAAACATGCTGATCGAATTTCCTATTTAGCTAAGTAATATGTTAAAAGATGCAAAAGTCTTCCTGTGATGCCCAACACCTGACTTTATGTAGGACCAACATCCTCAGCATCTTAGCTTTAGTTATGCAGATGTCTTTTTGTGGGGCCTCTGGTGTTCATCCCAATCCGAATCTAATACCATAATTATATTTTTGTGCATTTTTCTGCCGTCTGTGCAACCATCATCTCCTATAAATACTCATCACCTATTCAATTTCAAATCATAGTTCTCCAACTGCCTATATCAAAGTACATACCAACTTCAACAAAATGGTCCCTCTCTCTCTCTCTCTCTCTCTCCCTCTCCCACACACACACACTCACACACAAATAAGTTGCCAGTTATATTGATCTCTCTTTAGGTTGATCTACAATAACATTTTGCAGCTGAACTAATTAGTTTCTTATATTTGTTGATCCATAATTAGACCTGTGGAGGAAATGGCAGAGGCTGTACTGTTGCTGCTGGAGGAGGAGCTGATCGTAGGATTGGAGTTGGCAACAAAGCTCCTAAAGGAAACAATGAAATCCGTGTCACCAAAGATGCTGCGCCGTCACAATCTGGACAGATTGCAAGTGACAATGAAGCAGGTGGAAACAACGTCATTGTCATAGGCTGATTTCATCCTATAAGATAGTTTGCTAATAAAATGACAACGTATCCCTTATATATTTCTCTTGTCTGCAAGGTGGCGACTCACTACCATATTTACTATAATAAGCCTGTACTTGCTTTAAAACATCAATAAAAAATAAAATGTTTCTATAATTCAAAATGTCCATGTTTTTAGTACCATATCTCATTTAGGCACTACTACAACACTTGATGCATCTAGTACCTCTTATCCTACGTACAGGATAGTTTTCAAGTATTAACCCGCATCAGGTAAAAGAGTTGCTAGCAATAATTGTCACTTATATATTTCTCTTGTCTGCAATACCAGCCTGCTATAATCCTTACAATAATAAGATCATGTACTTTGCATTAAGTCCATTCTTTCTCCACCGTGTGATTTTATTTCATTTTTTTCTTTCTTTTTTCCCTTTTCTTGTTTTTGATTTTTAACATATATATACCCGCTCACAAATGCTTAAAGCAACTGCAGCCATTTCCCATTTTGCAAAAAAATCCCATATTTTCGCAAATGAGTGACTGCAGACATTTCTTATTTTGCCAAATTTAAGAATTGATAAAAAGTATGTTCTCATATTTGGTAACGGATATGGCAATTGCCAAAATATAGGGGAGATCACTTAAATTTTAAAAAAAAATTAATGGATTGAACGAAACAAGAATTTTCTACAAAAAACAAATTAAAAAAATGATCCAACAGAACATGTTCCATCCGATCATATTTTCAATTTTTTAAAAATAAATGATCGGACGATGTTGTTCCCGTCCGATAAAAAAAAATTGGCCGTCCATATTTCTTTTTTTAAAAAATTCATCAAAGTCCAAATCCTTTCGATTATTTCATCAAAATCCAAGTCCAAGTCCCTCCAAGTTCTTCAAAATTTGTTCATAGTCCAAGTCCCTCCAATTATTTTATCAAAGTCCACGGATTTTCAAATTTATTTTTAAAAAAATTCTCGGACGAACAAGATATTCTGTCTAACAATTTAGTATTTTTTTACTGCCAAATTTTGGCAATCAACTAGTGTAGAGAAGCTATCTTTTCTTACCAAATCTTGTTTTGCTATTTTGCCATATTTGAGAAACAACGACTACAGTTGCTCTTAGATCTCATATTTACCCAATCACAAATATGTATTTTCATATTTACCCCCCGATAATGCTCTAATTAGATATTCATTTTCCCTCATTTTAACATTAATTTAAATTCCGAAATATTTTATCAAATTTAGCAGAATATACCAAACTTGATTGTTATGTTTTTTTTATTTTTCAGTCGTCCACTATAACTGATACAAGGAGACATGATAGGATTCGCATTGTTATGAACAAATATGAAAATACACATTTGTTGAATAAATATGAGGTTTGAACATTTATCATGAATATGTATGTATGGAACCTTCTTCTTTTTTTTTTTTTTTTCTTTTTTTTCTTTTTTGCCTCAACGAATAGGCATTTGACGTTTAATTCCCTAAATCATAACATTTTACCATTTGACCAACCTTAATCTAGGCTACTTGATCAATTTCGTTTGTAACTTGAAATTTGGGTGCAGTCAAGCCAAAGGAGGATTGCAATTGATGTGGGTGAAAAACTCAGTTAATCAAGGCCTTACAGTTCTTGCACGAATGTTGAGGTCCCTAAGGGCAAAACAGTAATCTCATAGTGACTACAAGCCCACGATCAGCGCAAGGGCCATTCGCAGGCACAGTATCTTGGATTAGCTCGCTTGGGAGGCTGGCTTGCAGCTCAATTGGGGGAGATTGACCAGTCAACCATTACTGGCAATCAAATCCCCCAAAATTAGGAAGATAGGGGGATCTTCAAGCCCATCAACCTATGCACACGGCAGCAACCGCTGGCTACACCCGTACCGTCTTCCTGAAAACAAGTGTGGGGGCTTGTCGTCGACCCCGAGCAAGGCCGAGGCTTTCTTCAAAGCCACTCAACCGTAACGCTCGGCGACGACCTTCAGCCATGTCCATTACTGGCTTTCTCCCCGGTGTGGGGGCTCAGCATCTGCCCCTAGCATGGTTTGGGCTTCTTCAAGCCCATCAACCTATGCACACGGTAGCAACCGCCGGCTACACCCGTACCGTCTTCTTGAGAACAAGTGTGGGAGCTCGTCATCGATCCCGAGCAAGGCCGAGGCTTTCTTCAAAGTCACTCGACCATTACGCTCGGCGACAACCTTCAGCCACGCCCACTACTGGTTTTCTCCCCGGTGTGGGGGCTCGGCATCTGCCCCTAACATGGTTTGGGCTTTTTCCAGCCCATCAACCCATGCGCATGGCGGCAACCGCCAGCTACACCCATACCGTCTTCCTGCGAGCAAAGGGTGGGGCTCGTCCTCGACCTCGAGCAAGGCAGTGGCTTTCTTCAAAGCCACTCGACCAATACGCTCGGCGGCGACGGTCCACCACGACCACTTCAGCAAAGTTTTCATTAAGGTTTAGGGCGCCTGCCTTCGGCAAACGCCCCGAGCTTCGAGTCGTTGTTTGACCCTCCTCTCACCCACGAGCAACTCGGGGTTTACAGCTTTCAAAAGTCAAAATCCCGAACTGTTCGAGGGCGGCAGGGGAGCCACAGACTAAAGGCTCTCTCCGATCCTCCGAGCCTCCGAATCAATTGATCGGCCCACCACTCACCAACGAACAACCCGGGGTCTTACGTCCCTCAAGACCAAAACCCTGAATTGTTCGAGGGTGATTGGTGCACCACTAATCCGGGGCCCTCAGACCAATGTTCTAATTTTGGGGCGCCCGCCTTCGGCAAGCACCCAAATCGAATGGCACATCAGCCAATCTCAACCCCTGACCACCAACAAGGAGCGGAGGGGGGTTATATAGCCCCCTGAGAAGCGCAGTTATTGCGTCTGGGAAGCCCAAACGACGGAAGGCGAAACATCACCATTAATGCCTATCGGAAGGCAAAACGTCGCCATTAATGCGCATCGAGAGGCAAAAACGCCATGGATTATGCATCGCCTGTGCAAAGTCAATGTGTGGTCTTTCCGCCACGGCGGCGACCCCTTTTTCAAGGCCGAGCCCGGCGTCAACCCCCACTCAATGAAATTCTCAGGGTTAAAGAAGTCGGGAGTCTGTTTTATTATTACTCATCGCACGCCTATAACGGCTGCACAAATACAATGAAAAGCTTACAAATCACTCACACTCCGCTTAAAACTCAAAGTCGGCACTTCCTTCGGGTTCCCTCGCTCGCTCGATCAGCACGATCGGGGAAGGTTCCCCCGCCACCAGGCTTTCGGCATCGTCAGGTTGGGCCCCCTCCAATAAAAAAGTCGGAGATGGTCAAAATACCGAATTGCTCGCCCCCTCGATCAAACCGGCACCTAGAACCAGCTTCAACCTGCGGATCTCCAACTCTTTCTCAACCACGGCCTCACGAAGAAAAGACTCCGAGGCCGACCGCTCGCTGGAGGCGTCCGAGATCGACCAGTCCGTCTCGATTACCCACCTGTTCCGGTCGGCTATGGCTTTTCTCATACGAGCGACCTCCAAGCCGAGCTCCCTGGACTTGTTCATGAAATAATTCACTATGGCCGCTCGGTCTCGAGCCTGTTTTTGTTGGCAAGCCAAAGCCGTCTCCTTGGCCTCCGGCCCGGCTCGGATCAAGGGGTCCTCGGCGGATATGGGATCGGCACCCAAGACCCTCTATCAAAAAGACGGAGAAACAACGAGTCACAAAAGAGACTAAAGAAGCACAAGTCATGGAGCATCGGCCAAAAATCATCTTTCATTAGTTTCAAAATTTTTGTGCTACAAAATGCGGTGGCCAGTCCGCGCGGGGCATTTACAAAAATCAAAAAAGAAAAAAGACCTAAACTAAGCTTGGGGGTGGGGGTGGCACCTCTTCGTCAGCCGGGTCGCCCCCAACCTCCTCTTAACGAGGATCTCCCATCTCCTCGCCACCGAGTGTTATCGGAAGATCCGGCTGCCAGCTATAATGAAGGTGGTCGACCCTCTGGTCCGGATAGATCATCCGGAAATGTTCCTTGGCCCGGTCGTAGGCCTCTTCCTGCGCCAGGATCAGGGCATCCGCCATGGTGATCTCCGCCTGCTCTAGGGCCTTCCGCCTCTTCTCCGCTTCTTCCTGAATCTTCTCCTTAAGGCGATCTACATCCTTCTTGTGGTGGTCGAAGATCGAGGTCATCTGGGCCTCGTGGACGGCCTCCATACTCCGAGCCTCCTTTAGCTCGTCCATTATCTTGTTCAATTCGCGGAGGTACTTCTCAGCATTCCTCCTCTCGATAAGGATCTCCTTCTCCAAGCACTTCTAAAAGTGCTGCCCGTGAAGCATCGCCTGTCCGAGGAAGAAGAAGTCAGATAAATCCTAGGATCCAAACTCAATACAAAGTCAATAACACTCACCGAGATCTGCGCCTGAGTCCACCTCATGAAGGCCTGCTCAGACGTTTGCACCGCCAGCGCCATCCAATCTCGCTCGGTGGCGATGTTCCTGACCACTTCAATGGCCACGAGACCTTCAAGCAGGGAGTCCCCTGCGACAACCGACCAATCAGGAGCGTGCGGCCGAAGTCCCTGTCGCCCCACCATCTGCTCGGCGGTAGGCCGAGTTGGGGGAAGCCTCTGCTCCGGGGCCTCGGAAGTCCTCTTGCTAGCCGAGCTTCCCCCTCCTCCCGAGACGCCCTCGGAGTGTGGTGGTGCTGCTTCTTTATTCTCTTCGGGGCCGGCTCCACGGCTGCCGAGGTCGGTCCCTTGCCGGACCCCGCGCTCTGAGCAGCCGCCTTGTCCTGCTCCGCCTTCTTCTCCTCTCACCCTCCTCTTGGCGGCAGCTGCCAACAAGGCATGCCTGTCATCGAGCTGATTGGCCGTCATCTCTGCAAAATAGAAGAGGAGAGGCTACGTTAACACGAAGGCAGAAAGATATAAAAGTTGGAACAAAAATATACTAGGGTCGGCTGGGCTCAGTCCAGCTCGGGCCAGGTGCATCTCCGTCACTCGAGGCCACGCTATGCTGTGCTCCTCAACAATCTTCTCCACCTTCGCCCACTCTTTCTCCGTCAGCTCGCTACGCTTCGGAGGCTTATGGTTTGGCTTGAAGAAATTCCAAGATGTCGGAATCTCCTAAGACTTCTCGCTCCGGACTATGAAATACTTCTCTTTCCACCCTTTGATAGAGTGTGGATGGCCGTGCATCACCTTCTTATGAGGCCTAGGCGAGAAGTAGAAGATCCCCTCC
Source organism: Hemerocallis citrina (assembly GCA_017893485.1). Taxonomy (NCBI): domain Eukaryota; kingdom Viridiplantae; phylum Streptophyta; class Magnoliopsida; order Asparagales; family Asphodelaceae; genus Hemerocallis; species Hemerocallis citrina. Next base: position 3,155,017 of record CM030360.1, on the reverse strand, counting down.
GCATCGCCCAACGAACTAATCCCCAAGATGGTGCGGAAGTACGTCAGCCTCGACTCGACCCCCTTCTCGTGGCACTTCAAGATGAAGCAAATCAAGTGCTTCCAAGAGTTGGGACCGTACTGCATCGGGCTTAGCTTCGCCCAGTTCAAGACCCGCTTAACGAAGGGGTGCAGCGGCAACCTTAGTCCCGAGATGAAGGCGTCCTCAGGAAAAATACAATAACCCGGTGCGAAGGCAGTAGTTGGGCGAATACCGGGGCTCGGAATCAGAATTTCGAACTCTCGAGGAATGAAGTAGGCCGCCCTCAAGATGTGAAGGTAGTCCACCTTCAAGACACAGAGAATACCATCCATTCTAATCTTCACCCAACTCTCGTCGCCCGGCACCGAAGGAAGAGGATCGAAATCTTTAACGTCATCAAGATACATCCTGATCGACCCTGGATTTTTGAATGAGATCGGGACAAATTCGAACCCCGATCTTGGGGCATATTTGTCCGGTGGAGGGGGCTATCCGGAAGGCTCAACCTTCTCTTCATCCTGCGAGGATGAGCCTTCCTCTCGGGAGACGGCGTCGACAAAGGTGGAAGAGGGGGGAGATCACCCTCGCCCCCGGCTACGCCTCCTGCAGTGCCTTCTCCCGCACCTCCTCGAGCATCGGCCTCCCCCGCGTTCCGATCAGGCACCCCCTGATTCCCTTCGGAGTCCTCGTCGTCAACAGCACCCTCTCCCTCAGAATCCTGCTCCTCCTCATCACCCTCATCCTCAACGTCCCCTTCTCCCACGGGATCATGCTCTTCTTCGTCGACCCCTTCCTCCTCGCCCTCATCCACAGACTCTTTCCCAGGCCTATGGGACCACAACGGTGACACAACGAAGACCACATCATCCCCGCCGTCCGACCCTGGATCTGACAATACTTCCTCCTTGATCCCATAGTCGCCTAAGGATCAAGATGTCTCTGACTCAGCTTCCTTCGCAGAACGGCCTGACGAGCTTGCCTCGGAGCCGGACTGAGAGCGCGACATTACGAGTGATAAATACTAACCTAAAATATTGACCATATAATCACCGGAAAAAGGTCGCCGACAGCAAGTAAGACCCTGTTCTTGAAAGTTGAAAAATGCAAGTAAAAAAATGAAGGAAAGAAAAGTGGGAGGGGGGATTTATAACAGGGAAAGCGACTCCTCGATTTTCGTGAAAAGATCTGGCCCTTGGATCTTAATCATCAAGATCTAACGGCTGCTAGGATCTAGAGTCGCTTCGATTCTTGCACAAATGACGCCAGCAGTTGGCACAAAATTACCCTAATGCCCCCCAGGCCTTTTTCCAACAAGACGGCTTTTCCAACAAGTCAGGAAATTCGGAGCTCGGATCTCACAGCGAGCCCCAAACTCCTCTATTCCACAGAGGGTCGGAGCTCGGATGGCACCACGAGCCCCAAACTCCTCTATTCCTCAGGAGGATCGGAGCTCGGAGGTCACAACGAGCCACAGGCTCCTACACCCAAAGCATTAAATGAAATGAAATCATTAGATTCTATTCGACCGCCATTACCAATGTACCGCTCCGCCGACGACAAAACACTCAGAAATTCCTACATGTTTTGGGGGGCTCAGAGCTCGGATGACACCGCGAGCCCCAAAGTCCTCCTTGATTCAAAGGGGGCTCGGAGCTCGGATGACACTGCGAGCCCCAAAGTCCTCCTTCATTCACAGGAGGCTCGGAGCTCGGATGACACCGCGAGCCCCAAAGTCCTCCTCTATTCACAGGGGGTTCGGAGCTCGGATGACACCGCGAGCCCCGAAGCCCACCTCTTTCCAACAAGTGAGGGGCTCGTCTATCGACCCTCGGCGCTCGGCTCGCCAAAGCCCCAACTCGACAGATCTCGACGTCCCCTCGCTTTTCTAACCAATGAGGGACTCGTCTACCGACCCTCGACGCTCGGCTCGCCGAAGCCCCAACTCGACAGATCTCGACGTCCCCTCGCTTTTCCAACCAGTAAGGGACTCGCCTACCGACCCTCGACGCTCGGCAATCCGAGCTCCGACCCTTCTGCACCGAGCACTCCACATGACTCCAATAGGGGATCCCGTCACCTTACCCCCCTGGCCTCTTCTCGAAGATACCGATCCTATTCCTCACTATACACCACCCTGCTCTTCCTACCGAGGCAAAGAACCACTCCTACCCGGACGGATCACCCAGCCCTCCATGAATGGGGGGCTCCTGATATGGGTTAGGTGACATGGCCCCTTCTGGGCCACAGGATCCTCTCATAAAGTATGTGCCGCCAGATCATCCGGGTCTGCCACGTCAGCGCGAAAACCGCTCAGGTCTCTGTCACATCAGCCTGGAAACCGTCCAGGCCTCTGCCACATCAGTCCTATACCGCTTGGGCCTCTGTCACGTCAGGCCCACGGGCAACCGGGTCTGGACCCGGCCCCAAACGGGTCCAGACCCAGTTGACTTCTCCTATAAATACCAGACCCTTTACCCCTTGCCAAGGTAATCAATCTTTCCCCTCTCAAACCCTAGTTACTGTTACTCTCTTCCAATAGCTAACTAGACCGTCGGAGGGTCTGCCACCGGGACACCGGTGTTTCTAGACCGAGTGCAGGTACACGAGACCTCGGGATCCGAGTCTCCAGATTCGAGCCGAGCCTCCAGATCCGAACCGAGCATCCAATCTCTGCCTCACTCCCACCTACTCCCGAGCCATTCCCCCGGCTGAGGGTCGGGGCCACCGTCCGCACACAGGCTTCCGCAAAAATACAAATCGAGAAGAACTCACACCTGGTGCATCCACACCCCCCAAAAACAAACCGCATTACATAGATACACCAATAATTACTCATTGAATGTCTAGTTTCATTCTTTTTTTTTTGCCCTTGAAGAGCTGGTGAGTTATGAAGATAGTTGACTAAATAAAGATCATATACATGTCGATAACAATAAATAGGAGAACAAAGAACATATTCATTTCACTAAAAAAGTTAGAAAGCAGGAAGAAGAGCAATTGGTCACCAAAATAATTCCAAGCACAAAAAGAGAGCATTGCAAGTACCTACTTGATAAAATTCCCCACTTAAATTCCCCACAAAATCGGACTGCTCGTTCTCCATCATGTGATTATCTGCAAAAGCAATTCATTATTCACCAAATACCTCTAGCTCATAAAAGAAACAAGTGTAGTTAATCTTTTATTGCAATTGGAAGAGCTTGTGGTTATGAAAAGGATTGATTGTCTATATTGTCACCTCAACAAAGCTCCTAAAGGAAACAACGAAATCCGCGTCACCAATAATGCCGTGCCAACACAACCTGGACAGGTTACAAGTGACAATGAAGCAGGTGTAAACAACATCATCGTCATAAGCTGATCTCATTCTATAAGATAGTTTGCAAGTAAAATGGTCATGTATCCCTTATATGTTTCTCTTGTCAGCATGTCTGCGACCCACTGCCATCCTTACAATAATAAGATCCTGTACTTGCATTAAGACATCAACCAAAATAAAAGGTTTCTATACTTCAAAATGTCCATGTTCTTAGTGCCGTAACTGAACTCCTTTAGGCACTACTACAAACACTTGATGCATCCATCTCTCATCCTATAAGAGAGTGTCCAAGTAATAATATGAATCAAATAGAAGAGTATGCTAGCATTAACCGCCGCTTATATATTTCTCTCATCTCTTGTCTACAAGATAAGCCCACTATCATCCTTACAATAATAAGATCATGTACTTTTGCATTAAGTTTCTATGATTCAGAAAGTGCATGTTCTTATTACCTGAAAGTTGGTTTATCCCTCTCATTCTCTACAATACACACTTATTACATATATATAGTACTCATATTACAACACGTACATTACCCGTATAATATCTCTAATACTCCTCAAGTTGGAGCATATATGTCATATATGCCCAACTTGTCATTGATGAACTGTATTCTAGCTCTCGCAAGAGGCTTTGTGAGAGCATCGGCTAGCTGGTCATCAGTACGAATATGTTTAGCCTCTATCAGAGGAGGCTCATACGGCGTGCCACTAATCTTGTTGCAAACCACATGGCAGTCAACCTCAATATGCTTGGTTCGTTCATGAAACACAGCATTAGTGGCTATGTAGATGGCAGACTGGCTATCACAATACATACGTATCAGCTCATACTGAAGAATCCCCAACTCAATAAGTAATCGTTTGACCCATGTCATCTCGCATGTAAGGTCAGCCATAGCACGATACTCGGATTTAGCACTCGATCGAGACACCACATTTTGTTTCTTACTCTTCCATGAAACTAAGTTTCCCACGACAAACACACAGTACCCAGTGGTGGATCTCCTAGTTGTTGGGCATCCAGCCCAGTCAGCATCTGACCAACCAGCAATTCAACGGTGTCCACCATCAGTATACAACAATCCTCTGCCAAGGGAGCTCTTCAAATACTGAAGAATTCTCATAACTACATTCCAATGACTTGTACGGGGAGACGTCATAAACTGACTTACTAAACTAACTGCGTATGCAATATCAGAACAAGTGACCATGAGATAATTTAGTTTTCCTACAAGCCTCCTATATCTCTCTGGATCCTCCATCAGGACACCCTGATCTGGCAACAGCTTAGAATTTGGGTCCATAGGAGTGTGATGGCCTACATCCTAGCATACCACTCTCGGTAAGTATATTCAGTACATACTTTCTCTGTGACAAACAAATTTCCTGCTTAGATTGAGCAACTTCGATCCCCAAGAAATACTTTAGTCGCCCGAAATCTTTAGTTTGAAACTTATGTTGAATATATGACTTCAGATCTTGAATACCATTATGATCATCTCCTGTAATTACAATGTCATCAACATATACAACTAAAATGATTTTCTTCCCTTGATGATGTCGATAGAACACGGAATGATCATTATCACTCCTTCTCAATCCAAAACTCGTGACAACTTCAGTGAAACGGCTAAAGCAAGCACAGGGAGACTGTGTGAGTCCATACAATGATCGTTTCAAGCAACAAACTTCAGTGGGCTCAGCTTTGCTAACAAAAGCAGGGGCCTGCTCCATATAAACCTCTTCCTCAAGAATGCCATTGAGAAAGGTATTTTTTACATCAAGTTGATAGAGCGGCCAATGAAATCGAGCAGCCAAAGCAATAATGATCCAAACATAAGGCATTTTGGCCACAGGAGAGAATGTCTCATCATAATCAATGCCATAGGTCTGAGAATAACCTTTAGCAACCAAACGAGCTTTTAGGCGAGCCAGAGAACCATCTGGATTTACTTTAACTGTGTACACTCATTTACAACCAAGACAACATTTACCAGATGGAAGGTTAACAAAATCCCAAGTACTATTTTCCTCAAGAGCATACATCTCTTCTCACATAGCCTGGCTCCAACCAGGATGTGATAGTGCTTCTGATAATGACTTAGGAACCTGGTGACGGTCCAAAGTAGAGACAAAGGCATAATGGGCATATGACAAGTGAGCATATGAAAGATGACTGTATAAAGGATGAGCAGTGGAGCGATTACCTTTGGTATGGCGATAGGAAGATCAAGATGAGAATGCTTGCTAGAAGATAGTGTGGGTGCAGTGGAGGAAACCGTTGGTATAGTAGCAGGCTCAGACGGTTGTGTCTCATCGACTTGAGGTGATAGGACAATGGGCACACTGGCGTGATCTAAGGGAGTGGTGTCCGAACGTCGTTTATACACTTGAGTGATTGTAGGTCGTTCGGGCATTGTTGGGGAGCACTGTGTTACAGAATCAGTAGAAGTAGATACCACAAGTCTAGGGTAGGTTAGAAATTCAGATTCAGTCGCAACGGAGAGAACCGAGATTAAACCAGAGGAAGTGTTGGATAAATAAGGTTGGGACTCGTGAAATGTAACATCAGCAGAGATAAAATGATGACGCAGCTCAGGACTATAACATCTATAACCTTTCTGGGAGCGACAATACCCTAGGAAAATACATCGGATAGAACAGGGAGCTAACTTGGAGCGACCAGGACGATGGTCATGAACAAAACTAATACATCCAAAGATTTTGGGAGGAAGGGGGAATTGGTCAACATTTGGAAATAAAATGGAAAAGGGTGTTTGACCATCTAACACAGATGAGGGCATACGGTTAATTAAGTGACATGCAGTAAGAACTGCATCCCTCCAGAAACACTGAAAAACTTGTCTATGAATAAGTATTGTCCTTGCACCCTCTAACAGGTGACGATTTTTACGCTCGGCAACCCCGTTTTGTTGAGGAGTATAAGAGCAAGAAGACTCATGAAGAATACTACAAGAAGACATAAAACTAGTGAACTTAGAAGAAAAATACTCTTTGGCATTATGACTTCGCAAAATTTGAACAGAAACATCAAACTGGGTTCTCACCTCGGCGCAGAATGATTTAAAAATAGACAAAACTTTAGACCGAGATTTCATTAAATATAACCATGTGGCACGAGAATAGTCATCCACAAAGGTAACAAAATATCTAAAGTCACCAAACTGAGACTGAACAGGGCAAGGTCCCCACACATCAGAATGAACTAAATTAAAAGATCGACTCGGCCGTTTATTGATTCTAGGAGGCTAAGACGTACGCAAGTGTTTACCTAATTGGCATGACTCGCAAGATAACTCCTTAAGAGAAGCTAATTCAGGTCTCAACTTCTTTAGATTCTGTAACGACGGATGATCCAACTGACAATGCAAATCCAAAGGCGCACTCAAGCATGCAAATGAGGTAGGAACACTGTCAAGTTGATAAAGACCCTCTGACACACGCCCTGTCGCAATAGTTTTCCTGGTCCCAAGTTCTTGAAATGCACAGTAATTAGGAAAAAAGGTAACAAAACAATTCAGTGTTTTGGTAATTTTACTAACAGACATTAGGTTAAAGGAAAACTTTGGCATATGAAGAACATGACTAAGTGGTAAATTGGAAGTGAGGTTTACATGTCCGACCCCCCCAACGAGAGAAGAAGAACCATCAACAAGTCTAACAAGTGGATGAAAGGATCCACTAACAGAGAACAATATATTTGAATTCCCAATCATATGATCAGATGCACCTGAATCTATTAACCATGATGTTGGAAGTGAATTGGTTAAACATGTGATACCCGGCCTTGCTAATGTGACGGACGAAGAAGACCGTTGTCGGAAAGCGTGATATTTCTCAATTCTTTGATATTGTCAGAACTGCTGCAGCTCATTCTCAGTCATCTGGACAGTGATTAAATTAGAGGCTACATGTGCAATGTGGTGTGGTTGATTGCCTTGAGAGTGCATGATAGGACAATTTCCTTTATTAATTGCTCACAAGCCTCAAATGGGTGTGATATGAGTTTATATTTCTTTGCGGCAATTCATCAAACACCTTGTGTTCCACTCCAATATAGGTCAAATTCAAATTCAATCAAAGCTTGAATATTTCCGTTCAAGGAGATGATGAGTGTTGTCGGGGGGTGGAGGTGGAGAGGGCCAGCAGTAGGGGAATAAGAAGAATCGAATGATTGACAGTGAAATTTGGATCTGAAAGTGAAATTTGGACGAAGTCTCGAGTGCGGACCTAAAGAGGATAGATTGATTCACCTGTGACCGTCACAGGCTGCAGTAGGTGAAACAAAGCACAAGGGATCTGAGGGTGTTGCACTCTATGTAAAATTTGAGAATCAGAAGCTAGTTCTAGGAACACTCGCTTCAGAGAAATGCCCTCAGACTTCTTTTACCCTTAGGCTTGGGTTTTTCCACCAGCTCTGCGACCTTAGGAGGGGCAAAACCCATTACAGAGGAGGATGACTGTGATGACTCGGATGACTGAGGATGGTGATGATTCAGAAGATAGCTCTGATACCATGAAAGTTGGTTTATCCCTCTCATTCTCTACAATACACACTTATTACATATATATAGTACTCCTAATACAACACGTACATTACCCGTATAATATCTCTAATAATACCAAATCACATTCAGGCCTTATACAAATACCTTACATGGCTCTACCTGAACTCTCTCTTGACCAATGAGGTTCCATCAGTGCTCATCGTTCTCAATCAGGCTTCCGTAGATGGACACTAATAACTCGTCGAATGTCTAGTTTTGATTCAATTATTGTAGTGAGAACTTCGAAGAGCTAGTGCTTTGTGAAATTAAATTAAATAGATAAAAATCTTGTCCATGTCAATATCAATAATTAGAAAGAAGTACATATTTTGTTGATCAAAAAGTTAAAAAGCATGAACACGAGCAATTGGTTGGCAAAATAACTCCAAAGAAATGAAGCTGATAATCTACCTGATAAAATTTGCCACTTAAGTGCTTTCCAATGGAATTGGATTGCATTTATTGTAAGCTCCTCTAGTCTAAAGAGGTTCCATTCCTTCTCCATCATGCGATCATCTGCAAAAGCAATTCATTATTCAACAAACACCTACATCTCATAAAGAGATAAACATAGCTAAATAATTTTTTTAGTTTTTCTCTGCTCTTTTCCCTTCTATTCATAGAGATCAGTTGTTTTTTCAGTTTTTCTCTGCTCTTTTCCCTTCTATTCATAGAGATCAAACTGATGAGAGCACAACTAACCTTTTTATTTATTTATGGAAAACAAAAAAACTTGTCTAGTCTCTTTTGCTTCTCTCCCTCTTTTTATTTCTCCTCTAACCCTTTGCCTTGTGTTACTCCAGTTTTTTCTTCTTTTCTTTTTTCTTTGAAAAAAAAAGATGGAATATGGTCACAATGTTTCATTAGAGCATCCACAGTCGTGAAAGCTAAAAAATGGTAAAATGGATAAATAGAAATAGCAATTTGTGGTTTCGCTGCAGTTGTGAAATGCTAAAAATAGCAAAGGAGATGAAAAATTGATCGCCCAAAAAAAAATTTAATTTTTATAATTTTTTTGTCTGAATAGTATATATTATTTTATTTTTTTTACGTAGACGAAACATGATGTTTTGTCGGAGAGAAAAAAATTTCGATGGACGAAACATGACTCGCTAAACATGCTATGAATTGGTTTTTTTTTTCTATAGTTTAGTGACCCATAGAAAATCATATGAGTCAATCAATAATCTATAGAAAATCAAGAGAGTGGAGTTTGGATTTTCTTTTCCTTTTGACCCGAAGTTCTTTCTTTTTCTTTTTTCTAATTTTGACTGTCTGAACAAACTCGGGAAATTTTAATTTTTATAACACTTTTTGAAAATATTTACAGAAATGTAACAGTTGATAAACTGTGAACACTGAACTTAGAAGCCATGAGAACTCCCAACCCAAGACCTACTCACCACTCCTCAGCTTCACCTCAGCCATCCCTCCGTGACAGACGCTTCTCCTCGTCGATGACTAAGCGTGGTAAAGAAGAAGGAGAGACCCAACACCGCGAAGGCGAGCGAAGCCGATGGAAGGATCCACCAGAGAGGATCGTAGGGAGTCGTCGTCTCGCAGAGAGAGGATGGAACGCACGGAGCACGTCAGGGGTAGATCTTCACGTCGCGAGCTTCACCATGAATCTGAGGACAGGCTGAAGTCCACGAAGAGCTCGATCAGGATCGACCACCCAAGCCCAGGCATCGAAGGGAGCAACAAAAGAAGCTGGACCTACGCCGACGTGACCAGAGGTAAAGCAGCCAATGTCGACGAACATAGAGTTCGACGACGCTCCCCCACACCAGAGATACCACGACGGCTAGCCAGAGAGGAGGAAGACGATGAGTGGGTCCTCGTAAAGTCAAGGAAGCATAGGAAACCCATCAAGAGCAGCAGTGGTTCGGAAGCTTCGCGCATCGACGGATGGCAAAATTGTCACAAATGCGCCCGGCCAGGCCATACTATTAGCAAGTGTCCACACGATTGGTTTTGCTACTACTGTAGGAGCTCAGGACACATTTCAACTGCGTGCCCTAAGCGCGCCACAGGTTCGCCGTCCAACTCGAAAGCTCACATGGCGGCGATCCCCGTGGTGTCGGTGGAGAGTAAGACTCAAGAGAGTGTGGCTGGGGATCGTTGAGTTGTCCAAGCGACTGTTGTTCCAACTCCGCTGATGGCCGAGTTTGAGCGTAGGTTCAGTGGGGGCATAGTGATCAAAGCACAGACGGGCTCGCCTACATCCATCGACATTTCGGAGTTGCTTACGGCAGCGTTAGTCTCTACTCCGACCCCTATCTGGATCATCCAAGAGATCAGCTCGAATGTGTTTTATGCTCACTGTGACAACGAGGAGATTGCCAAAGAGACTGTTAGAGTAAAAGGGTTAGAGGGGAGAGATGCTCAGGGTTTAGAATTCTTTGTTACTTTTAAATGGTGGAGCAGAGATTTCGGCGCGCTGAAAGCAGAAAATCTACCGCCGGTGTGGATTCGCCTTTTCAACCTCCCGTTCCACTGCTGGGTGCGTTCGGGCTTCCAAAATGTAGTACGGCCGTTTGGAATGCTGATAGACATCGACCGGCAGACACTGACATTATCGGCGAGAAAATTCGCAAGGTTGAAAGTTGGGGTGGCGAACAAATCAGATATCCCATCTAAAATCCTCGTTGAGTTCGACAACATCATCTACGAGGTTAGAGTAATCGTAGAGGTTCAAAAAACCGTTTCTTTTAGAGAGTTTAAGTCGGAAAAGGATTATAGCTTCAACGGCGGAAATCGAAAGACAGAGGAAGACGATGATGTTCAGCCGTTGGATAGAGGGGATGTGATAGGTTCGAGATCTGTGCAGGGGACAGATGGTACCAAGCTGCGTCCGTTAGATATCGAGAGACAAGTTCAAAAGTCGATCTCCACTTTCAAGCACAGATCTCAACCGTCCAAGTTTGAGTCTGGGTCAACAGCTGCTCCTAACAACTGGCGTTGGGCCCCACCCACGTCACATCAGCTCCACAGGGAAAAGCCTTTGTCAGTTGGATTAGACTCCACCACTGTTCACGATGGGACTGCGCGCGGCGATTTGACAGGGAGAGGAGACTCCCCTACTAGGACAGCTGTCCTGTCGATTCCGACTGGGCATACTGGTCACAAGAACTCTGGCATCTTGAAAACACAACCGACTGTGGGCCCAGACCTTGTTAAGACTATGGGGCTTATTTCAGAACCTTGGATGGGCTTTTCAAAGGCGGATATTAAATTGTCTGTGAGGAACGCAGTCTCAGCGCTGCTCCAATCCAAAGTAGCGACTGCTGGTGGGCCTGAGCCCATGGGCCTCCCTGCTTCGCAGCCTAGCAGTGATTTAATTCCGATAGTCAGAATCAAATCGGGGGAAGTCCACACAGGGATTGACCCTATCTCTCAGCAGAGTAAGGCAGACAACATTCCTCCTACATCGGGTCAAGCCTCAGGAAACGACATTATTGGAGCTTTGGATGGGATTCGCGAGGATAATATTGTCTCTGCGGCGGAAACGGAAGGAGAAGAGAGGGATGTCAGGGGAAGCGTGGGAAGTACTTCAACCAGGAAAATCACTGAATACCAGAGGAGAGGCAAAAGACAGATGATCAGCTCGGACAGTCAGAATAGTGAACCTGGTGGGTGGGCCATTAGAGGAAACAAGCAACAGGAGGAGACCACAACAGCAGAAGGTACTTCACATCCTAATTGCTCTGTTCTTAATTCATTATCAGATGATTCATTAATTTATTTCGCAAGCTTGTATGGGTTAGCTATGGGTAGCTCTAGGGACATTCAACTTGCTAACTTAGCTATCATTAGAGAAGAAACCAGAATAACTAGTAAGTAGTTCCAAGGGGTCAGTAGCGTGGGGGGTACGTTATTAGATGCCGTTATTGTTGTTTAATGGTATACATCTTCTGGAACGTTAGAGGGATGCGCCAAAAGCTGAAAAAGAGAGCTATTGGCATTACGCTTAACAAGATTCGCCCAGATGTCTGTGGGTTACAAGAAACTAGGATCGAAAACCCAACAGAAGAGGATTTCACTTCTCTTAGGGGAATGGCAGACTTCCAATGGAGATTTAAGTCGGCTAGGGGTTTTTTGGGGGGGATAGCGGTAGGAGCTAGTGCAGCAATCTTCGAGATTGTCGACCAGTTCATCGGAGAATTCTCGGTGTCAATTAGAATTAGACGAAGATGCGACCTAGACTCAGATTGTTACAAGCGTCTACGGCCCGTATGACAGTAGGATGCGCAAAGAGTTCTGGGCGGAACTTAGACTCATCAGAAACAAATGGGGAGGCCCCTGGATTGTAGGAGGCGACTTCAACATCACCAGATTTCGGGATGAGCATAGAGGTAGAGGTCACAGTCAGTCAGAGCAAGACTTATTCAATGAGACGATAGAAGCACTAGATTTATTGGAGCTTGAGATGTCAGACAGGAAATTCACCTGGACGAACATGCAGCGTAATCCGATATTGGCAAAGTTGGATCGAGTGTTGGTCTCGCTTGATTGGGAGAATGCTCATCCACGAGCTAAGGTCAAAACGACTATTAGATACACCTCAGACCACCTGCCCCTGGTTATAGACTGTGGGGATATCAAAAAGAAAAATTTCGTCGGCTTCAAATTCGAGAAAGCATGGACTTTGTGTGAGGACTCTCGCCAACTTATCGCGGATTCTTGGAGCGCAAGTACGACTCAGTTATCGGCTGTGGGAATTTGGGTAGAAAAGACTAGACGCCTAAGAAGGTGTCTTAAATCTTGGGCTAAGGATAAAGCACGTAACATCAGTCTACGAAGAGATGAGTTAGCAATTAGGATCGCTAGTCTGGAAGTCACCCAGGAGGTGACAGACCTTCAGGAGACAGAGAAAGACGAGCTAGCAAATAAAAGACTCGAGTTGCAACAGATAGCAAAGATGGAGGAAGTCTATTGGCAACAGAGAGCGAGGATTCAGTGGTTGAGAGAAGGAGACGCTAACACAAAATATTTCCACAAGATGGCCAGCGGCAGGCGTAGACACAATCACATCACAGGCCTAACGATTGACGGAGCCTGGACCGAAAACGAAGAACAGGTCAAGGAGCATCTGGATGACGTCTATCATGCTTTGCTTGGGCATAAGCAGGAGGCTAGATGCTCCTTAGCTCAGGATATGTGGAGTCATTCCAGAATAGATGGGAGCAATGACATTGAAATGTGTTTCGAGGAGAAAGAAATTTTAGACGCTATCAAAAGCTTAGGACAGGACAAGGCGCCGGGACCGGATGGATTGCCGATTTTCTTCTACCTAACTTATTGGAGTATAATCAAGATTGACTTGATGAGCATCTTTCATGAGGTTTTTGAGGGTACGGCGAACTTGGATAGATTAAATTACGCCTCCATCATTCTAGTGCCCAAGAAAAGTGAAGTCAGATCACAGGAAGATCTCAGACCCATTAGTCTGCTGAACGGGTCGTTCAAAATTATTACGAAAGTATTGGCTCAACGACTGGCCCCGAATCTCAATGAGACCATCGCACAATCTCAAAGTGGGTTCATTAGGGGTAGAGACATTATGGATAGCATCGCGTCAGCCCACGAAATTGTTTATAGAGGTCACAGTACCAAAGCGGAAGGCTTCATTCTTAACCTTGATTTCAAGAAGGCTTACGACTCCGTAGAGTGGGACTGTGTGGAGGAAGCCCTGGCTCTTAAAGGCTTTGGTCCTAAATGGAGATCATGGATGAGCAAGTGCATTAGAGGAGGCAAATCGAACATCATGGTCAATGGATGGCAAGGAAAAATGATCCTTTGTAAGAGAGGGCTGCGACAGGGAGATCCTCTTTCGTCCCTGCTCTTCGCTATTGTAGCAGACGGACTCGCAGAAATGATTAATAGGGCTATGGAAAACAATACAATTAAGGGGATTCAGATCAAGGGAATTCCTACTCCAATGTCGATTCTTCAATATGCAGACGACACAATGTTGTTCGGGAAAGCCTCGACTGAAGAAGCTATGGCCATGAAGACGGTGCTGGCTTGTTTCCAAGGGTGGTCAGGCCTCAAAGTAAACTTGAATAAAACTAGCATCATTCCGATGACTGACCTTCCGAACAATGTGCTTAACGATATTGCGGATATCTTTGACTGCAAGACTAGCGCTTACCCTATTAAATACCTCGGTACCCCGATTAGACCAGGAGCGCTATTGAGGGAGGATTGGAACCCGCTTATCGATAAGATTAATAGGAAACTATCCGGATGGCAGAGTAGATTTCTTTCCCTCGGAGGTAGGATCATACTACTTAATTCGGTCATTAGCGCGATCCCGCTGTATCTTATGTCCATCTTTGAGTTGCCAAAGTGGGTCATCAATAGAATTGATAAGCTGAGGCGGAGATTTTTATGGAAAGGCGTCGACGAGGGCAACAAAGGACTCAATCTTGTCAATTGGAGAAGAGTGCAAAAGAAGGGAATTTGGGGGGTTGGGGATCATGTGCCTGCGAGACATGAACAATGCACTACTGAGCAAGTGGTGGTGGAAAATCAATAATAATCACAGAGGTTGGTGGAGCTTTTCGTTCGCACAGTATAGGAAGAGGTGCAAAGTGCGATTCGGAGGTAAAAGTCCGTCGGCTAAAGTGTCATTTATGTGGAGGGGCATAGCTAAGCAGGGAGTATTGTTTAATTCCAACACTAGCTGTAAAGTAGGTGACGGGAAGAACACCAGGTTCTGGAAAGACAAGTGTGGATCGGCCACCCTGCAAAACCAATTCCCTCGGGCCGCTGAAGCCACTACCAATTTAGATCTTACGGTAGCAGACGTTAGAAAGAATGGTAAACTCAACTTTGTTGTGTCCCAGAATATCACCCCAGAGAGTGTGGCGCAATTCGAGGCTTTAAACGATCTAATCATGCAGACAGGAGAGAGGGGCAGCTCAACAGAAGATGAGAGGTGGTGGGACAGAGAAAACTCGAAGATATTCTCGGTGTCATCCATGTATAAATGGATCAACGATGGCGGGACGAGATGTCAGGCACAATCGATCATCTGGGGTACCAAAGCGCCGTTCAGGGTCAAAGTATTTTGCTGGTTAGTAAACAAAAACGCGATTCTCTCAAAAACAAACCTTAAAAAGAGGGATTTGCATATTGATACGAACTGTGGGAGCTGCCTGACGGCTGAAGAAGACGTCAACCACATTCTGTTCCAGTGTCCTAGAGCTAGACTAGCCTGGGAGGTTGTCAGTAGAGGGTTTGGGTGTAATCAGTGTCCTAATTCACCTACGGAAATTTGGGGAACATTTAGAGATACTCACATTAATATAGATGATAGAAGGGCATGGGATATTGCGATTGCTGCTTTACTTTGGTCATTATGGATTCAAAGGAACGATCTTCTTTTCCGCAATATTACATACAGATTTCCTCACTTTATGAATAAAATATTTATGTTGATCCACGATTGGGCAGGTGCCATGGAGGCAAACAAAAGACTCAGGACTGCGGAGGGAGAGTAGTCGTCATGGGATTGGAGCGTTTCATCAAGCTTGTTCATGCTTGATGGAGATACCAGGCTGCATTTTGGGGGTTGCTTTTGATTTAGCCCGGCGTTCCATTGGTCTCGTTTATGGGTTAATTGTATTGTCTATTTCGATGCTATGTTGTCTTTAGATCTTGTTACGTTATTTTGTAACCGCTTATGTATGTTCTACTGTGTTTCCTTAATAGTTCATTAATGAAACGATGGCTGCGACCATCTCTTTCTCAAAAAAAAAAAAATCTATAGAAAATCCAATGGTCCTAATCAATAAACCATGGAAAATCATATGCAATCAACCCAAAGAATCCAAAAAAAAAATCTCTTTTTTTTCGGGGTTTTTTTAATTATAAAAAATTATAATTTCATCTGACAAAACATGATGTTCCGTCCGATCACAAAAAAATATTATAAAATATTTGAGACGAAACATCATGTTTCTTCCACTATAATATGCATATTGTTGTATCTCCTCTCAAATATAGCTTTCTACTAGCAAAAAAGCTAAACAAAAGGTAGAATATCACACGACTCCAGCACTCTCATTGCTATAAAATGAATTTTATCCATATATACCACACGACTGTCGATGCTTAGTGAGCAATAAAGAAACAAACCTAGAAAATTGGGAAAAGCAAATAAATACATCATTTAACCCCAACATACCTGGGGATGGACACAAATAGATAAAAAGAAGAAAACCAAAGCTACTGTAGTAAAAACATGAGAAATAAAAGCAACAACAACAAACAAATGGCAAGCAACAATAAACAACAAAGGGTGGGAGTCCAGCCTCTGATCTACTCCATTGTTGGATAGATCTCGATCTCCTCATCATCATATCCCTCAACCTGGAACACATTGGTGATCCTCCCTCTAGATACCACGCTGTGGCACCTGTTACTCCAGTTGTTGGCACCCCATTTTTTGCTAGAGGTTTTTTTTTGGTTTAAATATAAAACATTCGGGATTGATTTGTAAAAAGAACAAGTGTAAATGATCTACTGTGAAAGATTTAAGGGTTTCTGCATATTTTGAAAAATCTCTAATATTATAATGGGAGAGTTGGAGTTATCGTTTGTATACAACCCAACACGAGCACCGCCCGTGCATAACTAATATAGAGAAGGTCTTAGGTTCGAGGCCAGACTACGTCGAAGTTTTGACTTTAAAAAGTATATATTTATTAAGACGTGCATCGCACGTGTAAATTACTAGTGTTCCTTAATGGAAGAGAAGAGGAAGGAGAATTAGGCAAAGAGGAACGTTAACAAAAAAAAAAAAAACTCTCTGATTCGACAAGTTGCTTTTGCAGATGTGGATCTCTGTGGAGTTGGGGGGCAAACTTTTTCAGGTAGATTCCCACTCTCTTCTCCTTTTTCATGTATAGTTAGAGCTAAGAAATTAATTAACTAGATAACGATTATATTCATGTCAATATCAATAATCAGAAAGAACAAATTCCTTTGACAGAAAAGTTAAGAAGCGTGAAGAGGAGCAATTTGTGGCAAAATAAATCCAAAGAGATAAGGGTGAGAATCAAAGATTCGCCACTTACATGCTTTCGGTTGGATTCTGACTCTTCCTTCTCCATCAAGTAAAAAACGAAGATGTGATTTACAGGTGGTGGTCATCCGCAAAAGCAATTCATCGAACATCTATCGCTCATCAGAGAGATACACTACCAAATGCCTCGACACCTCACTCTGGGTCACTGATTGCAAACAACAATCATGTGGATGGAAGGAATATCATCAGCAAAGGCCACTCTCATCCTACAAGAAACCCAACCTGAAAATTCTCCTTCAGGAGAGTCACCAAACTAATAAAGCCTATAAGAAAGTATGCAAATAAAATGGCCATCGACCATGAAAGAATCTGCTAGTAACTAACATTGTCAAATGCACTTGAATTGTTATATCAATAATTTTATTTGCAAAAAAAAACCTTACTATATATAATTCAGCAAAGCTAATTGAGGCATTATGATAAACAATCACAAGCAACTTTCTAAACACTCTTTTACCAGTGGGTTTGCCAGAATTCATACATGCGCAACTGATAACCCATTTAATGTCTAGTGTCATTCTAGTTCTGTCTTCTTCTGTTTTTTTATCATATTCATTCTATTTCTATCATAATTAATCAATTAGATATAAGAGAACATATATCAAAATTTTTATCAAAAAAAACATATATCAAAATAATTCCAAGTGATAAATGTGCCACTTACATCGCATTCTTTCTCCATCTTGTGATCTCTCTCTCTCTCTCTTTCTCTCTCTTTGGGGGTGAAATAAAAAAGTAGAAGAGATAAAAGAGATCTGCAAAACCAAGAATTTTTTGCAGTGCTGGGCCACTTTTTGAAACTATTTGCAATTTTGGGCCACAACCCAAACTATTAGCACTTTTGGCTAGCCAGTGCCACGTCAGCAGCGGCCGCTATTGTGAATAGCGGCCTCTTCATAGCGACCTCCCACCATTATCAGCTTATAGAGATGATATTGTATAATGGACACGACTTGGTGTAACTGAGGTCGCTATTGTCAATAGCAACCACAGGTTGGCCCAATCTGTTTTAGTCCCACCTGAGATCGCTATTGGGAAGCTATTGGGAATAGCAACCTTAGTTATACAAGGCCGCTATTGACAATAGCGACCTCAGTTATATTAAATGGTTTGCAATTATACAATACCCTCTATCATCTGCCAAGTGTGGGTGTCCACTGTGTTGGTCACTATGAAGAGACCGCTATTTCTAATAGCGGCCGCTGCTGATGTGGCACTGACTAGCTAAAAATGCTAATAGTTTGGGTTGTGGCCCAAAATCGCAAATAGTTTCAAAAAGTGGCCAGCACTGCAAAAAATTCCAAAACCAATTGATCGAACACAAAGACGTTTTTTATTTTTATTTTTGCAATTGGATTCCCCAATTAATGAGTATTTACAACTTAGTTCCCAAATCACAATATTTGCATTTTGGTTCCTTAATTGAATGGTTTAACTAATGAGTCCATAATTTGTACTATTCGTGCAGCCAAAGCCAAACTAGGGAATGGGCCGGACCGGACCAATCTTTCCCAAACTCGTCGTGCCTTCCTTAGGACCGGACTCAAGGCTAGGGCTGTCACCTTTGAAGGCCCGGTCATGAGGCCAGGCTTTTGGAGGGCCTATGGACGGGCCTAAAGCCCGGACCATAATCCGAGCTATTATATAGTGTAAAATATTTTTTAATATATAAGAAACATATACTATATATTTTTGTACGAAAAATATTATATTATACATTTATAACTATAGATAATGCAATATAATAGTATCTCATGTTCTTAACAAAACAATTGCATTTTTTTACAATTAATATTTTTAAGTTATATATTTATGTATCTCTAAATAAATATACAACTTTACATTGTCTCAAAGGGACAGGCCTACGGCCTGGGCACATGATCCGGATCAAAGCTCAGGCCTATGGGTCAGGCCATGCTTTCAACTCCAAGCCCATGTTCGGCCATTAAAGGGTCAGACTGGGCTTTGGGGCTTTTTTTACATCCTGAGACAAACCCACTGAGAGCAGTGTTCTAAAAATTGGCCTAGGCGGCCGCCTAGGAGCTAGGCGCCCTCCCAACGATCCACCTAGGGCCTAGGCATTTTAGAAAATTGGGTTAAGGGTCTAGGCGGGTTTAAGTGGGTCTAGGCGGGTCTAAATCGGTATAGGCGGGTCTAGGCGGTTTAGACCGCTTAGGACCCAAACCATATTTTTAACTAATTATTTTTTGAGTTTTCTCTTATTGTAAGCAGAGTAGCAGACTATCCGTTATTCTGGGAATTTTAAAGTGATTATGTTTAAATTACAAATGATAATCACCTTTTTTGTGTGTTTTTTCTCTTATTGTATACACCGAATTTGTTAAGCACAGTAGCACACTATTCAT
The DNA here is from genome assembly GCA_017893485.1 of Hemerocallis citrina. Lineage (NCBI taxonomy): Eukaryota > Viridiplantae > Streptophyta > Magnoliopsida > Asparagales > Asphodelaceae > Hemerocallis > Hemerocallis citrina. The sequence goes on along the minus strand of CM030360.1, from coordinate 3,135,641 downwards.
TAAGAATTTTTAAGTGATTATGTTTAAATTACAAATGATAATCACCTTTATTGTGTGTATGTTTTCTATGTGTAAAGAAAATTAAAATTGATGTGAAATTAGGAATACTTTTCAAAGAATTTCTTTTTCACTAAGTGTAGTTTGGTTGCTTTGTAGTAAGAAATAGAAATTTGAGGGAGCAAAAGGGAATAAAAGAGACACCAAAAAATAATAAGGCAAAATTATCATAAAGTACCCTACTATTTTCATTATAAAAAAAATTTGATCCACATTTTGTTATTTTCAACAACCTGACATCTCTCAACTTTAATCTTGAATTTTTTTGAGAGGAAAGGTGGTAATGAAGGCTAAAATAGGCTCTAGGATGGTTACAGTTAGGAAAAATATAGAGTAAAGCTACACCCACTACCAAAATCACTACTTTTCTCTTCGCTATCTTAGGTGGTACTCAACTTTTAGATGTTTCTACCATCTACTCTATACCTACTCTCCAATAGTTGTGTGCCACCTAAGATAGTGAAGAGAAAAGTAGTGATTTTGGTAGTGGATGTAGCATTACTCAAAAATATATATGTTGATAGAAGCAGTTTACAACAAAAGTCATAACTTCAGTATATTTCTTCTGGGAAAATGGGACAAATTATAATGCTTAATGAAGTTAATAAATAATTTTACCAGTGTACTCACACTTTTTTAGGGTGAAACGATTTGAAAAAAAAAACAGAGGGTCACAAGCGACATGGGGGAAATAATTTTCCTCTTGTTGCACCATTATTCCATCTTCACGCAAGTAGCTAAGCAATATGCATGTTGTACCAATCCCAACCACCTAACACCATCACCACCACTGCTAACACAAACATGCTGATCGAATTTCCTATTTAGCTAAGTAATATGTTAAAAGATGCAAAAGTCTTCCTGTGATGCCCAACACCTGACTTTATGTAGGACCAACATCCTCAGCATCTTAGCTTTAGTTATGCAGATGTCTTTTTGTGGGGCCTCTGGTGTTCATCCCAATCCGAATCTAATACCATAATTATATTTTTGTGCATTTTTCTGCCGTCTGTGCAACCATCATCTCCTATAAATACTCATCACCTATTCAATTTCAAATCATAGTTCTCCAACTGCCTATATCAAAGTACATACCAACTTCAACAAAATGGTCCCTCTCCCTCTCTCTCTCTCTCTCTCTCTCTCTCTCTCTCTCTCTCTCCCTCTCCCACACACACACACTCACACACAAATAAGTTGCCAGTTATATTGATCTCTCTTTAGGTTGATCTACAATAACATTTTGCAGCTGAACTAATTAGTTTCTTATATTTGTTGATCCATAATTAGACCTGTGGAGGAAATGGCAGAGGCTGTACTGTTGCTGCTGGAGGAGGAGCTGATCGTAGGATTGGAGTTGGCAACAAAGCTCCTAAAGGAAACAATGAAATCCGTGTCACCAAAGATGCTGCGCCGTCACAATCTGGACAGATTGCAAGTGACAATGAAGCAGGTGGAAACAACGTCATTGTCATAGGCTGATTTCATCCTATAAGATAGTTTGCTAATAAAATGACAACGTATCCCTTATATATTTCTCTTGTCTGCAAGGTGGCGACTCACTACCATATTTACTATAATAAGCCTGTACTTGCTTTAAAACATCAATAAAAAATAAAATGTTTCTATAATTCAAAATGTCCATGTTTTTAGTACCATATCTCATTTAGGCACTACTACAACACTTGATGCATCTACCTCTTATCCTACGTACAGGATAGTTTCCAAGTATTAACCCGCATCAGGTAAAAGAGTTGCTAGCAATAATTGTCACTTATATATTTCTCTTGTCTGCAATACCAGCCTGCTATAATCCTTACAATAATAAGATCATGTACTTTGCATTAAGCCATCGATAAGAACCACAGTGTTTCTATAATTCAGAATGTGCATCTTCTTATTACCAAATCTCATTCAAGCCTTATTACCAACACCTTACATGGCTCTACCTAAACTCTGAGTTGACCAATGAGGTTTCCATCAGGGCTCATCGTTCTATATCAGGCATCCATAGATGGACACTAATAACTCATCGAATGTCTAGTTTTGATTCTAATATTGTAGTTAGAACTTGGAAGCCCTAGTGATTTGTGAAATTAATTAACTAGATAAAGATCATGGTCATGTCAATATCGATAATTAGAAAGAAGAACATTATGTTGATCAAACAGTTGACAAGCATGAAGAGGAGCAATTGGTTGGCAAAATAACTCCAAAGAGATGAGGCTGAGAATCTACTTGATAAAATTCGCGACTTAAGAGCTTTCCAATGGAATCGGATTGTTTTTATTGTAAGCCCCTCAAGTCTACAGTTCTAGAGAAGTCCCCATTCCTTCTCCATCAAGTAGAAACGAATACGTGATTTACCAGTGCCTCGACACCTCACTTTGGCTCACTAATTGCAAATGACAATCCTGCAGGTGGAAGCAATATCATCAGCAAGGGCTAATCTCTTGCCAATAAACCCAATCTGAAGATTTGGGCTTAATGTAGGAGTCGGAGTTATATAATAGGAACTTTTGTCAACCTTTGTCATATGTACTTGAACTAAGATGTCAATTCTTTTATTTATAAAAAAATAATCTTACTATAATTCAGGAAATTCCATTCAGGCGAAAACATTTGATATGCAACAATCATGCTATGAAAAAAAAAAATCTTACTATAATTCAGGATATTCCATTTAGGCATTACAACAAACACTTGACATGCAACTATCTAAAAACTTTCTTTTTCACCAATGGGTTTTCTACAAGGGCTCATCTTTAGCAATCTGAGAATTATACGTGCACAACTATAAACCCATATCAATTATTAGGAAGATCAAAATCATGCCCATATCGATTATTGAATAAGAACCATTTGATCAATATCAAAATAAAAAAGTAAGAAAGCAGAGTAAATTCCAACAGCTAAAAAGATTCTTACTTGATAAAAATTCTCCACTTTAAGTCCATTCTTTCTCCACCGTGTGATTTTATTTCATTTTTTCTTTCTTTCTTCCCTTTTCTTGTTTTTGATTTTTAACATATATATATACCAGCTGACAAATGTTTGAAGTAACTACAGTCGTTTCTCATTTTTCAAAAATTCCCATATTTTGGCAAATGAGAGCATCGACAGTCGTTGAGGAAATTTCGTCCTCGAAGTGCAAATAAAAAATTACCAAAAAATTATAAAAAATTACAAAAATATTTAAGAAATTACGAAAAAATTACAAAAACATTTCAGAAATTGCAAAAAAAAATACAAAACTGCAAATAACCCCTACAGGGGTGGGACGGCACATGAAGTGCCGTCCGACAAAAGGGGAAGGAAAGAGACGGCACTGAAAGTGCCGTCCGAGAAATTGCGTATTTTTGGGTTGTTTTTAATTGGAAAAATTAATTTTTTTTTGAAATGTCGTCTCTCATATATGGATAATTCTCAAATCGCATCTTATTTATGACAATCTACTGTGGCCAAATATGCATATTTGGCCAACGACTGCAGCTCCATTTTCAGCCAAATATGCATATTAGCAAACGACTACAGATGCTCTGAGTGACTGCAGTCATTTCTTATTTTGTCAATTTTAAGAATTGATAAAAAAAATATGTTCTCATATTTGATAACGGATATGGCAATTGCCAAAATATAGGTGCAATCTCTTAATTTTTTTTTTTTTTAATGGATTGAACGAAACAAGAATTTTCTATATATATAAAAAAAATGATCCAACAGAACATGTTCCATCTGATCATATTTTCAATTTTTTTAAAATAAATGATCAGATGATGTTGTTCCCGTCCAATAAAAAAACACGGAATACGAGTGCGTGATAAAGCCCAGCGAATGATTTTCATCATTCATGAGCTGTAGGATCGACTCAGCATTATAACAAGAATATAACGAAATGTACACAATCACGCATGCATGAATAATTTATTAATCAACAAAAAATAATTGAAACAAAATAATAATATTCCAAATAGTTTTCAAATCTGGATTAAAATATAAAACTCGAGACCATATGCCCATTACAAGATTCAAGTAACAAAAGAAATAAATAATTCAAAAACAAAATATTTTAAAGCAAGTATTCTCTCCAAGTGAAGCCTAGAATGTCTGCTCACCAATTCCAGCAGGCAATTCGTCTCCAAAGTCTGTATATATATATATATATATATATATATATATATATATAAAGGAAAAAATAGAGAAAACAAGACAAACGCCCTTAGTGCAAGTTAGGACCACAAATAGTACAAACATGGGTATAAAAATAAGTGCAGGAAATATGGAACAAGATTTTAAACCAAGAATGTATAACATAATATACTAGGGATGCAACAAGTAGTGGAATTCAAGAAACTAGCTAGCAAGAATGACAACTCAAGTGACAAAATTGGGTAACAAGTACTAGTAGTAGAACAAATGGCTAGTGAACATGTAATGGTATCTAGCATCAAGTAACAAGTATCACATACAAGTGTCAAGTAACAAGTAACAAGTCTCAAGTAACAAGTCTCAAGTAACAAGCATCAAGTAGGGTATCAAGTGTGTACAAGTGACAAGTTAATCTTAAGTCTAATGTTTAATTCTATCTAGGTAGCACTTCATGCATCCATATTTTTACTACATGGTTTCTACATACAATCAGTTACATTTAGGCCTAGTGGTGGATTTTATAGGGCGGTGTACTCAGGTATCAAGTATCAAGCAAGCCATGTTCATGAATCGAGTAATCATATAACTAGTTCATGTATCAAGTCATAACAAGACAAGTCATGAATCAAATATATACTAGTTCATGAATCAAATAATATACTAGTTCATGAATCGGATAACAATATAACTAGTTCATGAAGCATGTATCAAGTGGGAAACACGGGCCCCCTTCCGAGTACACTTACCTATATTGTCCACTACTATGGTCTTTCTCTTAAACCCCGGTTTATTATTTATAATTATCATCAAACAAGCATGAAAGTGTGGGAAACAGGTCAAGTAAACATGGTCAAGAACATGGGATAAGTTTAAGATAATTATAAAGCATATTTGCAGTTATAAATATATACGGCTCACCGGTCGGTCGATCGGTCGGTCGACCGGTCATTCAATTTTTGCAGTTATGATTTCATAAGACCACATTTAATGTAAATTCAAGCGGGTATAGATTCTACCCGTTACCGTGCATAATTGAAGAACAGAGTCCTTCACCTATTTCCTTGATAGAGATGCAGATTATTGCTATGACAGTTGAGATTTGTGCGTCTTCTATCAAGGTTTCTGCATGTCTCTACGTTGAATACTTCGAACTCCCTACCTGTATGTTTGTAGGAGTCCATGTGAGCTTTGAGCCTGCATCAACATTCTTTCTTACCCACACAAGATTAGTCTTCCTTTTTAGTGAGCAGTTTTAAGATATATGTCCTAGTCTACAACAAAAATTGCATGTGATTCGACTGTGTCTTGGATCATGCGCACTTGCGTAATTTATATTTGGTTTGTAATTGTGTTGATTTTTATGCACGTGCGTATGGCAAAATGATTTTTGGTGATGTATTGGCTCTTCGTAACCAAGTCATCTATTATCATGATATGATCTTGAATCTTTTGTAATAAAGTAAACTGGGCCCTTCATGCTTTTCAATAATTTTTTCGAGCTCAATTACCTTTTTACAAAGCCTCTTTTTAGTTATCTCATCATCTTTTGTGTTCCAACGAAGAGTATCTAGTGTGGCATCAAGAATCCTATTTTGTTTAGGGGCTTCGTTACATCCTTCCACTACTTCATCAAATTTTCTTTTACATTCATCTAAGTCTTTTGTGAGCTTGGCAATATAGACTGACTTCTCCTGAATCTCTCTTGAATAATCATCATGTTTTGCTAGAGATTCACAAATTTGTTGTTTCAAGGTTTCATTTTCATCCAGCAAAACATCATAATCTTTTTGACATGACCCAAGTTTTTCCAAAATAAGGGCATTCTTATTTTTCAGTTTGTGATTCCTTGTTATGCACTCGTAATGTATTTCATTTGAATTCTGTTTATATTGCCTAAGTTCACGACTTAGTTTCTTGGCATAGTCTTTCAATTCATTACATATGTATACGAGTTCATCATAAGTAGGTTGTTCGATTACCTCTTCTTGAGAAGGTGATTGCACCTCGCCACTCCCAAGAGCCATGAAACCGACGTTGCCGTGATCTTGCTCTTCCTCACTTGAGTCCGAGTCTAGCCAAGTCGCTTTTAGCACCTTCCTTTTCTGACTAGGATTGGAGCGATAGTGATCCCTATTTCTGTTTTGTTGAGTAGGACAGTTTGCACGGATGTGTTAGGGCTTCATACACTTCTAGCACACTTCTTCCTTCTCCTTTTCTCTTTCCTCCTGATACTTGCCATACATTTTATTTTTAAGGTACATACGAAATTGTCTTGTTAATAGAGCAATGTCCTCGTCTGACTCCTCATGTTCTGAAGCATCTTTTGATGGTCGAGCCCTTTCAGCTGTTAGTGCAATAGTTTTCTCCTCAGTCTTCAGTTCGATCCCGATATTCTGCCTGCATCGTTTTGTCTCCAACATTTCCATCTCGTACGTTTTTAGCTTTCCTTGAAATGTATAGTAATCGAATCCCTTCTCTTCAAGAGTTTCCCTCATTGCTGCAGCCTTAATGTCCCACCTGACGTGAGACAGCTTATGAGCTTTCCGACATTTCGGTCATCATCAAGCCCCTTATCCAAGCTTTCAAGCTCGTGGGCAATGATATCGAACCGGGCGAGCATTTGGTCCACATTTTCACCTGGCAACATGCGGAACACATCAAATTTATAAAAACACAAATTCACTTTAGCTTTTACCTCGGAAGCGGTTCCTTCATGCCGCTTCAGCATGTTGTTCCAGATCTCGTAGGCTGTTTTGCAATTATGCCTGCACCGCATTAGCTCTTCATTGTTCAATCCTGCATACAGAGCCGGCATGGCTTTGGAGTTTGCATTTTTGAGGGATAACTCCGCTTGTGTGAATGTCTTCTTTCCATCGCTAACCGGGATTTCTGTTTTGTTGATGCATACATTCCAAACCTCTTCTCCGAGCATCTGTAAAAAATGAAACATACGAACTTTCCAGACGTCAAAGCATTTTCCATCAAAAAATGGTGATCGTGTAAGACTTGTCCCATTGGAGATGAAGGGCTCCGATGAGTACAAGTTTTGGGGAGGAGGGATTTCGGCCATTGGACCTTTCGCTTCAGCTTTTAAGCTTTTTATAAGCACCTCGCTCTGATACCACTGTAAATCACCCTTATGGGAGTGAATAGGGTGATCGTGCGGAATTAAACGAATTAAACGAATAAAGTAAAATAAATCAAAGTAATACAAGAGAAGCAAGAAAAGCAAACTCAGATGACGCAGCGATATAACGTGGTTCGACCCCGAGGTCTACGTCCACACCACCTACTTGTAATAATTCTCCGCTACAAGTCTTCCACTATACTCAAAAACCCTTAGTACAGTGATTCTCGGATTCAGGCCGAGAGACCTATTACACCCACAGGACTTCTAATCCAAGTCCCGTCAATCTCACCGAAGTGGAAAAGAAAAGAAAACAAAAACTCAAGATCGTTTGAGATCTTAACTGAAGAATACAACCAATTCAACGCTCACATTCGGATTGATTATCAAGAGATTAGTTCAAAGTATTTTTCTCAGAAGGAATAGGTCAAGAAGACCTAGTGGATTCGTTCGATTAAATAGAAGTGGAAGTATATCGATCAAAAGAAGAAACGATACATTCCAAAAAAGATATACAGCCAAGTTGCGGTCGACCGGTCAAAGTGTGCGGTCGACCGTTCAGCTCTCTGACGTAGCTAGATAGATAAAAGGTCGACCGCTGTCTTCGCCAATAGGAGTTGCGGTCGACTACGACGGTCGACCGACATTAGGTGTGATTGACCGGACCGTGGCTGTATAGATCGAATCCACTTTGTTTTCTTACCATAAACTCATCTCTCTTTAATCAATCAATTACAATAAATATCTCACGAAAATATTTCTAAAAAACCACACTTGATAGATTGCTTGGTGGCCAATTAATTGAGAGCTCTTTCCTCTTTAGCTTGTAGAAGCAATCTCCTTTTATTACTTTCCTTGTCTGTATATTTGTGAATCTCTCTTGGATCACTTTTTGATATTAATTAATCCTGAAAATCTGATACACTAAATTCTTACTTATTAGTAAAAGTGAGCACGTTTTGTGCACACCAAACCAAGAGTCAACAATCTCCCCCTTTTGGTGTGAACAAAACATGCAAGAATGTTTGAAAATTAACACAAAGTATGTAAATACTCCCCCTAAATTTAGTGCATCCTGTAAAACAGATTTTCACATATATCAAATTTTAAAGAGAGTGAATACTCTCCCTTAATATAATATTACCTGTAATACAGTGTTTAATGAACAAATATAAGATAGGAATGAGAGAATTGATTCATGAAATGAATTTGAAATGTGAAAATCGTTTGAAAACATTCGAGACATCGAGACAATATTCTCCCCCTTTTTGGAACACACCAAGAGGGGACAGATTGAGTAAAATAAACCTTGGAAAGTTCGTAAAAACAATCATCAATTTAAAGCAAAGAGGGTGAACAATCTAAGATATTACAATGAATACAAAAAGAATAATGGAAGAGAATCTTCTTACATGATACGGTTGATAACGAGACTCTTTGATATACAGTGAGAGCTCTACATAATATCATAGATTTGAGATTCTCTCCAATACATATGAAAGCATTGATTTTATAAAAAGTTGAAGAACAAGACTAGAGAGAGACGGTCGATCGGACGGTCGACCACAAAACAATGTCCAGAGAGCATACCGGTCGACCGCACGGTCAACCGCACGGTCGACCGCTGCTTGAGAGATATAAAACTGAGTTGAAGGTAGTATATTTCGATTTGCACAGGATAATTTGAGAGTTAGAGTTGGATTTATAGTCATAAGGGAAGTTAGAAATGTGTAGATACACACCAGCAAAAAAACTTAGAAACAGAGCAGATACACTTGAGTGAGATCAATTTTATAAAGAAGTCACAGTGTATGTCGGTCGACCGCAATACTGATACCAATAGACATACAAAAGTAACATTGATAATGTCAATTTTGTTTGCCAATATGCATGAAGATAAGAGCTTGAATTAAGATCATTTCAAGAGATGTGCTGCATTTCAAGATACGAGCTAAATTAAGTACCTTACAAGGAATTCAAATAGCATACATAATAATATTTCATTAACAAATTACAAATTATTCATCATCTTCTTCTTCTCCTTCTTCCTCATCCTCTTCTGCTACATTAGGAAGTGGGAGCCTTTCCCAATCCTCTTTGTCTTGCAAGTAATCAAGAGTGTTTGTGTAGTAGTTGTACATTTGCATTTGAAGAGCGGCGAATTGCTCATATGTCACGAATGAAGATGAGGAGGAGGAAGCCTGATAGGGAAGGACTTGTGGTGCTTGTGGTGGTGCTTGGGGCTCTTGTTGTTCTTGTTCCTCTTGTCTTGCCTCATGTTGGGCTTGACGGCATCGAGCCCGTTGTCCGAAGGGAACATCAATGCCCATTTGTTGGGGGAGGATGGGCATAGGACTTTTACTGAGTAGGTAACTCCCAACTTCAGCGCGGGAATCAATAGCGAGGTTGTATATGAGTGAGCTAAACGGGAGACTAGCACGATGTGAATAGGTAGCATAGTTCATCGTACAAATGATGAATGAGGCAAGATCAAATTTGTATTCTCCAAGAATCAGGAAGATGATGGAGGATTGATCGACCCTAATTTCGGTTTTGTCGTTCTTTTTGGGCCAAATATTTACATTTACGATTTTATTGAGCACACGGGCGGTGTCAGTAAACTGTGTAGGAGATGGGTGAGGAAGATGAACAAATTCATGTTGCACAATCATGGATTTAACAGTGTGTTGATTGTGACCGGGCTTGTATTCAAGGGTTTTGAAGTCGTGGTGATAAGCATCAAAATCCCCTTGGGGAAACTCGTATCGACCACGAAGATACTCGGGGGTAATTTTTACTCTCCTCCCAAGTATGATAGAAGTGAGAGTAAGATCACCATTTTGCAAGCCCTCAAGATTGGCGTAGAATTGACGAGTTATTGATTCGGATTGAGTACTAGGGGTGCCAGGATAGTTTTCCCAACCGAAGGCCCTAAGAATTCTAACCATTACAGAGAATTGCCCCCCCAAGGCTGACTTGCTCTATTGGCAACGACAGGAGCACCAGCAAAAGAAGAGAAATATTTATCGGCACATTGAGAGTTTCAGAATACTATACCTTCTCTAGTGGTGAATTTTGATACAGTCCTCTTACCCTTTGGTTGTTGAGAGGAGGACGCCATGAGCCAAAGAGAAGATGTGTGAAAGATTCGAGAGAAGATTTGAACGAAAAGGAGATTTTTACTGATGGGTTTGGGGAGAGAAGGCTAGGGTTTAAGATGAAACAAGAGGTTGGGGGTAAAGAGTTTTTTATAATAGAGAGAGAGGAGCAAACTTATTCGTCTAAGTCGGTCGACCGGTTTAATATACGATCGACCGCACCATACATTGAATACACAGTCGGCAGGGTCAGAGGGTTGGACGGTCGACTGGTCCATTCTCGCAAGCAGCTGATAATAAATATATACGGTTCACCGGTCGGTCGATCGGTCGGTCGACCGGTCATTCAATTTTTGCAGTTATGATTTCATAAGAGCTCATATATGGATAATTCTCAAATCGCCTCTCATTTATGGCAATCTACTGTAGCCTATTTGGCCAACGACTGCAGCTCCATTTTCAGCCAAATATGCATATTATGCATATTTAGCAAACGACTACAGATGCGCTGAGTGACTGCAGTCATTTCTTATTTTGTCAATTTTAAGAATTGATAAAAAAATATGTTCTCATATTTGATAACGGATATGGCAATTGCCAAAATATAGGTGCAATCTCTTAATTTTTTTTTTTTAATGGATTGAACGAAACAAGAATTTTCTATATATATAAAAAAATGATCCAACAGAACATGTTCCATCCGATCATATTTTCAATTTTTTTAAAGTAAATGATCAGATGATGTTGTTCCCGTCCAATAAAAAAACACGGAATACGAGTGCGTGATAAAGCCCAGCGAATGATTTTCATCATTCATGAGCTGTAGGATCGACTCAGCATTATAACAAGAATATAACGAAATGTACACAATCACGCATGCATGAATAATTTATTAATCAACAAAAAATAATTGAAACAAAATAATAATATTCCAAATAGTTTTCAAATCTGGATTAAAATATAAAACTCGGGACCATAAGCCCATTACAAGATTCAAGTAACAAAAGAAATAAATAATTCAAAAACAAAATATTTTAAAGCAAGTATTCTCTCCAAGTGAAGCCTAGAATGTCTGCTCACCAATTCCACCAGGCAATTCGTCTCCAAAGTCTGTATATATATATATATATATATATATATATATATATATAAAGGAAAAAATAGAGAAAACAAGACAAACGCCCTTAGTGCAAGTTAGGACAACAAATAGTACAAACAAGGGTATAAAAATAAGTGCAGGAAATATGGAACAAGATTTTAAACCAAGAATGTATAACATAATATACTAGGGATGCAACAAGTAGTGAAATTCAAGAAACTAGCTAGCAAGAATGACAACTCAAGTGACAAAATTGGGTAACAAGTACTAGTAGTAGAACAAATGGCTAGTGAACATGTAATGGTATCTAGCATCAAGTAACAAGTATCACATACAAGTGTCAAGTAACAAGTGTCAAGTAACAAGTAACAAGTCTCAAGTAACAAGTCTCAAGTAACAAACATCAAGTAGGGTATCAAGTGTGTACAAGTGACAAGTTAATCTTAAGTCTAATGTTTAATTCTATCTAGGTAGCACTTCATGCATCCATATTTTTACTACATGGTTTCTACATACAATCAGTTACGTTTAGGCCTAGTGGTGGATTTTATAGGGCGGTGTACTCAGGTATCAAGTATCAAGCAAGCCATGTTCATGAATCGAGTAATCATATAACTAGTTCATGTATCAAGTCATAACAAGACAAGTCATGAATCAAATATATACTAGTTCATGAATCAAATAATATACTAGTTCATGAATCGGATAACAATATAACTAGTTCATGAAGCATGTATCAAGTGGGAAACACGGGCCCCCTTCCGAGTACACTTACCTATATTGTCCACTACTATGATCTTTCCCTTAAACACCGGTTTATTATTTATTATTATCATCAAACAGGCATGAAAGTGTGGGAAAAAGGTCAATTAAACATGGTCAAGAACATGGGATAGGTTTAAGATAATTATAAAGCATATTCGAGGGTCAACACAAATTAAGATTATCAAGAACTATGAGAATTTAAGTTCTGGACAACATGACGTTGCTGCACCAAAACTGTGATTTCCGTTGGTACAAGATAGCAAATGTGGATCCATCAGGAGGCCTAGAAACTATACTCCTGCCCGGTTCCAACGCATATAACTTATACACATACAAGTTGTAGCAATTGATGTCAAAACAGCAAACTATAAAGTATTTGTGTTCAGCCAAAATTGGTAAACTGAGTTTGTACATATGGAACAGGGTTGAAACACTATTAATTAATTCTGAGAAAAAATAGGAAAGTTTTCTGGGGTGTCCAGTATCAGCATGAAAAATTTCAGATCATTTACTTACTGGTAGCATAGTTAAAATAATTGTAAACCAAAGTGGTGTAGCAGTTTTTATGAATCTGCGATTACCGACACAGCAGCAATAAAACTGCTATATCTCTCAAACCGTAACTCAGAATTCAAAAGTTTTGGATGTTATTGGCAACTAGACACTTAGGGATACATTTCATATTCAGGGCTTAAGTTCAGATTCCAGTGTTATCGGGGTCGAAACAGCAAGACAAGACAGGACAGAAACCAAATACGACACTTTTTGCATGAATTGTATCAAATTATACTAGTTGTGAACAAGTGTATCAACGAAGGGTTGTGACTCTTAGATCTTGTGATAGATAAGGCGAAACATGAGATCATCAACGATAAACAAAGAGGAGTCACATTTACAATCTACTTGCAATATTTTCAATGAAAAGCTTGTACTAGAAAATGAAATGTACAAGATGATACTTGCCTTGGGGACGACGATGAATCCAACGAAAGAATGAGAATAACGGGAATGGATCCTGGGTGACGAGCATGATCAGCACGGATCTCGATGATCACGATGGTGATCAAGATGATGAAGTAGATCCGACGGTTAAGATCCAACGATGAAGATCAAGGATCGATCGGACGACTCTGATCTGATCTGATGAAGATCTGAATCTTGATCAGATCGGACGGTCCAGGAACACTCTGATGGAGAAGATCGATCGACGATCGGACAGCTAAGATCACCCCGAGGGTGATGATCAAGATGATCAAAAATGAGATGATGATTAAGATCCAACGGACGACTCACAATCAAAGCCATGATAAAAAAAACTCCACGATCACAGCAACTCAGATCGGATCTCCTACTCCCCTCCAAACAGCACGCAACCAACCAAAAACCCAATCACGATGGAATCGGACGTCCGAGATTCAAAAGATCAAAAACAGCCATGGGGCTGAGAGGGAGTCGCTGCGGCTGTCGCGACATCAGAGGTAGTGCGCGCACAAGGGATGACAGCATCGGGGAGCAGCGCTAGGCTGCTGGCTGCGTCGCGACGCCGGGAGGGAGAAGGTAGCACAACGGGGGGACGACGGGACAATGCAGGGAGATCAGTAGGACGGGGGAGCACTGGGCGTCGGGGAGGAGTCGCGGCTGTCGTCGAAGGCACAACATAGCAGCGTGGCGACGTGAGGAGGGTCACCGAGGTGGCGTAGGCTGCTGTCGGCGCTACTGCCGACGAAGTCGCTGCTGTTGCGGCTGACGGGAGAAGGCGACGCAGGGAGAACGAGCGGGGGGTGGACGAAGGGTGCAGAGGAGGGAGGCACGAAAAGGAAGGTGCAGCACAGGGGATGGGTAGATGAAAGGTCGGCTAGGGTTTTAGAATGAGTAATGCTAGAGCCACTACCAATTTCACTACCATTTCCTTCACTACCTTAGGTGGCACACTCCAATAGGTAGTGAATGATAGAGTAGGTGGGAGAACTCTCCAATAGGAGTATGCCACCTAAGGTAGTGAAGGAAATGGTAGTGAAATTGGTAGTGGCTCTAGCATTACTCTTTTAGAATAGGGGAGGGAGATAAACAGTATATATATAGGGTGATTGGGTGTTAACAGGTCTGGGTATGGGTTGTTGGGTATTAGGGTGTTTAACGGGTTGGGTGGGTATACACAGTGTGATGCACATGGAATTGGGTTTCGGGTTGGTATGGGCTTAACGGGTATAGGGTTTTGGGGGTGATACGGGTCTAGGGAATTAAGTAAATGGGTATAGGTTTATTTAGGGTTCTAATGGGTAAATGGGTTTAATAGAATATAGGGTATAGTTTAAGATTAAATGGGTAGGGTCGTGAACAAGGTATTGGGTTATTGGGTTTAGCAATTGGTTTTGGGTAGAATCCATTAGGGAAAATAGAGTTTTAGGATTTAAAATCCAATAAGAGCTTAAAATGGGTTTTAAAAATCTACGTATAAACATACTTCAAATCGAATAATAAAATACAATTAAATAAGTATATTCGGGTTTTACAACAAAAATAATAATAATAATAATAATAATAATAATAATAATAATAATAATAATAATAATAATAATAATAATAACAAAATATACATTTATCAAAATAACCAAAATAGCAATAATACATTTAAATTTAAATTGAGTAAAAATACAAATAACCGATCAATTAGGAACAAAAATTAAATTTTGCCATTATTCGAACAAGATATAATTTTCGATTAGAAAACACTTTAATAAAATATCCGAAACATGTTTCAAAACAAAGTAAATTTATAATTAGTCAAAATACTGAAAATATTCAGAAAATATGTATTTGGGAAACAGAGCTTACAAAAAATTTGGCCCTCCATATTTCTTTTAAAAAAAATCATCAAAGTCCAAATCCTTTCAATTATTTCATCAAAATCCAAGTCCAAGTCCCTCCAAGTTCTTCAAATTTTGTTCAAAGTCCAAGTCCCTCCAATTATTTTATCAAAGTCCACGGATTTTAAATTTTATTTTTAAAAAAAATCTCGGACGAACCAGCTATTCTGTCCGACAATTTAGTATTTTTTTACTGCCAACTTTTGGCAATCAACGAGTGCAGTGAAACTATCTTTTTGCCAAATCTCGTTTTGCTATATTGCAATATTTGAGAAAAAACGACTACAATTGCTCTTAGATCTCATATTTACCCAATCACAAATATGTATTTTCACATTTACCCCCCAATAATGCTCTAATTAGATATTCGTTTTCCTTCATGTTAACATTAATTTAAATTGATAAATATTTTATTAAATTTAGCAGAATATACCAGACTTGATTGTTATGTTTTTTTATTTTTCAGTGGTCCACTATAACTGATACCTGAGGACTTTGACGGAGAGGTTGTAGGTGATGTGACCGGGTTTATAACTCGAACAGTTTTTGTAACACCCCGAATTCCAAATAAGACTGAATTCGAAGTTCCACAGGATCTTTACACTTCAGTTCGTACAATTTTACAATGAATTTTGAATATTTTTATTACAGCGGAGTCTTTTACATTAATAACGCAGCGGAAAGTAAATTGAAGTACAATAATGAAAAAAGTATACAATTGGAACAAATTTAACATTTAAATAATCATCAGCATCAAATTCATCTTTATATCTTCTTGTAAATTCCAAGTCCTGCATATAAAACTGTGGGCACGTCAGTTGCTTACAACCGACGAAATATTATATACGGCCATCCTCGCTATGGCGAAAGTATAATGATCTTTTAATATTTTAACAACCACAAACTTGAATGTAAAATAACGTGTTAAAAGTGACTACTCTAAACATGTAAGTGTATGCAATGGCTTAATGCCTAATGCAGATGTTTTACGCAAAGATGACACTAATGCATACTTGTTCGGATTCTATGCATCCCATACTACATAGGTCCGAGCAAAAGCACATACGTACTCCACATTAAAGGGTTTGATCCCTCGCCATGATAACTACCCGGTAATAAAACAATGTTTAGACATTCCACGAGTACGGGTCCCTGTCCTGGAATCCACTGCCCGACTATACAGAATCCCCATCGTGCGAACATCCCGTCAGTGTCCCTCTAGCCCCGGTATACGTATATACAATGGAGTACGGCATACTATCCGCCCGACTAATCATAGTCCCGGATTTAAATTAAAGCTATCCTCCATCGGGAGCAACCACAGTCCCGGAATCCACCGCCCAACTAGGTCTATAGTCCTGGAGTTCCACCGCCCGACTATATAGAGATCATCCACTCACGTTTGCCCAAGTTTACTACATCTTCACTTAGTGCCTAATCCTTAAGTTCAAGACATGAATAAATTACAACACCTAGAGTTAGCTTTCCCCTCCTACCGGACTTAAACACAAACACCGAGATAGCCCACATAGCCATATCTCAAAAAATCAATCAATTAATTCAACATTTGCCAGTACCCGGGGTTTCACTAAACCTCTAGATCACAACCTTTCATGTTCTATAATTCATAGGTACTCATACCCTTCAATAGTCATGTATTAAACTTCATTGTATTCATATATTCGACTTTATTCATTCACATCTGAGTTGATTTATCTTACTTTTGTATCATTCATGAAACTCAATTCATTCATTTCCTTATTCACAATCTCTATAAAAAAAAACATTTCTTATGAACTCATAACACAGAGTAACTCACTTCAATTCTCATTGGCAATTTAATCACATATAGTATTGTAGGCAACATCAAGGTATTCTTAATCAGAGAAAATAATTATAGAAATTTCATTAAGAGGAAAAATTCAATTGTATTGCAAATTTTAATCTTCTTCAAAATAAAGGTCATACTCTTAAATGAAAATTTCGGATTCTTCAACTCATTATCCATATCAAATTATACCTTTAATTCTCACAAAATACATGAAATATTGTGGAAATTATTTTGTTATAAAGTCTAAATAATTTTAGAAATAATAGATTCCCCCCCCCCCAATTTTTGTTGCCTTTTAAAACTCTTCAAAAGCCAAAAATAATCAGAAAAATCAAAAGGGGGCTAGCTATCGGGTTTCGAACCCAAGACCCCGCCCAAGCTACAGTAAATGGACTAGGGCGCCACCGAAGACCAAGAAGTCCAAGGCGCCTAATTGTCTTGAAGGTGGGCCAAATACTATAAGTACTGTGTTTCAGTATCTTAGGTAAATAAAAGCAAGCCAACAAAAGAAGGGGCTACCAAGGTTTCGAATCCAGAACCTAAGGCTAGACAGCCAGCTACAGTGTCATTATTAGAGCGCACCCGATGACCAGTAAGTCCAAAGGGACTGGTTGATATTAAAAAGGTTAAGGAATTTTTTTTATATCGCACTGTTATTTGTTTTCTTTCAATAAACTCGATTTTTCAATCGATTTATTCTTCTAATAAAATATAAATAATTTTCCCGAATGAGTCTCTTTGAAAAACAGTACACAACAATTATAAAAACTCTTATTATATACATATATATATATTTTTTGACATTGTAAATAATTTCTCTCTTAATTGCACACATAAACTCACATTACCCAAAATTTGAAAAATAAAACTTTTTTCTGCTTATAAACAACTTTATAAGCTCTTTGTACTAATTAAATATTTACTAGTGATGCTATCACCATATCTCTTGACTACAATAGAATTTTTAAAGCTCTTTCATGCAAGTTGCATTATTTGACATAATCATTCTAACATGTATAAACTAGTAGATTTCATGCCAACAACTTATTAGATATTACTTTCTTTTCCTCTTTCTAATGATCATGATATCTATCCATTAAGTTGAACACGACATTATTTCTACAAGCCATGGCACAATCACAATAACATGGAGCAATCTACATTAATCATATCAAAATAATCTACATTACTCATATGTCAAAAACTAGCATGCTCACCGGGCCTACAAATTTTAGAAAGTATTCAAGAACACCCACCTCTAAGAAGACTTGCAAATGTAGAAAAACAACTCCTAGAAAACTCCTAGCTCCAACACGATCGCCTAGCCCTTCTCCTCCTAACAAGAGCAACTCCAAGCCTCCAAGGATGTAAGACAAGAACTCTCTACCTCTCTTTCTTTTCTTCTCTCTTTGATTCTTAATTTGGTACAAGAGACAAACACTAGGGGGGGGGGGGGGGGGGGGGGGGGGGGGGGGGGGGGTATTTATAGGATAAATGGATGGCTAGGATTTGATCTCACAATCAAGCAACTACCCACTCTCCCAAAAATCGGCCCCCTTCTCTTTGTGCATACACGTGCACGTGTAGTGCACAAGTGCACACCCTCTCTCATTTTTTATACATATTTATACTTTTATTTGTGTGTCAACTAGTTGTTACAATAAACAATTGGTTTTTATAAAATAGTTTGAATAATGTAACCAATTAAGAATGAATAGTTTATAAGATAATAAGAATTTAAAATACGGGAAAATACTTGAAAAATACATATTAACAGAAACAGGGGTTACAATAATCCTGTAGTATTCACCGATAGAGTCTAAATATTCACACCCGAACCTGTGGTATGAGACACATGATTGCGTCTATTATATATGATTGATAAAAGATTGATAGACTTAAGATTAATACTGAGCACGTGCATGATTCTCGTTTACAATTTTGCCTGATTCCTGTTTACATGACATGTTTCCCGCTACATGATTCCTTGTTACCGATTGATTATACATTGATGTCCTGTTTACATATTTCTCGTTTCCAGTTTACACGTGCTCTTGTATCGTACTTTATCATATTGTTCCTTATTCCTTGTTCCTTGTAATATTGTTCCTTATTCCTAGATACTTGCTGTCTGAAACTTGCTCTAATGGATACCCCATTCTTTTTAGTTAATTTTTATACAGGTACAGACAATGGGATACCAAAGGAACTGGATGATCAGACTTTTTAGACAGTTATGATGGGATTACTACTGTTATCGCTCTATTTTCTTGTCGCTACTAGTTGTAGCAAATTGTTTATTACATTGTATATTCTCAGGCATTTTGACCCAGAATTCTTGTATTTCAGATATTGTTTATTGATTATATTATTTTTGATGTGATTATTATTGTTACCTGTGTTGTTGAGCTTACTGGTATTGTACAGCATATGGATGATATGAGTTGGTATACTTATTTCATTCGTCGGGTCTCATTTACGTGCTCGTATTTCCATAAATGGGAAGCGGGGCATGACATTTCTCCTTCATAGTCAAGGGGAGCGGGGAAGTGAGGGTGTCACTAGCAATGGTATAACTACCCGAAATCCGGATCCGACCCGGACCCGACCCGGATCCGGCATTGGACCCGAACCGACCCGGCCTATCCGGGTCCGGGTCCTAAAATAGGACCCGTTGTACTTTCGGGGCCGGATCCGAGTTCGCTCAAAAGAGACCCGACCCGGATCCGGACCAGGACCCGTTAAAAAAAACTCAAAAAGTAAACATAAAAATAAATATTATATCCTCATCCATGCTCTCCTTCCTCTCCAGTTCTAAATCTTCATTTTCCAAACTCAAAACACATGTCTTTTTCTTCTCTCCTCTATTCTAAATCCTCCTCTCGCCGGCTCCGCTCGTCGCTCACACTCCCGCTCATACCCGAACGGGTAGGAATATTAATAGGACCCGGACCCGATCCTCATGGGTCCGGGTCCCGGTCCGGGTAGTGAAGGACCCGACCCGACCCGACCCGATACCAATGCTATTGCTAGGTGTCACTACATTATTAGGGGAACACTCTTCCCTAGAGTGAACCTCCTCTACACCCCCTTCGGCTTCCTTCTCCTTTTCTTCGTCAAATCGGACTTCGACCACCCCCGAGTTTTCTCCCCCACCCACTCCTTCCTTGGAAGAAGACTCAGATGAAACTTCTTTTCAGGGTCGACCACGAGGTGGACGAAGAGGAAAGTTAGTCGGAAAAAAAGTAAAATAATAATTTACCTGGATTCCGTTGATGGAAAGTTCCTGCAAATATCTTGCAATTAATTAGGTGACTCTAGGAGTCGGTTACATTTAAGGGATTTAATTATGTAGGAAATAAAGTACTGATGAAATTACCAGATACAGGACTAATACTAATACTAATATCAATACAAATACCAATATCAATACTAATAAATTAAGATTGATTAGTATTCATCCTAAATATTTTGCATGGGATTCATCCTAAATCTAGACTTCCAGAAAGCCTACGATTCGGTTTCATGGGATAGTGTGGAGGAAGCCCTGGTTCTGAAAGGGTTTGGATCGAAATGGCGTTTATGGATGAAGATGTGTGTCCGAGGGGCCAAATCGAATATCCAAGTTAATGGATGGCAGGGAAGAGAGATATTTTGCAGAAAAGGTCTCCGCCAAGGGGATCCTTGTCGCCACTGTTATTCGCGATTGTCGCCGACGGATTAGCTGAAATGATGAGAAGAGCTGTGGAACACAACATCATCAAAGGAATAAAAATCAAGGGCATCGGTCAGCCGATGACGATACTACAATATGCAGACGACACGATCCTTTTTGGAGGTGCAACGGTAGAAGAAGCTTCAGCCATTAAGATGGTTTTAGCATGTTTCCAGGGTTGGTCGGACCTGAAAGTTAATCTAAACAAGACAAGTATCATCCCTGTCTTTGAGCAGACGTCCACTCCGATTGCAGATATTAAGAGTATCATAGGCTGTAATGTGAACAATTACCCAATCAAATACCTCGGTACGCCGATTAGGCCGGGAGCCCTACGGAAAGAGGATTGGAACTTCATCATTGTTAAGATTGAAAAGAAACTCGCAGGGTGGCAAAGCAGATTCCTATCGCTAGGTGGCAGAATCATTTTGCTTAACTCGGTCCTCAGCGCTATCCCACTTTATCTGATGTCCATATATGAGCTGCCAAAGTGGGTGATCAAAAAAATCGACAAACTCAGGCGTAGATTTTTATGGAAAGGATCGGGCGAGGGTAATAAAGGCTACAACCTTGTCAATTGGGGAAGAGTGTACAAAAGAATAGAATTCGGCGGATTAGGTATCGTTAACCTCCAAGATATGAACAGAGCGCTACTCAGTAAGTGGTGGTGGAAGATGTACAATAAACCCAAAGGGTGGTGGAGTTATTCCTTCGACCTATATCGAAAGAAACGGAAATTTAAATTTGGAGGAAGAAGTCCATCGGCGAAAGTGTCGTACTTTTGGAAGGGGATTTCCAAGCAGGGAGAGATTTTCCACACTAACACTAGATGTATAGTACGAAACGGGAAAAGCACAAGATTTTGGAAGGACGCGTGGTGTGGAGGGCCTACCCTACTCAATCAATTCCCTCAGGCGGCGGAGGCGACAACAAATTTAGACCTTACAGTGGCGGACGTCCGAAAGCGCGGTAAACTGAAGTTTATTGTGTACAACAATATCTCGACCGAGGGAAGGGCACAATTCGTACAGCTTAACAGGATGGTCTTGCAGGAGGGAGGGCAAGAAGTAAACTCACCGGATGAAAGATGTTGGGTCAGAGACAACTCACAAGTTTTCTCGGTATCATCTATGTATACATGGCTTAACGATGGAGGTATGAGATGTCAGGTACATTCACTAATATGGGGAGCCAAAGTTCCTTTCAGAGTTAAGGTGTTCTGCTGGTTAGCGCACAATAATGCCATCCTATCCAAAGTTAACCTTAGGAAGCGAAATTTGAATATAGACATTGTCTGTTCCATATGCCTTAACGCTGAAGAAGATGTTAACCACATCCTGTTTCTTTGTCCCAAAGCTCGCCTAACTTGGGAGGTGGTATGTAGGGGTTTTAGATGTCCACAGATTCCGTGCTCTACCGACGACATATGGGGGCCCATTAGAGATAATCACATCAAATTAGGGGATAGAAAGGCCTGGGATTTAGCAATAGCGGCATCTATGTGGAACCTATGGCTGGAAAGAAACGATTTTATTTTTCGCAATAAAGAGCTTTCATTTCCTACTTCTATGAATAAAGTGTTTCTTCTAATCCATGATTGGGCAGGTGCTCAGGCGGCAACAAAAAGAACAAGGATCAATGCTGAAGACTAGAGTGGGCGGGTGGTCACTGCTGGGATCACCATTAAGCAAGTTGGGCTTGTAGTTGGATTACTTTGCTGTGGCTGATCTTATTTTGGTGTTTATGCATGTTGTATTTTGGGCTGTTTAGATGTACCTTGTGGTAGTAGAGGGCTTCTATTGCTGCTGCGTCAGCTTATTTGTAATAGTTTAGTTATGCTTGTACTTGTTTCCTTAAAATCTCATTAATGAAACGATTGCTTCGGTCATCTGCTTATCAAAAAAAAAAAAATTAAGATTGATTCATTAAATGGCTGGAACCCGACGTCACTCACCAATATTTGAACATTTGAATCGAAGCCCATGTACACATTAACTTATAACTTAGGCCTGGGTCTAGGCCTGGCTATTGTTGAGACTTAAATGTCTAAGAGAATTTGTTCTGGGCTGAGCATTTATTTTTTTTTTGATAAAAGATGACGTCCGTCATCGTTTCATTAATCAGAAATAACGAAACACAACAGTACAGCAAATAAGAAAGCAGGAAAGATAAACACGTGTGCAACAAGCAACACGTAACATCAAAAGTACTCGAATCTACTCGAATTCAAAATAAAACCTAGAACAGAAAGTCTAGAGTATACAACATCAACGGTTACAGATCTGCAACAACTTCACAAATTGGACTCCTCTTTCTTTGATCGCCTCCATGGTACCTGCTATTGTTGGCCTCCTCTAAAACCTGTTCCCCTATCCGTCTGTGCCTCTGAATTTCATTGCCGCCTCCTTTGCACCTGCCCATTCATGGATTAGAACAAAGATTTTGTACACAGAGAAAGAAAATCTATACTGATAGTTGCGAAAAATGAAATCATTTCTTTCAAGCCACAGACTCCACATAGTTGCTGCTACAGCTAAATCCCAGGCTTTAGTGTCTCCTGATCTAATGTATGTATCCCTAATGGTCACCCAGGTATCAATGGTAGATTGTGGTAGGAGATTACAACCGAATCCCCTACAAATGACTTCCCAAGATAATCTAGCCTTATGGCACTGAAAAAGGATATGGTTAACGTCTTCATCCGCCTCTAAGCACAACTCACAGGTAGTGTCAACAATCATATTTCGCCTGCGAAGATTAACTTTGGAGAGAATCGCGTTTTTGTGTGCTAACCAACAAAACATCCTAACTTTTAATGGGGCTACGGTCCCCCAGATGATCGATTGGACGTTACATCTCAACCCGTCGTCGTTGATCCAATAGTACATGGAGGAGACCGTGAATTCTTTTGAGGCGTCTCTATCCCACGTTCTTTCATCGTCTAAGTTGTTGGCTGTCCCTTCTTCTTGAAGTACCTGTCTATTCAATGCCTCGAACTGTGCGATACTCTCGTCGCTAAGGTTTTGGTTAACGATGAACTTCAGCTTGCCATTTTTCCTTATGTCTGCCACCATCAGGTCTAGATTATTTGCTACTTTGGTTGCTTCAGGAAATTGGGCAATAAGACTTGTCTGGCCACACCATCTGTCTTTCCAGAATCTTGTGTTTTTCCCGTTTCCCACCTTACATCTCGTGTTCGCGAAGAAAATCTCTCCCTGCTTGGCGATACCTTTCCACAGCCCGGAAACTTTTGCTTTTGGGCTTTTCCCACCGAAGCGAAATTTTCTTCTCTTCCGACAGAGATCGAAGGAAAACTTCCACCAACCATTACGATTATTGGAGATTTTCCACCACCATTTGGAAAGCAGCGCCCTATTCATATCGTGGAGATTAGTAATCCCCAATCCCCCGAATTCCTTCTTTTTACAGACTCTTTCCCACTGGACTAAAGGAATCCCTCTATTTCCCTCATCGGTGCCCTTCCATAAAAATCTACGTCTTAACTTGTCTATGCTATTAATCACCCACTTTGGTAATTCGTAGATAGACATAAGGTACAGGGGTATGGCGCTAAGAACCGAGTTGAGCAGGATAATCCGACCTCCGAGAGAGAGGAATCTGTTCTGCCAACCCCCTAGCTTTTTCTTAATTTTGTCGATTAGCGGAATCCAATCTTCCTTCAATAGGGCTCTGGGTCTGATGGGAGTGCCCAAATATTTAATTGGGAAAGCGCTTACCCTACAGTCTAAAATGTTCATGATGTCCTGGATCGGTAAGGATAGCTGATCTGCCATAGGGATGATGCTGGTCTTCGATGGGTTCACCTGCAGTCCCGACCACCCTTGGAAGCATACCAAGGCGGCTTTGATGGCCACCACTTCCTCCATGCTAGCGTGGCCGAAGAGGATAGTGTCGTCGGCGTACTGTAATATCGACAAAGGCTGTGAGATTCCTTTAATCTGTAAACCTTTGATGATATTGTTATCTCGACCTCTTGCGAACATCTCCGCCAACCCGTCCGCCACGATTGCGAATAGAAGGGATGATAGGGGATCCCCTTGACGAAGCCCCCGTTTGCACTTGATTTCCTTACCGTGCCATCCGTTAATCTGAATGGTCGATTTGCCTCCCCTGATGCACCTGTTCATCCACAGTCTCCATCTTTGTCCAAAGCCTTTAAGCTGTAAAGCCTCTTCAGTACAGTCCCAGGATACTGAGTCATATGCCTTCTGGAAGTCAAGTTTGAGGAGAAATCCGTTCACCTTCTCTCTGTTGCCTCTGAAAACAATTTCATGAGCAGATGCAATACTATCCATAATGTCCCTTCCCTTAATGAATCCGCTTTGTGATGGCGCAATGATGTCGTTTAGGTGCGGTGCTAGTCTCTGGGCTAACACTTTTGTGATGATTTTGAACGATCCGTTGAGCAAACTAATAGGTCTGAGGTCTTCGTGGGAAGTGACTTCGCTCTTCTTAGGAACCAGCACGATTATAGCATAGTTTAACCTCTCTAGATTCTCTTCTCCATAAAAAAAAGCTTGGAAAATATTCATCAGGTCCTCTTTGATGATGTTCCAATATAGTTTGTAGAAGAAAATCGGAAATCCGTCTGGTCCAGGGGCTTTGTCCTGACCTAGCGACTTGATTGCGGTGAAAACCTCTTCCTCCGTGAATCTTGATTCAATCCCCTCGCTGCCATCTATTCTGGAAGAGCTCCACATGTCTGGGGCGAGTGCACAACTTGAGCTTGGGGTCTCACCCAATAGTGCGTGGAAATGCCTGTCCAGGTGGTCCTTGATAACCTCTTCGTTTTCGGTCCAGGTCCCGTTCACCGTCATGCCCGTGATCTGATTCTGTCTTTTTCTGCTATTAGCCATCTTGTGGAAGTATTTTGTGTTTGCGTCCCCTTCTCTGAGCCATTGGACCCTCGATCTCTGTTTCCAGTACAGCTCTTCCATCCTGGCTATCTGCTGTAGCTCCGATCTGTTGTTGGTCATCTCGTCTTTCTCGACCTCCAGCAATTCCCGCTCTTCCTGGGTAATTTCGAGCACATCTATTCTATTCGCTAGAAACTCTATTCTCATGTTGGCTTGCTGTGTCTTGCCTTTTGACCACTCCCTTAATCTTCTTCGGAGACGCCGCATCTTCTCTACCCAGACACCTACTGCTGATGATTGAGTAGTGCTTTCCTCCCAACTATCCTTGATGATTTGTCGAGTGTCTTCGTGGATAGTCCAAGCTTTTTCGAATTTGAACCCGAAGTGGAGCTGCTTCCCTTTAGGACCACAATCGATAACCAAGGGGAGATGGTCGGATGTGTATCTTAGCGCTGTTTTCACCTTGGCGAACGGATGTGCTTCCTCCCATTCGTTAGACACTAGCACACGATCCAACTTTGCAAGCGTTGGGTTACGCTGCATGTTGGACCAGGTGCATTTTCTATCTGTCATCTCTAATTCCAGCAACTCCAATTCGTCTATGATGTCGTTGAAAGACTCTTGATCTGCTCTACAGTGGCCTCTGCCTCTATGCTCGCTCTGGAATCTAGTAATGTTGAAATCTCCTCCGATCATCCACGGGTCAGCCCATTTGTTTCTAATTAATCTAAGTTCCGTCCACAGCTCTCCTCGATATCTACTGTCGTAAGGACCGTAGATACTTGAGACGGTGTGGATCCAACCATCGCTTCTACGCCTAATTCTGATCGAAACGGAGAAATGACCGATAAAATCGTCCAAAATCTCGAATAAAGACACCCTCGCCCCCAGTGCAATGCCACCTGAATACCCTCTCGCTGGTTTAAATTTCCAATGGAAATCCGCCATACCTCTAAGTGATGAAAAATCTTCTTCCGTTGGGAATTCGATTCTGGTTTCTTGGAGTCCACAGATGTCGGGGTGAATTTTGCCTAGCGTGACTCCTAACGCTCTTTTTTTTCTCGAAAGACGCATACCTCTAACGTTCCAAAATGTGTAAATCATTAAAAGGAAATAATGCATCTATAATCTCTCATACCTCCGACCCATCAAGCACTCTAGGGTCAAGTGTGTCCTAAGTTCGATTTCTCTCTAATAAAGGCAATGTTAGCTAGTTGTTCTGCCTTAGATTTACCCAAAACTAACCCATACAAGGAAGCGAAATAAATAAGCGAATCATCAGCCAAAACAGAATAAAAATTGAGTCTCAAAGGTCAAAACAGAATAAAAATTGAGCCTGCAAAGAAAACACAAATATTGGGTATGCAAAACGCAAAGCGAGTAGCGCTGGTATCGGGTCCTATCGGTCCGATCTTCCACTATCTAGACCCGGACTTGATACCTCACAGGTCGAAAAATTAAACCCAGATCCAGACTTGTGAGAATTGGGTTCGGGTCCGAATCCGGATCCTCCTAAAAAAACATACCCGTCGGGTCCGATAGTAAGTGTTTTTGCACCCGATACCATACGGTTCCAACAATTTTTGCACTTAAGTATATGAATAAATATTATATTTACACATCTATCTTCAACAATTACTATTTACATGTATATCATATAAACCTATTATTCAAATTTTGAATATTTGGGGGTATTTTTTAATGGGTCCAGGGTCGGGTCTATTTTGAGCGGACCCGGACCTGGACCGAGTAGTGCATCGGGTCATATTTTAGGACCCGGATCCGGACCCGTATAGATCGGATTGGTTTCGGTCCAATGTCGGGTCCGGGTCAGGTCCGGATTGGGTCCAAATATCGGGTCAAAGTAACAGCTCCAATAGCGAGGTACCAATGAGTTGTAGCGGTAAGGGTTTGGGACTGATAAAGAAATGTCTAAGGTTCAAGATATGGTAAGACATGTAGCTCTTTATTTTTAAAACAAAAAGTTTCTTGAGATTTAGAGGACAAGAGAATAATTTCAGTAGTGCAGTTAGCAAGTCTTCTTACTCATAAGTGAGAGGTTACATGTTCGAATTAGATCTTAGACGGAGCTAATTAGAATTTTAAAAAATATCTTTCTCCAATTATTAGGGTAAAAACAAGCTGAAGAGACTGGCCATTAGATATTGTATATGTAAAAAGTATAATGTATAATGTGCAACGGTAACCCAAAGTCCTAAGCATACCAATGTTAAAGACAACTCCCGATTTCAAATGTCTTTCCAGATTTCTAGTTATCTTACCGTACTTCCATTTCTGAACAGACATCGAACAGGAACAAAAGGTTCGTAAAAAAGTTTCATAAGCACTTATCCTAGAATAAAGTCAATATACGAGTTCGTGCATGCCTGCTACTATTTTTTTTGGATAAGAGGATAAAGTCGGAAAGACTCAAGTATATTAAAAACTGCAATCAAAACTGTACAGATCATATGTATAAAATAGATGTTTACAAGAAGTAAAACAAAGGATATACAAAAGGGCGAAGCACAACCCAAAAGACAGATAAGACATCTGCCGAAACAACACAACCCGAAGCTGAACGTAATAAGGTCGCATTCGAAACACAGCCGTACGAAACAGAAGCTGGGGATGAAACAACACCTCAGAACAGTAGCCAGTCAGAAGCCAAAATGCGAACACCAACATGAACAAGAATCCGGCAACAAACACCCCCCCCCCCCCCCCCCCCCCCCCCTCAGCCAAGAACAACACATCAGAGAAGAAACACAGATGAAGAAAATGCAGATAAAGAAAACCCGACTCATAAAGCAAGAACAAAATATAAGCATAGCCAGAACCATAACATAGCACAGAGAAGAAATACATGTAAAGAAAGACATTCTTGGTACAGAAATACATATAACACAACAAAGAGGAGAAATATATATAATAAATCACGAGGCGATTTGAAAAAAAGTTCTCAAGTGGCTCTCCTTCAATTGAAACAAAATCAATAGCTCACATACACCCTCCCAAAAGACATTTTCCCCAAAAAGTTTCCTCCCAAAACTACCATTTTTCCTTCCAAAACAAAGATTCTCCTCACTTTATTTCTATCTCTCTCTCCTCTATTCACTTTTTCATATTTCTCTCTCTCCTCTATTCACTTTTTCATATTTCTCTCTCTCTCTCTCTCTCTCTCTCTCTCTCTCTCTCTCTCTCTCGAAATTTACTCTCTCTCTCTCGAAATTTAGATTTAAGATTTCAGGTTTGTAAATTTCCAAAATTTTCATATTTATTATGCTTATTTTGATTGCTCATGTAGAATATTTCACCGAGTTCCTGATTGATTTCAAATGCAATGGAAGATTTTAATGGATATTCACTTGGGTAAATTTCAACATCTAAAGTTATACTCGAAGTAGCAAATATCTTCGTAAAAGTTAAATTTCATCATTTGCACCATTAACGTTTTAAGAAGTTGGATTTTACACCCCCATTTATAATTATTTTCCAGCATATACTGATGGAAACATGGACTTTTGTTTACAACTAATTGTTGTCTTACTATTCAAACTTGTGCTACATAAACTTCATGATGGAAGTTTCTAATTCATGCATCTGAAAAGCTGGAAAGAAAATGCATCCAATATTATACATGAAAATTATTATAGTGTACATCTAAGAAATTATATTAACATCTGATAGTAAAATACACTGCGAACAACAAAGTTAATCGTTATTTTTTTCCTCCTTGATATACAGAGCAAGTTTCTCATCAGAACTGAACAACAGTATATGTATGGGTTCTCACTGCTTTCTGCAATGGTTTGCAGAACTATTCATATGATTCGTCGCTCCAAAGACGTGTCGTGGGCACGTGACCACGGGCAAACCTAGTATATAACTATGTAGAGATAATATACGTATAGAATGGTGGAAACATAGATAGAACTAGGTCTGCAATCGAGCCGAGCCGAGCCGAGCCGAGCCGAGCCGAATACCTTCAGGCTCGAGCTCGGCTCGTTAAGGAAACAAGCTCAGTTTTGAGCTCGAGCTCGGTTCGAGCCAAGCTTTGACCGTATTTGAGCCGAATAGCTCGCGAGCTTAGCCTAAAAAAAAAATATCCAAACTCGAGCTCGGCTCGTTAAGGAAACGAGCTCAGTTTTGAGCTCGAGCTCGGTTCGAGTCAAGCTTTGACCGAGATTTGACCGAGCTCTAGCTGAATAGCTCGCGAATAGCTTGGTTCGTTTGGAGCCCTAGATAGAACAGGCGACTGAAAGGCCAAATTCCTATGCCTGCTACCTTAGTCTCCAAATTCCCCAAAAGGCCAAAAGCTTAAAGCTCAGGACCAATCTCAGTGACCAATCTCAGTTTCCGTACCACAACTTAGTATCACTTGATTGTGACCTTGAAGTTTTACCGAGTCAAGTCCACAAAAAGGTTAAAAACTCGACATCCTTATCGGGCAGTGCAGTCCCCACTAACCCGCTAACCCATCCAAAAACGTCAGTCCAAGAGGACCCACTCAGGCCATGTTGTAAAGAAATAACAATTGATGATTATAAACTAGTGCAACTGTAAAAAGGGTCATAGTGGAAGAACAAGGGAGGGATGGTTTTCACACACTTTATGGGCATGCTTGAAGATTTTTATCTTTAAAAAATAAATGGTGATTTAAAGAGTTTTGTGGAAATGAATTTTTCCTTCTCATTCATTTTGGCGTTAGCCTTGGGATATATACAAAGCTGATTCTATCTTTCCTTGTACAGCAAGAAGATTTACATAAATAGCAAAGCTAAATTATCGGTAGCAAATAAGCTAAGTTAGGAATGTATATCAATCATACAACTCATCTTAACATAGCCTAGCCTAGGGAATATTTACAGAATAATCACAAAGATACTCACACGTTATTTCCACTAATATGATTCAAATGAATGTTGGTTGTGTAATAGTAAATTTATATTCGTAAATTTAATAACGTAGAAATAACAATTTCCGTCATGTTACCAATAGGAATCTATCCTAGTCACTGAATATAAATGCATGTTCAACTCAGGCTATAAGAGTATATTTTTGTGAGTCACAATTGTTACAAATTGCAAGTATTTCTGCACTGTTGTTTACTCGAATTTGTACTGAGATTTTGACCTAGTTCCATGTAATATAATTTAGAACCCTGTATTTGAAAGTTGTAATCCTCTATGTATGGAATCCAGATCATCTAAAGGTTTTGCAATCTGACTTATAGATTGCAAGATATTCAGATTTACGTACTATAACATCTTAATTTAAGAATACTGTTTTGAAAATACATTGTCATGTTAATTAGTTGAAACAGTATGTTAACTTAGAAAGTAAGACCTGAGATTAATCAGAATATCACTGAAAAATGTTAGGAAATAGATTATTATTTCTGTAAGAATTTTTGTTAAGTTTTCAGTCGAATTATATATATAAGAACTTGACACTAAGTTGCTGCCTGAACAGTAGAGTCGTAAAGAACTGACTGGTAGACATAGTTACGATAATTAGAAAGTGTCGTGTGAATATGTTTTGGAACTGGAAGGGAGTCTATTTTTCAAAACCCCTGACAGAACCTAATTCTCTTTCCCGTAGCAACGGAAAAATTAGTTTTTGTACAGTAACGTATTACTGTCCAGAATTGTAACTTCATGCTTTTATTGTAAATATGCTTAACTTTGCATGTAACGAATTGAACTTTATATCATATATTGCATAGCCTTGATACCTCCTTGATCCTATTCGGATACCCATTTCATTGGTTGCTTGTTCATGAGTAAATTATTGTAAAAGAATAACAAACCGAGGTAATAAAGAGTAAGACCTAGTAGTGGACAATATAGGAGAGTGTACTCAGAAGGGGGCTCGTGTTTCACGTAACAGTGACTCATGTTTACATATTTACATATTTTCTGTTTACAAGTTATATAGAACTAAGTGCCACGTAGAACTAAGTGCCACATGGAGCTAAGTGTCATGTAGAACTAAGTACCGTACCACATCGAGCTACGTGCCACATTGTAGAACCGACAAAGGCCACCTCTAGAATCTGCGGGGGCCAACTCTATAATCCATTACTTGACTACGTGATTGTTTGTTCCTTTTTACAATATATGATTCATGTTAATGTCACTGCAAGTTCCGAGTATATAATCTTGTAGAATTCACTATTAGAGTCTAAACGTTCACACCCCGAACCTGTAGTATGGAACACACGATTGCATGCATTAGATAGGATTGATAAAAGATTAAGATTAACACTGAGCACTTGCATGATTCTCGTTTATAAATTTGCATGATTCTCGTTCACATGACATATTTCCCGTTACATGATTCCATGTTACTGATTGATTACACACTGAAGTCCTGTTTACATGTTTCTCATTTCTAGTTTACTATTTTACATGTTTTCTTGTATCGTACTTGATCATATTGTTCCTTGTTGCTGGTCATATCATACTTTCTTATTTCACTGCTTGTTGCTACTTGCTGTCCGAAACTTGCTCTAACGGACACCCCCTTCTTTTTAGTTAATGTTTATACATGTAAAGATGATGGGATACCGAAGGAACTTGATGATCAGACTTTTTAGACGGTCGTGATGGAATTGTTATTGTTATAGCTCTACTTTCCTGTCGCTGCTAGTTGTAGCAAATTGTTTATTACATTGTATATTCTCGAGCATTTGGCCCAGAATTCTTGTATTTCAGATATTGGTTATTGATTCTATTATTGTTCATGTGATTATTATTATTACCTGTGTTGTTGACCTTACTGGTATTGTATAGCTTATGGATGATATGCCCATGTTTCCGTAAATGGGAAGCGCGGCGTGACAGTTCTCTTCTGCCGTCGAGGGGAACAGGAAAGTGAGGGTGTCACTACATTATCAGAGGAACCCTCTTCACCGGAGGGAACAGTTAATGTTTATACATGTAAAGATGATGGGATACCGAAGGAACTTGATGATCAGACTTTTTAGACGGTCGTGATGGAATTGTTATTGTTATTGCTCTACTTTCCTGTCGCTGCTAGTTGTAGCAAATTGTTTATTACATTGTATATTCTCGAGCATTTTGGCCCAGAATTCTTGTATTTCAGATATTGGTTATTGATTCTATTATTGTTCATGTGATTATTATTATTACCTGTGTTGTTGACCTTACTGGTATTGTATAGCTTATGGATGACATTATCAGAGGAACCCTCTTCACCGGAGGGAACCTCCTCTACACCCCCTCGGCTTCCTTCTCCTCTTCTTCGTCAGATCGGACTTCGACCACCCCGGGTTTTCACCCCCATCCACTCCTTCCTTGAAACAAGACTCGGATGAAACGTCTTCCACCTTCCTTTCCGTGGTCGACCACGAGGTGGACGAGGAGGAAAGTTAGTTGAAAAAAACTATAATAATAATTTACCTGGATTCAGTTAAAGGAAAGGTCATGCAAATATCTTGCAATTGATTAGGTGACTGTAGGAGTCGGTTAGAATTAAGAGATTTAATTACAAAAGTAATAAAGTACTGATGAAATTACCCGATACGGGACTAATACCAATACCAAAACCAATATTAATAAACTAAGATTGATTCATTATATGGTTCGAACCCGACGTCACACACCAATATATGAACATTTGAATCCAAGCCCAAGTACATATTAAATTATAACTTGGGTCTGGGTCTAGGGTAAAAACAAGCCGAAGAAACTGACCAGTAGATATTGTATTTGTTAAAAGTATAATGTATAATGTGCAATGGTAACCCAAAATCCTGAGCATACCAAAGTTAAAGACAACTCCCGATTACAAATGCCTTTCTAGATTTATGGTTATCTTACCTTACTTCCATTTCTGAACAGACCTCTAATATGAACAGAAGGTTCGTAAAAAAGTTTCATAAGCACTTACCCTAGCATAAAGTCCAAATACGAGTTGGTTCATGCCTGCTATCTTTTATTTTATTTTTTGGTTAAGTGGATAGAGACGGAAAGACTCATGCCAGAATATATATTAAAAACTGCAATCGAAACTGTACAGATGAGATGTATACAAGAGATGTTTACAAGAAGTATAATAAAGGAAACCAGAGAAAAGTACATATATACAAAAGGGCAAACCACAACCCAAAAGACAGATAAGACATCTGTCGAAACACCACAGCGTCAAGCTGAAAGCACTAAAGTCGCAGCCGCACGAAAAAAAAGCTGGGGATGGAAGAACACCTTATAACAGTAGCCATTCCGAATCCAGAATGAGAACGAACAAGAATCCCGCAACAAGACCCCACACAATCAGCCGGGAACATCACATTAGAGAAGAAACACAAATGAAGAAAATGCAGATTTAGAAAACCGGACTCATAAAGCAAGAACAAAATATAAGCATAGCTCGAACAATAACATAGCAGAGAGAAGAAATACATGTAAAGAAAGACATTCTTGGTAGAGAAATATATATAACACAACAAAGAGGAGAAATCTATATAATAAATCACGAGGCAATTTGAATAAAAGTTATCAAGTAGCTCTCCTTCAATTGAAACAAAATTAAAGGCTCACATACACTCACCCAAAAGACATTTCCCCCCAGAAAGTTTCCTCCCAAAACTACATTTTCCCCTCTAAAACAAAGATTCTCCTCACTTTATTACTATCTCTCTCTCTCCTCTCTTCATTTTTTTATATCTCTCTCTTTCTCTCTCTTTCTCTATTTACCTAGAAATTTAGATTTTGAGATTTCATGTTTGTAAATTTCCAAAATTTTCATATTTTTTATGCTTATTTTGATTGCTCATGTAGAAAATTTTATCAAGTTCCCTGATTGATTTCAAATACAGTGGAAGATTTAAATGGATATTCACTGGGGTAAATTTCAAACTCTAAAGTTACACTCAAAGTAGCAAATATCTTCTTAAAAGTTAAATTTCATCATTTTGCACCCTCAAAGTTCAAGAAGTTGAATTTTACACCTCTATTTATAATTATTTTTCAACATATACTGATGGAAACAGGGACTTTTGTTTACAAGTAATTGTTTTCTTACTATTCAAACTTGAGCTACATAAACTCCGTGATAGAAGTTTCTGATTCATGCATCTGAAAGGCTGGAAAGTAAATGTATCCAGTATTATACATGAACATTATTATAGTGTACATGTAGCGCCCCGAATTTCTAATATAATAACTTAGAAAATACGTGGCACAATCCCAGCATCAACTTCAATGTAATAGTACACATAGCTCAAAACACAAATAATTTTATTCCAAACTTTTATTACAACAATCTTTTTCGAAACACAGCGGAAATACAAACACCTTGAATTACAACTTTCTTTTACAACACTTCTCTTTACAAAATTTACACAAGGCTCTATTACATCACTTATAATCTCTAAAGCTAACTCAAGCATCCAAACCCCCAAACTCTAAGCAACAACCTGCAACACATGAGGCTAGAGATGAT
The DNA here is from genome assembly GCA_017893485.1 of Hemerocallis citrina. Taxonomy (NCBI): domain Eukaryota; kingdom Viridiplantae; phylum Streptophyta; class Magnoliopsida; order Asparagales; family Asphodelaceae; genus Hemerocallis; species Hemerocallis citrina. The sequence goes on along the minus strand of CM030360.1, from coordinate 3,100,585 downwards.
CCCTAACCCCCAAACTAAAGGGGTCAGCCATAAATGGTGTGAGTGATATAAAACAAAACAACATAATTTAATCATAAAACATAAGGTCATCATCAGCATGTATTAACAACAAGGATAAATGAATGAGAAATAACAAAAAGATGTAAAGCATGAAAACATCATGAAATATGAACAACAAGTGAAGCTAGACTAAGTGTCAAGTGTAGGAAAACTGAAAAACACATGCATAAAACCAAGTTAAGAAAACACAATTCCATACGCAACTAATCCCACTACGGTGATGGGAAACAAGATTCAGAATACTCCGTGAATAGGCATCACCGCCCTCGACGCGCAAGCATCATGTAAGATAACTCAATAACAACAACCGGAGAATCATCTTCCTGCTGTGTATCCCACGAATAGGCTTGCAAAACCCTCGACGTGCAGATACACCCGATACATTTCGTGAATAGGTCTGCCGACCCTCGACACGCAAATGCATCCTGCATGTTCCGTGAATAGGCCCGTAGACCCTCAACCCGCGAACATCTAAATACTATGTACCCCACGAATAGGCCTTCAAGACCCTCAACGTGCAGATACACCCGATACATTCCGTGAATAGGTCTGCCGACCCTCAACACGCAAATGCACCCTGCATGCTCCGTGAATAGGCCCGTAGACCCTCAACACTCGAACATCTAAATAGCCTCTAGTGGGACTAACAAACCACGAGCCTTTAGTTACGTTGACAAAAAATCCTTATCTCTAGGGTTAGTGTATTCTGCTGGTTCGCAGGACTCCCACTCAACTCCTAGAGACCTCAATATGATCATAACTCACTATTCCATCGTCAAACGATCAAAGGAGAAGTCTCTCCACTCAACAAAACTCAAGTCTTCAATAAATTCCATAATTCAAATCCAACCATAATATACATTGAAAACGTAGGTTCTGTAGAAGAATAATATTTATAAGGATAGGTTATAGACCCAAAACATTTAAAGAAATAGTCGTTTAAAGAACATCAAACAACTTAGAAAAATGTATTAGTACCAGTCGACTGCAGAAGGTCACCAGTCGACTGTCTAGAGTGAAAACTAACATCTTTAAGAAGTAAGATCTAAGTGTCTACAGTCGACTGCAAAACTCACCAGTCGACTGTCCAGAGGGAAATCCAGTAATTTTAAGAAAATAAGTTAAGTATTATAAGTTGACTTATAAAAATCATAAGTTGACTTATCAAAAACATAAGTTGACTTATAAAAGTCATAAGTCGACTTACCAGATCATAAGTTCACTTATAAAAACATAAGTTGAGCAAAAACATAAGTTGACTTACCAAAAACATAAGTTGACTTATAAAAGTCATAAGTCGACTTACCAGATCATAGTTGACTTATAAAAGTCATAAATCGACTTACCAGATCATAAGTTGACTTATAAAAACATAAGTCGACTTATAAAAATATAAGTCGACTTACCAGAGAGAAATTCCAGAAATCTTTAAGAAAGTATTCTAAGTGTTATAAGTCGACTTGTAAAGTCATAAGTCGACTTACCAGAGATTATAAGTCGACTTAAAAAGTCATAAGGCGACTTACCAGAGAAAAATCTACGATAACTTTGAAAAATAAATTCTAAGTGTACCAGTCGACTGAAAATGGTCTAAGTCGACTGTCCAGAACGAATTTTTAAGAAAACTAAAGATCTAGCAGCCGGGTCATACCAGTCGACTAAAAGGTCTACCAGTCGACTGTCAGCCTACAGACTGTAAGGTTTTGGTTGTACATGATAATCAAAATTAGGGTTTTCCAAAGGCAATCATCGTTTACTAAAATAATTTGTATTCAGGTAAAAACGACAATCTCAAATAATCCTCATTATGGATACATTTCCCAATTCATCCAATATCTCAAAACTTAATTCTCATGTTCTTAACTCTTAATTCTTCCATTAGGATTTCTCAATACTCAATATATTCCACAACTCAAAACCAAATCTGATTTGTATTCACGAGATCCAGATGTTCATCCATCCGATCCCTTATTATCATAACTATACTCAAATCCTAAACATGTTTTCAAGAAATAAAGAATTTATCAACTAAGATCTACTAGATGTCCATAGATTTCACATACATAATACAAACAATAACCATTGCATCGTTCTCATACAAAATACACTAAATAAACAAGCATGTCAAACAAGCAACAAACAATCATTCACATAAATCAGATCACAAAACAAAGTTCATATCACTCACCTTAGAATGAAGAAATCCGACAAGAAAGTCTCCCTTTTGTGAGATCCAAAATCCTCCTCTTCAATCACCAAGAAAATAAAAAATATAATAAAATTTTAGTTGTGCAGCGAATGATGGCTGCAACCCTTTTTATATAGGCCGGAAATCAAGATTTAGGGTTTTGGAAATGTATTTGCAAAATAGTCCTCCCAAATTATAAACTTACATATATAACTCTATTCTTGGAAACTCAATAAAAACGAATTCCGTATGAATGAGAAATGTTGATCCAAAGTTGGGTACTTGAAAGGTACTAACTACTGATGTGAACTAGTGTTGTTCACCATAGATATATATACACTACTGATGTGAACTAGTGTTGTTCACCATCTAAAGTAAAACCCAAGAAACGAGTTTAGGACGTTGGGTGCAACTGGCCTGTTGGCTCGGCCGTGCGCTGCTTCTGTGTTCGGCCTGGGTTCGATTCTTACGAAGCCCAAAACATTTTTTTTTTAAATGAACTTAAGAGCAAGAGCAGATAGTGAGTAGGTCAATTTGGCAAATAGTTTCGAAAGTGGGTCAGTTTGGTAAAAACTTTTTAAAGTTCCGTTGAAATTAGATCTGCAATTTTGATAATGAGTAGGTCAATTTGGTAAATAGTTTCGAAAGTGGGTCAGTTTGACTTTCAAAAGTGTTTCATTTTGGGAAAATTCTAGGGTTCATCTTTAATATTATAATGGAAGAAGGCCTTAGTGTCATTTGTCATTTTGTCATTCTATCAACATGTGCAACGCACGTACATAACTAATATAAATACATAGCTAATATAAAAGAGGTTTCCAGTATGAAGAATTCAAATTCTTCATACGTCGGAGTTTTTAATTTTAAATTTTGAAATTATTAAAACGTGCATTGCACGCGTAAATTACTAGTAAAACATAATGAAGAAATTATTAAAAATAGTTTTTTTGAGATTTTCATGTACAATTAAGAAAATAGAAGGGAAATTGAGAAAGAAATTTGGGTTGTAATTAGAATCTATTTAGTAAAGAGTATGACACTTATTTTCTTAAAAAGAGAAAAATATTGTGTTGTGAATCAAATTCTTTTGAAAGAATTACACTCTGATTTTGTGTAGAAATGTTGATATGGTTGAAATGTATTGTTAAAGTGACTTAAAATGGATGAAAATATTGTTCATGAAGAAGAATATGGCTTTTGAAAGATTGTGAATGAAAGACTCATGAGTAGTATTGAAATGAGACTTCATGAATACAAATTAGGATGAGACATTGAATCACATTTGTGAATAATTTGAAAGACGAAATTATCTATGTTTAAGACATGATTACTAAAGGGTATGTGTACCCATGTTTTCTTGTACATGAAAGTTTATGACTTAGAGTTGGTAAGACCTCGATACCGGCATTATTGAAAGAAATATTTGAGATATGATTTGGAGATATGGCCATGGGGCTATCTCGCAGTTGTTGATTAAGTCCGGTAGGAGGTAAAACTAATTCTTTGAATGGAAATTATTCATGTCTTGAACTTAAGAAAATTTAGGCACATAAGTGAAGATATAGTAAACTTAGGAAAACGTAAGTGGGGTGCTCTATATAGTCGGCGGTGGACTCCAAGACTATAGACCCAGTTGGTGGACTGAGGTTGCCCTGTGGGAGACGGATTATTATATTTTAATCCGGGACTATGAGGACGGGTCGGCGGTGGACTCCAAAATCTTGAGTAGTCAGACGGATGGATTTTTGTGTTTACCGTCTCCAATGTATATATATATATATACTGGGCTAGAGGGTCACATACGGGACGGTTCACACGATGTGGAATCTGTTATAACAGCCGGCGGTGGACTCCAAGGCTGGGATTCACATTCGTGGAATAGTCTGAACTTTGTTTTGCTACCGGGTAGTTTTCATGGCGAGGGATCGAGCCCTGTATTGTGAAGAACGTAGGCGCTTGTCCTCGGACCTATGTAGTATGGGATGCATAGAATCCGAACAAGTGTGCATTAGTGTCATCCTAGTGTAGAATGGTATGCATTAGGCATTAAGGCATGACATACACTTATGTTTAGAGTAATCACTTTGACACTTTATATGTTTATTCAATCTTTTTGTGATTTGTTAAAGTATGAGATCGTTATACTATTCCCGGCATAGAGAGGATAGCCGTGTATAACATTTCGTCAGTTGTAAGTAACTGACGTGCCCACAGACTGACATGCAGGTAATGGACTATTCATGGAGTTATAAAGTGAATATGCTGTTGCTGTTTAGAAGTTAAAGATGTTGCAAATGATGTTAAAGTTATACAAGTTGTATTTCATTGATTGTAATCTTTTAGTCTTCCGCTGTGTAAAAACCAAGTGTAAAGGAACTCTGATGTATTGTGAACGAAAAGTTTTAAATTTCCTTGTAAAATTGTACGAAGTGAAGTAAAGATCCTGTGAAATCTCAAATTTATCCTTATTTGAAATTCGGGGCGTTACAGATAGTCCCATATCGGAAATTGGAAAGAATTTTTTCTAGTATATATACTAGAAAACTGGACTAAAGGGTGTGGCCCGGGGGTTACCACTAACGTGTAGTGGAGAGAGGACTTAGCCAAAATGACAAACACACACGCGCGCGCACCCGGCCCAGCCCGGCTCCGGCCCCGGCCCCGGCGTCGGCTCGGCTCAGCTCGGCTCGGCTCGGCTTGGCTTAAATCCAGTTACCCATTACTCTGTAACAGCAGAGTAATGGCTCACCAGTTATGAATCTGAAGAGTCTCCATTACTCTGCTGTTACATAGTAATGGCATCTGATCAGTCTCCAATTTTCTCTATAAATCCAGACAGAGTCTTCTATACAGATACAGAATTTTTCGGTTTTTGTTCTTCTTCTCCTTCTCCTCTGCGTCAGTGTCAACTGAGAGTACAACACAGACAACAGTTCGTTGTCTCTGAAGCAAGGGTGCTGCGTTCTTCAGAGAAGGTACAGTTGTATCCTGGGAAGCAATTCGCCGGTAACCGTCACACTACGGGGCGAATTCTGCTTTAAGGACAGAGATTAACAATCTCGACTCTGTGCAATTTCTTTTACTTACTGTTTTCTTCCCTGTATTTGATTTCTTCGCAATTTCTGTTAGGATTTTCCATTATTCTATATTCAGGTTCTAACAATATTTCTCGTTACATGATTCATTGTTACTGATTGATTATACACTGAAGTCCTGTTTACATCTTTCTCGTTTTCAGTTTACTATTTTACATGTTTTCTTGTATCATATTTGATCATATTGTTCCTTGTTCCTTGTTCCTTGTCATATCGTACTTTCTTGTTTCACTACTTGTTGCTACTAGCTGTCCGAAACTTGCTCTAACGGACACCCCCTTCTTTTTAGTTAATGTTAATACATGTAAAGATGATTGGATACCAAAGGAACTTGATGATCAAAATTTTTAGACGGTCGTGATGGAATTGTTATTGTTATTGCTCTACTTTCCTGTCGCTGCTAGTTGTAGCAAATTGTTTATTACATTGTATATTCTCGAGCATTTTGCCCCAGAATTTTTGTATTTCAGATATTGGTTATTGATTCTATTATTATTCATGTGATTATTATTGTTACCTGTGTTGTTGACCTTACTGGTATTGTATAGCTTATGGATGATATGCCCATGTTTCCGTAAATGGGAAGCGCGGCGTGACAGCCCATGTTGAAGCACGGCGTGACAGTTCTCCTCTGCGGTCGAACCCTCTTCATAGGAGGGAGAAACAAGACTTAGATGAAACGTCTTCCACCTTCCTTTCCGGGGTCGACCGTTAGGTGGACGAGGAGGAAAGTTAGTTGAAAAAACTAAAATAATAATTTACCTGGATTCAGTTGAAGGAAAGTTCATGCAAATATCTTGCAATTGATTAGGTGACTCTAGGAGTCGGTTAGATTTAAGAGATTTAATTACATAAGTAATAAAGTACTGATGAAATTACCCGATACGGGACTAATACCAATACCAAAACCAATACTAATAAATTAAGATTGATTCATTATATGGTTCGAACCCGACGTCACACACCAATATTTGAACATTTGAATCCAAGCCCAAGTACATATTAAATTATAACTTGGGTCTGGGTCTAGGGTAAAAACAAGCCGAAGAAACTGACCAGTAGATATTGTATTTGTTAAAAGTATAATGTATAACGTGCAACGGTAACCCAAAATCCTAAGCATACCAAAGTTAAAGACAACTCCCGATTACAAATGCCTTTCTAGATTTATGGTTATCTTACCTTACTTCCATTTCTTAACAGACATCTAATGAACAGAAGTTTCGTAAAAAAGTTTCATACACACTTACCCTAGCATAAAGTCCAAATACGAGTTCGTTCATGCCTGCTACCTTTTATTTTATTTTTTTGATAAGTGGATAGAGACGGAAAGACTCATGCCAGAATATATATTAAAAACTGCAATCGAAACTGTACAGATGAGATGTATACAAGAGATGTTTACAAGAAGTATAATAAAGGAAACCAGAGAAAAGTACATATATACAAAAGGGCAAACGACAACCCAAAAGGCAGATAAGACATCTGCCGAAACACCACAACGTGAAGCTGAAAGCACTAAAGTCGCAGCCGAAACACAGCCGCACGAAACAGAAGCTGGGGATGGAAGAACACCTTATAACAGTAGCCATTCCGAAGCCAGAATGAGAACACCCACATGAACAAGAATCCCGCAACAAGACCCCACACAATCAGCCGGGAACATCACATTAGAGAAGAAACACAAATGAAGAAAATGCAAATTTAGAAAACCGGACTCATAAAGTAAGAACAAAATATAAGCATAGCTAGAACAATAACATAGCAGAGAGAAGAAATACATGTAAAGAAAGACATTCTTGGTAGAGAAATACATATGACACAGCAAAGTGGAAAAATCTATATAATAAATTACGAGGCAATATGAAAAAAAGTTATCAAGTAGCTCTCCTTCAATTGAAACAAAATCAATGGCTCACATACACTCATCCAAAAGAAATTTTCCCCTAGAAAGTTTCCTCCCAAAACTACATTTTTTCCTCTAAAACAAAGATTCTCTTCACTTTATTACTCTCTCTCTCTCTCTCTCTCTCTCCCTCTCTCTCCCTCTCTCTATTTACCTAGAAATTTAGATTTTGAGATTTCATGTTTGTAAATGTTAGGATTTTGAATGGGTTGAGATGTTAGGGGTTGAGAAGAGGAAGAGAAGAGAAGAGAGGAGAGGCAGCCGGTTATTGAGAGAGAGAATGGCAAAATGTTGATTGTATTCATTTGATTCTAATTGTTACATATATGAAGATACTAAGCCCAATGGGCCTTAAGAGCAATTTGGGTCATATCATAACAATCTCCACCTCGAACCAAATTGCATCTAAAACAAACTAAAACACAAAACAAATGCATAAAGCAAACATAACCTAAACAAAGGTAAACATAAAAATATACTAGCAACATGCTAGAAACAAAAATAGCTCAAACTAGCTAGAAACAAACCGACATCAAACTTGAACAAAGTTTGAACTTTGCAATTGGAAAAGGCTTTGTGAGCATATCGGCCAGATTCGATTCGGTACCAATCTTCTTCACGGCAATCTTGCCTTCCGAGATCACATCTCGAACAAAATGGTATCGAATGTCAATGTGCTTCGTCTTCTCATGGTACATGCGGTCCTTGGTCAAATGAATCGCGCTTGGTTGTCACAAAACACCGTAATAGGACCCTCGAGTGAAGACATCTCACCAACAAATGCCTTGAGCCAAATAGCCTCCTTAATAGCCTCAGTAATTGTCATATATTCAGCCTCAGTACTTGAGAGTGCAACGGTGGCTTGAAGTGTAGACTTCCAACTAATTGCACAATCTCCATGGGTAAAAACATAACCCATCAAAGAACGCCTTTTGTCCAAATCACCCGCAAAATCCGCATCCACATAACCCGTTAGTTTCTTGCCATTACCAAACTCCAAACGAGCATCAATAGTACCTCTCAAATAGCGGAAGATCCACTTCACCGCTTCCCAATGCCATTTCCCCGGATAAGAGAGATATCTACTTACCACACTAACGGCTTGAGCAATGTCGGGTCGAGTACACACCATTAAGTACATGAGACTCCCGACCGCAGTTGAATATGGAACCTTTTCCATATATTTCTTCTCATCATTGGATTTTGGGCTTAAAGTGGCCGAAAGCTTGAAATGCGCCGCAAGAGGTGTTGAAACAACTTTCGCTTTCTCTATGCCAAAACGGCGTAGCACTTTCTCGGCAAAACTCTTATGTGAAAGAAACAACTTTCTTTTGGACCTATTCCTTGTGATCTTCATCCCGAGAATCCTTTTGGCGGCTCCCAAATCTTTCATCTCAAATGCTGAACTTAGTTACTTTTTCAACCTCCTAACTTCTTTCAAGTTTGAGGATGCAATCAACATGTCATCCACATAGAGCAACAAGTAAATGAAATCCCCACCATCCAACTTCTTGAAATAAACACAACTATCATAATTGGAATGATGGAAATTAATACTCATCATGAATGTGTCAAACTTCTTATACCATTGCCGCGGTGATTGCTTAAGGCCATAAAGCGACTTCTTCAAAAGACACACATGGTCCTTCTTTTCCGCAACCTCAAAACCCTCCGGTTGGCTCATATAAATTTGTTCCTCCAAATCACCATGCAAGAAGGCAGTTTTCACATCTATTTGCTCCAATTCCAAATCCTTCATTGCCACCAAAGAGAGCAAAACTTGAATGGAGGTGTGCTTAACTACAGGAGAGAACACATCATTGAAGTCCACACCTTGGACTTGACTATACCCTTTAGCCACTAGCCTTGCTTTGTATCGAAAATCCGCGGGATTTGAGCCATCAATCTTTGTCACGCCCCGCTTCCCAAAAATATGGAACACGAGCACGTGACGAAGCCCAGCGAATGATTTTTTACATCATCCATAAGCTGTAGGATCGACCCAGCATCATAACAAGAATATACAAGAGAAATATATATACCCAAGCATGCATGAATAATTTATAAAGCGACAGAAAACAGTTTAAACAAGTAATAATATTCAAATAGTTCTCATGTCTGGATCAAGTGTAAACTCGGAAACAAGTCTTAAACAGCAGAAGAAATAAATACCTTAAGGAAAGCAACCATTTAAACAGGTCCTTGCTCCAAGCAAAACCTGAAATGTCTGCTCGCCAGTTCCAGCAGGAACCTCGTCTCCAAATTCTGCTTAATAATATAAACAGGGAAACAAAGGGGAAACAAGAGAAAATGCCCTTAGTGCAAGCTAGGGCCACAAATAGTGAAAGCAAGTACAAGTAAGGAAAAGTCAAGAGTTGGAATCAAGAATAAACAGAGTTATAAGGAGTAGTAGGCAAATTCAAAGACTAACTAGCAAGAGGGAAAATCTCAATAACTAGGTTGGATAACAACTGCTAGTTGTGAATCACATGTCAGGTGCATCTATAGGGTATTTAATATCAAGCGACAACCTCAAGTCTAGTGTCATATGTTATTTTAAATGTCAGGTCTCAAATGTCAAGTCCAAGTATCAAGTTGTCTAGCTCAAGTTATCAAGTTATCTAGTCTCAAGTTATCAAGTCCAAGTCTAGTTCAAGTTATCAAGTTCAAGTCTAGTGGTGATTACTATCTAGGTAGCACGACATGCATCCATTCTTTTACTACATGGTTGCTACAGTCAAAGCAATTTCGTTTAGACCTAGTAATGGATTTTATAGGGCGGCGTACTCAGGTATCAAGTATCAAGCAAGCCATGGTTCATGAATCGAAAATTTAATAACAAGTTCACGAAGCAAGTTCGCGAATCCACAAGCAAGTTCGAGAACCGCACAATGGGTTCAAGAATCAAACAAGTTCATGAGCCGAGTAACCGACTCCATGAATCAAACAAGATACAACAAGTTCATGAACCAAGTATTGGGAAACACGGGCCCCCTTCCGAGTACACTTATCTATATTGTCCATTCTATAGTCTTCCCATAACCCCGGCTTGTTTCATTTATTAACTCTTATCAAGCAAGCATACAAGTGTAATATATTGTGATTTAATTCTAGGAAAATTTGGGGATGTCCTATATAGTGTCCAGCAGCTACATATAAAATTTGGGGTCAAACGCTCGCTGTTTACACAGCTAAAATAATTCGCAAAGTAAATATATACAGCAGTTTTGCAAAACTGCGTCTACTGACACAGCTGCAGTATAACTGCCATAACTCCTAGACCGTAGCTCCAAATTCGATCAACTTGGAGTCTATAGACATCTACACATCCGGATCTACATTTTATCTTCAGGGCTCGGGCCCAAATTCCAATGTTAAAAGGGTCGAAACCTCAAAAGAAAATCCAGACAGCAACACTCAGAATTTACTTACTAATGTAGGTTTCATGGAAATATGTAATTTGGTGTCTAAATTACCAAGTAGCATAAATACATATTCATGGATGTCAAAACAGCAACTAATAAATATTTTTCAAGTCATAATAGTCGCAAATTCGTCAAAATACTAAATATATATGTATCTACAAATTTTAGGGCTCCTTAATTCATATGTCCATGTGATTCATGTGTTCAAGGAGATAAAAGAGTCCAATTGATTATTATTTAATACGAGGAAGTTTTGTGACTCTTAGATTTGTGGGATTGAAGGTTCAAAATGGATTTACAATGATATTTCAAAGGCAGTCACAATCTAACTATATGTGGTATTTACAAGAAAACTTGTACTAGAGCAATAAAATGTACAAGATGAATACTTGCCTTAAATCGACGATTATAAACTCCGCTTGTTGAAGCAATTTGAGTAGAAAATCCCCGAAGATGTCCTCAAAAAGCGCGTGCAAAAATTGATCGGAGATCGAGCTTTCCCCGCACACACGATCGGCCCGAACAGCGTACAGCAAAGTGGGATCTGGCGCACCCAGAACAGCGAACAGCAAAGCGCACCAATCGGATCTCTCCTGTGCACCGGATCCGATCCCAGAACAGCGAACACGGCTTCGGGATTTGCTGCGGAACGAACACAGGACAGCGATCAAGCGCACAGATCTTGACGCGATCGGACGGCGGTGATTCTCTCCCGCCCTTCTTCCTCCTTCTTCTTCTTCGTTCGTTCGGCTGAGTAGAGCTCGAGAGAGAGGAGCGATGGCGTGGCTGCTTCGCTGGCGGCGACTGCGGCAGTGACGGAGGCGACGACGGCGACGACGTCGAGAAGCGACGGCGCGACGGTGCTCTGTTCGTGGGTTCGAACAGGGGAGAGGTGGATTCGATGTCTCGGCGGTGCTGTGGCGATGCGAAGGAGCGACGACGATGGAGTTTGTGGAGGCGGTGGTGCTGAGGGGGTCGACGAGGCGATGAGGGGTCGAGGTGGCGAGGCGTTCGAAGGATTCGAACGTCGAGGGAGATGATGGGTTCGGAGGTGTTGGGTTAATGGCGATGGAGTGGTCTGGTGGTGGCTGTGAAGACGAGAGGGAGACAAGGCGGATTGGAGTGGCGATGATTGGGGTTGGAGGGGAAATGGGTAAGGCGATGGATACGGAGAAGATGGAGAAGGTGATAGCGGCGGTAGGGAAATAGGGTTAGGGTTTAACAGTAGCGGGGTAATTAGGGTTAGGGTAGGGGTTTATATACTAGGGTTAGCGGGTTTGCGGGTTCAAGGGTTTAGGGGATCCGTTTCAAAAAGAGCCCAACAGAAGAAATGGTCAAAATGCACAATAATGGGGATTAGAGAGATAAACGAGAAGAATCGGGTTATTTCTCATGAAGAACGGTGCAAGATGGCACACAATCGAATTGACTAAAGAACCCACAATTTGAGTTGAGACAAAAATAATGATTTTATTCGAACTGAAATAAAATACAGGATCTCAAATAGACAAAAGAGTACAATTGAGAAAAATACGGTATAAAATACAAATACGGGGGAACAGGAGTTACAATCTTCCTCTTAAACACCCACTTGCAACCCACAACCTTCTTACCACTCGGAGGCTTCACAAGAGACCAAGTCTCATTTTGTTGCAAAGATTGTAACTCTTCATTCATAGCGGCAACCCAATTGGCCGCATCTTTAGAAGAAATGGCTTCTTTGTAGGAAGATGGCTCACAATACTCCACATCCTCTGCAATTGCCAAACAATAAGCAAAGTCAGAGTATCCATACCTTGTAGGTGGTCTTGTTTCTCTTCTAGCTCGGTCCCTTGCCAATGCATATGGTTGAGCCTCTTCTTGGGCTTCCTCCAAGTTGACATCATCATGTGAGATCAAATCATCACCTTCTTGGACCGGCACCTCAAACTCCACATTCTTCTCAACCTTCTCATTCTCCTTAATAGTCGGCTCGGGTGCAACATCATTTGCCTTCAACACGGCCGACTCATTGAAAATGACATCTCTTGAAATAAGAAACTTGGATGATTCGGGACACCACAACTTATATCCCTTAACATTTGCGGGATACCCAACAAAAATACACTTCTTCGATCTAGGCTCCAACTTTTCTTCATTCACATGTGCATAAGCGGGACAACCAAATACCCTCAAATTTGAATAATCGGCCGTCTTACCCGACCATACTTCTTCGGGTGTCTTCAACTCAATTGAAGTGGTAGGAGATCGATTTACCAAATAGCAAGATGTGTTAATGACTTCTGCCCAAAACTCCTTACCCAAACCCGCATTTGAAAGCATACTTCTAGACCTTTCAAGTAGTGTCCTATTCATCCTTTCTGCAACACCATTTTGTTGTGGAGTGTTGACCACCGTCTTGTGCCGAACAATCCCTTCGGCTTTACAAAAATTATCAAACTCACGGTTGCAAAACTCCAAACCGTTATCGGTTCTCAACCTCTTAACTTTCCTTTTCATTTGGTTCTCCAAAAGTGACTTCCATTCTTTGAAGGTGCGAAACACATCACTTTTCTCTTTCAAGAAATAAACTCAAACCTTCCTTGAGAAATCATCAATGAAAGTAAGCATATAACGAGAACCATTACCTTTGGAAGGCTCACGAGAAGGTCCCCAAAGATCTGAATGGATGTAGTCCAGTGTTCCCTTGGTCGAATGAATGGCCGTAGAGAAGCTCAACCTCTTATGCTTGTCAAATACACAATGCTCACAAAACTCCAAGTTACCCGTGCATTGACCACACAACAAGCCTCTCTTGCTCAAAATGGTCATTCCTCGCTCGCTCATATGCCCCAATATCATATGCCAGAGCCTAGTAGCATCCTCATCCGACATAGTACCCGAACGTGCAATGGCGGCCGAGCCCGTGACCGTGGAACCTTGTAGGAAATAAAGAGTTTCAATTCTCTTCGCCTTCATGATTGTGAGAGCCCTTTTAGAGACTCTAAGGACTCCACCTTCAATTTAGAACTTACACCCCTTTTCTTCAAGAAACCCCAAAGAAATCAAATTCTTAGACAAATCGGGTATATGCCTCACACCCGTCAATCTTCAGACTTTTCCATCATGGAACTTAATTGTCACCGAACCAATTCCGGCAACCTTACACATATTGTTGTTCCCCATGAGAACCTTACCATCCATAGGCTCATAAGTCTCAAACCAATCTCTATTCGGAGTGATGTGTTGCGAAGCACCCGTATCCATCACCCAACAATGTATATCATCAACATTAGTATCTATCACACAAAGAGTATCAACTGTGTCACATTCGGCCACATTGGCCTTCTCCGAAGAAGAACCTTTACCATCCGCCTTTTGTTTATTTTTATGTTTGAAACAATCGGCCTTAATGTGTTCCTTCTTCTTACAATAGTTACACGTCAAATTCTTGTACCTAAACTTCGAACGGGTCCTTGTATCTTTTGAGTTTCGGTTCCATGACCTACCTCGATCAACAACCAAACCAACACCTTGGCTCCCTTTCTCATTATTGGTCATTTCACTATCAATGTGTAACTTGGCTTGCAAATTGCTCTTAACATCCTCTAGAGAAATTTTATCTCTGCTATAAATCAACATATCTCTAAAAGACTTGTATGATGCGGGTAATGAGCATAATAAAAAAAGGGCGTGGTCCTCATCCTCCACCTTAACATCAATTTTACTTAAGTCATTCAAAATAGATGCAAACTCCGTAATATGATCAGAAATTGCTGTACCTTCAACCATGCGAAGGGTGTAGAGGCGCAGTTTCAACCACAGTCGATTGGTGAGGGACTTCTTCATGTAGATGTTCTCCAATTTCTCCCACAAAGCCTTAGCGGTCTTCTCCGATAGGACCTCTTGCAATGTCGAATTGCTCAAACACAATTGGATAATAGAGAGCGCTTTATCATCTATCTCTCTCCATCTCTTATCCGCCACCGCATCAATCAATTCTTCCCGACCAAAAATGGCATCCTTAACGCCTTGGCTCGACAAAATCGCTGCCATACGCACTTGCCATAATGCAAAACTCGTCTTCCCATCATACTTCTTAATATCATATTTTTCCGACATATCCATTCAAATTTCTTGAACCCAATTCAACAAAACTCTAAAATTTCCTCCAAAAATTAATTACTCAAATCACAAAATCAAACCTTCCTTCTTCTTGATCAGGGCTTAGGGGTCGGTGGTGGCGGAGGAAATTAGCAACAACAGCACCGCACCAAATCAGCACCAAATCAGCAAATCAGCAAATCCACGCTCACTGCACCAAATCAGCAAATCAGCGGCACCGGAGGAGAAAAGGGATCGGGACGAACGGAACGGAAGGATCTGGCTCGACGACGGATCTGGCCGGAGGAGAAGATCGATGTTGTGGATTTGGGGCAGGAGTAAAGGGGCTCTGATACCAGTTTGTTAGGATTTTGAATGGGTTGAGATGTTAAGGTTTGAGAAGAGGAAGAGAAGAGAAGAGAGGAGAGGCAGCCGGTTATTGAGAGAGAGAATGGCAAAATGTTGATTGTATTCATTTGATTCTAATTGTTACATATATGAAGATACTAATCCCAATGGGCCTTAAGAGCAATTTGGGTCATATCATAACACTAAATTTTCAAAATTTTCATATTTTTTATGCTTATTTTGATTGCTCATGTAGAAGATTTTATCAAGTTCCCTGTTTGATTTCAAATGCAATGGAAGATTTAAATGGATATTCACTTGGATAAATTTCAACCTCTAAAGTTACACTTAAAGTAGCAAATATCTTCTTAAAAGTTAAATTTCATCATTTGCACCCTCAAAGTTCTAAGAAGTTGGATTTTACACCTTCATTTATAATTATTTTTCAACTTATACTGATGGAAACATGGACTTTTGTTTACAACTAATTGTTGTCTTACTATTCAAACTTGAGCTATATAAACTCCATGATAGAAGTTTCTGATTCATGCATCTGAAAGGCTGGAAAGTAAATGTATCCAATATTATACATGAATATTATTATAGTGTACATCTAAGATATTATATTAACATCTGATAGTGGAATACACTGAGAACACCAAAGTTAATTGTTATTTTTTTTCCTCCTTGATATACAGAGCAATTTTTTCATCAGAACTAAAGAACAGCATTCTGCAAGGATTGCATGTATTTTACTGTTTACAAAGTTTTTTATATGATACGTCGCTTCGAAGACGTGTCGTAGGGGCAAACGTTAGTACATAACTAAGTAGAGATAATAAACATATAGAAAGGTAGAAACTAGATAGAAAAGGGGACTGAAAGGCCGAATTCCCATGCCTGCTACCTTAGTCTCCAAATTCCCAAAAAGGTCAAAAGCTTAAAGCTCAGGACCAATCTCAGTTTCCCTACCACAACTTAGTATTACTTGATTGTGACCTTGAAGTTTTACTGAGTCAAGTCCACAAAAAGGTTAAAAGCTCGACATCTTTATCGGGCAGTGCAGTCCCACTAACCCACACACCCAATAACAATTGATGATTATAAACTAGTGCAACTGTAAAAAGGGTCATAGTGGAAGAACAAGGGATGGTTTTCATACACTTTATGGGCATGCTTGAAGATTTTTATCTTTAAAAAATAAAAAAAAACTTGAATTCATTGCACCAATGTGATGATGGAGTTCATCATTTGGGTTTGTAGAATAATCTGCTATTCAAATCAATCTTTGTGAAAACAAATCTATGAAGATTGGGATAGGTTGATCAGATATAGCTAGGGATTAGGGTTTGATTAGACAAGCACTTAGTCGGAGTGGTTGCGCGAAAAGTATGGGCACCATGCATCAAGGAATGCTTTCTGCGGAATTCAGATTAAAAATTTATCGAAAACTTTTTGAAATCTATGCTATGCAGCCATGTCAGATAATCAGACTATCCGAAAAATTAACAAAGAGTATTAATATTACTTAGTCTTCATGAAATACAGGGTTGGACTTGTAACTTTCCATCAAATACATTAAGAAAAAATAACGAACACATCAGGAATCTGAACAGTATTTAGCATATATACAAAAGTAAACTTAATCGAAATCCTACAGTTAAACATAGATATACACTAATGATGTGAACTAGTGTTGTTCACCATCTAAAGTAAAGTTCAAATTCTGATTGCATCTTAGGTTGCAATTTAAGTTGTTTCGTGATGCGGTTTGTTTTTGGGAGGCGTGTGGATGCACCAGGTGTGAGTTCTTACTCGATTTATATTGGTGGAGGAAGCTCTGGTGCGGACCACCCTCAGCCAGGCGAACGGTACGGAAGTAGGCGGAAGTGAGGTGGAGGATGGATGCTCGGTTCGGATCAGGAGGCTCGAATCCGAGGTCTCGTGTACCTGCAGACGGTCTAAGAACACCGGGGTTGGTCCCGGTGGCAGACCCTCCGACGATCTAGTTAGCTACTGAGAGAGAGTAACAGTAACTAGGGTTTTGAGTGTGAAAGATTCATTACCTGGATAAAGGGTAGGGGGTCTGGTATTTATAGGAGAAGCCAACCGGGTCTGGACCCGTTTGGGGCCGGGTCTGGACCCGGTTGCCCGTGGGCCTGACGTGGCAGAAGCCCAAGCGGTATAGGGCTGACGTGGTGTAGGCCTAGACGGTTTCCAGGCTGATATGGCAGAGGCCTGGGCGGTTTTGGTGCTGACATGGTGGATTCGGATGATCCGGCGGTGCACGCTTCATGAGGAGATCCTGTGGCCCAGAAGGGGCCACGTCACCTGACCCATATCAGAAGCCCCCCACTCCTGCAGGGCTCGGTGATCCAGTCGTGTAGGAGTGGTTCTTTTGCCTCTGCAGGAAGAGCGGGGTGGTGTGTGCGGCAAGAAAATAGGATCTGCTACTTCCAGGAGAGGCCAGGGGGTAAGAGGAAGGGATCCGCTATTGGAGCCTCGAGGGTCAGCAGACGAGCCTCGAAGATCGGCAGGCGATCCCCTCGCTAGTTGGAAGAGCGAGGGGACGTCGAGGTCTGTCGGGTTGGAGTTCGGTTTGCCGAGCGTCAGGGTCGGCAGACGAGCTCAGAGGGTCGGCAGACGATCCTCTCGCTAGTTGGAAGAGCGAGGGGACGTCGAGGTTTGTCGGGTTGGAGCTCGATTTTTTCGAGCATCTGGGGTCGGTAGCCGAGCTCCGAGGGTCGGCAGACGATCCTCTCGCTAGTTGGAAGAGCGAGGAGACGTCGAGGTCGGTCGGGTTGGAGCTCGGTTTGTCGAGCATTAGGGGTCGGTAGACGAGCCCCTCGTTTCATGGGATAGAGGAGGGTTTTAGGGCTCACGATTCCATCCTAGCTCCGAGCCTCCTGTGAACAGGGGAGGGCTTCTGGTGCTCGCGGTGTCATCCGAGCTCCGAGCCCCCTTGAATAGAGGAGGGCTTCTGGTGCTCGCGTTGTCATCCGAGCTCCGAGCCCCCTCGAATAGAGGAGGGCGCTTGGGGCTCACGGTGTTATCCGAGCTCCAAGCCTCCTGTGAATAGGGAAGGGCTTCTGGGGCTCGCGGTGTCATCCGAGCTTCGGGCCCCCTCGAAATAGGCAGGGCTTCTGGGGCTCGCTGTGTCATCTGAGGTCCGAGCCCCCATACTCAATGCTTTTTGGGAGTAGACGCCTCGACGACTGGTGTTGATATCCGGTCTCCGAGCCTTCTGTGAAGTTTGTCGCTCGCGATGCCATCCGAGCGTCAAACCTTCTGTTGGAATGGAAGAGGAAGTTGGTGGCTCGCGATGCCATCCGAGCGTCGACCCTTCTGAACAATAGAAGAGGAAGTTGTGGCTCGCGATGCTATCCGAGCTCCGACCCTTCCGTCAAATAAAAGAGGAAGTCGTGGCTCGCGATGCCATCCGAGCTCCGAGCTTCATGCATAATAGGGAGGGAGTTTGTGGCTCGCGATGCCATCTGAGTGTCGACCCTTCTATAAAATAGAAGAGGAAGTTGTGGCTCGCGATGTTATTCAAACTCCGAGCTTCATGCATAATATGGAGGGAGTTTGTGGGTTGCGATGCCATCTGAGCGTCGAACCTTCTGTTGGAATGGAAGAGGAAGTTGGTGGCTTGCCATCCGAGCGTCGACCCTTCTGAAAAATAGAAGAGAAAGTTGTGGCTCGCGATGTTATCCAAGCTCCGACCCTTCTGTCAAATAAAAGAGGAAGTTGTGGCTCGCGATGCCATCCGAGCTCTGAACTTCATGCATAATAGGGAGGGAGTTTGTGGCTCGCGATGCCATCCGAGCGTCGACCCCTCTTGACTTGAAAAAAGTCTGTTTGTTGGAAAAATGCCTGGGGGGTAGTTAGGTAATTTCGTGACCACTGCTGACGTCATGAGCGCAAGAATCGAAGCGATACCAAATCTTAGCGGCCGTTAGATTTTGATGATTTGAGATCCAACGGCCAGATCTGATTGCGGAAATCGAGGAGTCGCTTTCTCCGCTATAAATCTCCCCCCTTCCCCACTTTTCATCATTTCTTTACTCTTACTTTACAATTTCATAAGAACAGGATATCACTTGCAGTCATCGAGATTTTTCGGTGATCGCATGGTATATATCTCAGGTTAGTATTCTTGCTTAGTAATGTCGCGCTCTCAGTCCGGATCCGAGGCTAGTTCGTCGGGCCGCTCCGCGAAGGAATCAGAGTCAGAGACGTCTTTGTACCTTGGCAAATATATGGTTAAGGAGGAAGTCGTGATAGACCCCGGTTCGGACGGAGGTGATGATGGGGCGTTCGTAGTGTCACCGCTGAGATCCCGAAGGCCGGAGAAGGAGCCTGTGGACGAGGGCGAGGAGGTGGAAGAGGAAGGGGGGATGTCGAAAATGATGAGGATGAGGAGGATGAGGAGGATCAGGATGCCGAGGGTGATGAGGAGGGTGAGGAGGATCAGGATCCCGAGGGTCAGGGTGTCGTTGATGATGATGAGAATGATGGAGATGACGGGGAGGGCGCTCAGGAAGGTGCTGGCAACGGCACGGCAGGAGGGGCGGTTGGGGTCGGAGATGACCTTCCGCCTCTACCACCTTTGTCAACGCCGTCTCCCGAGAGGAAGGCTCGTCCTCGTCGGAAGAAGAGGAAGTTAAGCCTCCCGGACAGTCCGCCTTCTCCGGATAAATATGACCCTAGACCAGGGTTTGAATTTCCCCCGGTCTCCTTTAAAAATTTGGGGTCGATCAGGATGTACCCCGATGATGTCAAAGATATCGACCCTCTTCCTCCTGTACTGGGTGAGGAGAGCCAGGTGAAGATTCGGATGGATGGCATTCCATGTGTTTTGAAGGCGGACTATCTTCATATCCTGAGGGCTACCTATTTCATTCCTCGAGAGTTTGAAGTCTTCATTCCGAGCCCTGGCATCCGAACCACCACAACTCTTGCCCCGGGCTATTGTATCTTTTCCGAGGACACCTTTGTCTCGGGACTAAGGCTGCTGCTGCACCTCTTCGTAGTGAGGGTTTTAAATTGGGCAAAGCTAAGCCCGATGCAGTATGGCCTAAACTCTTGGAAGCACTTAATTTGTTTCATTTTGAAGTGCCAAGAGAAGGGCATGAAGCCGAGGTTGACCTACTTCCGAGCCATCTTAGGGATCAGCTCGCTCGGCGATGCGGAGGGGATATTTTACTTCTCGCCTAGGCTGCATAAAAATGTGATGCACGGCCATCCGGATTCCATCAAAGGGTGGAAAGAAAAATACTTCGTGGTCCGGAGCGAGAAGTCTTGGGGGATTCCGACCTCGTGGAATTTCTTCAAGCAGAACCACAAACCTCCGAAGCGCAGTGACTTGACGGAAAAGGAGTGGAAGAGGGTTGAGTAAATTGTTGGGGGGCACAGCATAGCGTGGCCTCGAGTGACGGAGCTACACCTGGCCCGGGCCGGACTGAGCCCAGCCGACCCTAGTATGTTTTCGATCTGAATTTTTACATCTTTCAGCCTTCGTGTTAACGTTAGCCCATCTTCTTTTATTTTTGCAGAGATGACTTCGCAGCAGGTCGATGACAGGCGCGCCTTGCTAGCTGTCACCGGGAAGGCGAGAGCGGAGAGGGCAAAGAAGGTGGAGCAGGAGAAGCTGGCCGCCCAAGGTAGGGGGTCCGGTAAGGGGCCAACCTCGGTAGCCGAAGAGCCTTCGCCTGCGAAGAAGGCCAAAAGGCATCAGCCCCATACGCCGAGGGCTCCTCGAGATGCGGGGGGCAGTTCGGGCAGCAAGAAGACTGTAGAGGCCCCGGAGCAGAGGCTTCCCCCACCTCGGCCTACTGCCGAGCAGATGGTGGGGCAACAGGGGCTGCTGCCCTTCACCCCCGACTGGTCGATTGTCCAGGAGGACTCCCTGCTCGAGGGTCCTGTGGCCGTCGAGTTTGTCAGGAAGGCCGCCACCGAGCGGGATCGGGTGGCACTAGCGATGCAGACCTCTGAACAGGCCTTCATGCGCTGGTCTTAGGCATCGATCTCGGTAAGTGCTGAGACTTTGTATTTGTATTTGGTTTGGATTGTGACGATGTTTTCTGACCTTTCCTCCTTCCGACAGGCGATGCTCTACAGGCAGCACTTCCAAAAGTGCTTGGAGAAGGAGGTCATTGTGGAGAGGAGGAACGCGGAGAAGTATCTCCATGAGTTGAACAAGGTGACCGACGAACTGAAGGAGGCTCAGAACATGGTGGTCGTCCACGAAGCCCAGATGGCCTCAATCTTCAAGCATCACAAGAAGGACGTGGATCGCCTTAAGAAGATGATCGAAGAGGAGGCGGTGAAGGGACAGAAGGCCTTGGAGAGGATGCAGACTGCCTCGGCGGATGCCCTGATCATGGCACAGGACGAGGCATACGACCGGGCCAAGGAGCATTTCTGAATGATTTATCCAGAGCAGACTGTGGACCACCTCCACTACGGTTGAGAGCCGGACCTTCTGCCGACTTCTGGTGGCGAGGACATGGGGGGCGACCAGGCCGACGAAGAGGTGCCATCCCCCCCAAGCATAGACTAGGTTTTTCTTTCTTTTTTGAATGTGTATGCCTCTTCCGGACTGGCCACTGCAGTTTTGTATCACCATCTTTGAAAGTAATGGAAGATAGTTTTTTGGCCGAGGCTTCGTAACTTGCGCATTTTCTAGTTCTCTTTTGTGATTGTTTGTTTTCACTCGTCTTTTGATAGACGCGCGAGGTCTTGGTTGCCGATCCTGTTTCCACCGAGGAATCCCTGGTCCGAGCCGGGAAGGAGGCCATGGAGGCAACTCTGGCTCGCCAGCGAAAATAGGCTCGGGACCGAGCGGCCGTAGTCAATTATTTCCTGAATAAGTCTAGGGAGCTTGGTTTGGAGGTGGCTCGTCTGAAGAAAGCCATAGCCGACCGAGACTGGTGGGTAATCGAGACGGACTGGTCCATCTCGGATGCCTCGAGTGGGCGGTCGGCTTCGGAGTCTTTCCTTTGTGAAGCCGTTGTTGAGAAAGAGCTGGAGATCTGCAGGCTGAAGCTGGTGTTGGGCACGGGTTTTATCGAGGAGACGAGCAACTCGACCCCGGGGCGGTCTCCGACATTTTTATTGGAGGGTGCCCAGCCTGAATATGCGGGGAGCTCAGTGGTAGGAGTCTCTTCCCTGGTTGGTCCGGCTGGGCATGAGAGGAGCCCTGAAGGGAGTGCCGAATTCGAGTTTTAAGCCCAATGTGAGTCAGTTGTAAGTTGTGCATTGCCTTTGTACCGATATTCATTAAGTTATAAGTGATGAGTATAATAAGAACATTCGATTTTCTGAACCCTGATAGTCTTATTGGGCGAGTATAGTCCCCGAACTCGGCACACAGGGGGTCGCCGCCGAGGTGACCTGGTGCAGCGGGTGCCTACGCAGTGGCGTTGATCCTTTCGATAGTCATTAATGGCAACATTTCACCTCCCAATAAGAATTAATGGCGACGTTTCGCCTTCCGCCATTTGGGATTCCCAGACGCAATAATTGCGCGTCTCAGGGGCTATATAACCCCCACTTTCCCTCGTTGGTTGTCAAGAAGAGTGGCTGATCTGTCGCTTGACTTGGGTGTTTGCCGAAGGTGGGCGCCCCGAAATTAAAACTTTTCCGAGGGCTCTGGATTGGAGGCACACCAATCACCCTCGAACAATTCGGGGTTTGGGTCTCGAGGGATGTAAGACCCTGGGTTGTTCGTTGGTGAGTGGTGGGCCGACCGATTGGTTCGGATAGTCGGAGAGAGCCGAGGCTCGGTGGCTCCCCTGCCGTCCTCAAACAGTTCGGGGTTTTGGCTTGTGAAAGCTGCAAATTCCGAGTTGTTCGTGGGCGGGAGGAGGGTCAACCAATCGACCTGAGGCTCGAGGCGTCTGCCGGAGGTAGACGCTCTAAACCTTAATGAAAATTTTGCTAATGTATGGGCGTGGCTGGCGGTTGCCGCCGTGCGCTTGGGTTGGTCAGCTTGAAGAAGCCCAACCCATACCAGGGGCAGATGCTGAGCCTCCATACTGGGGAGAAAGCCAGTAATGGGTGGCCGGAGGTCGCCACCGAGCGTATCGGCCGAGTGGCTTTGAAGAAAGCCGCGGCCTTGCTCGAGGTCGACGGCGAGCCCCCACAATTGTTCTCAGGGAGACGGTACGGGTGTGGCTAGCGGTTATCCCCTCTCACACAGGTCGGTGGGCTTGAAGAAGCCCGAACCTATGCCAGGGGTAGATGCCGAGCCCCCACACCGGGGAGAAAGCTAGTAGTGGGCGTGGCTGAAGGTCGTTGCCGAGCGTATTGGCCGAGGTGCTCTGAAGAAAGCCACGACCTTGCTCGGGGTCGACAATGAGCCCCCACACTTATTCTCAGGAAGATGGTATGGGCGTGGCTGGCGGTTGCCGCCGTGCGCATGGGTTGATCCGCTTGAAGAAGCCCCAACCTATGCCAGGGGTAGATACCGAGCCCCCACACCGGGGAGAAAGCCAGTAGTGGGCGTGGCTGAAGGTCGTTGCCGAGCGTATTGGCCGAGGTGCTCTGAAGAAAGCCACGGCCTTGCTTGGGGTCGACGACGAGCCCCGACACTTGTTCTCAGAAAGACGGTACGGGCATGGCTGACGGTTGCCGCCGTGCGCATGGGTTGATCAGCTTGAAGAAGCCTCAACCTATGCCAGGGGCAGATGCCGAGCACCCATACCGGGAGAATGCCAGTAATGGGCATGGCCGAAGGTTGCCACCGAGCGTATTGGCCAAGGTGCTCTGAAGAAAGCCACGGCCTTGCTCGGGATCGACGATGAGCCCCACACTTGTTCTCAGGAAGACGGTACGGGCGTGGCTGGCGGTTGCCACCGTGTGCATAGGTTGATCAGCTTGAAGAAGCCCCAACCTATGCCAGGGGCAGAAGCCGAGCCCCCCTACCGGGGAGAAAGCCAGTAATGGGCGTGGTCGAAGATCGCCGCCGAGCGTATTGACCGAGGTGCTCTGAAGAAAGCCATGGCCTTGCTCGGGATCGACGACGAGCCCCCACACATGTTCTCAGAAAGACGGTACGGGCATGGCTGGCGATTGCCACCGTGCGCGTGGGTTGATCAGCTTGAAGAAGCCCCAACCTATGCCAGGGGCAGATGCCGAGCCCCCCTACCGGAGAGAAAGCCAGTAATGGGCATGGCCGAAGGTCGTCACCGAGCGTATCGGCCGAGTGGCTCTGAAGAAAGCCATGGCCTTGCTCGGAGTCGACGACGAGCCCCCACACTTGTTCTCAGGAAGACGGTACGGGCATGGCTAGTGGTTGCAGCCGTGTGCATGGGTTGATCAGCTTGAAAAAGCCCCAACCTATGCCAGGGACAGATACCGAGCCCCCCTACTGGGGAGAAAGCCAGTAATGGGTGTGGCCGAAGGTCACCGCTGAGCGTATCGGCCGAGTGGCTTTGAAGAAAGCCATGGCCTTGCTTAGGGTCGACGACAAGCCCCCACACTTATTCTTAGGAAGACGGTACGGGCGTCTGGCGGTTGCCGTCGTGCGCATGGGTTGATCAGCTTGAAGAAGCCCCAACCTATGCCAGGGGCAGATGCCGAGCTCCCTTACCGAGGAGAAAGCTAGTAATGGGCATGGCCGAAGGTCTCCGCCAAGCGTATCGGCCGAGTGGCATTGAAGAAAGCCACGGCCTTGCTCGGGGTCGACGACGAGCCCCCACACTTGTTCTCAAGAAGACGGTACGGGTGTGGCTGGCAATTACCGTCGTGCGCATGGGTTGATCAGCTTTAAGAAGCTCCAACATATGCCAGGGGCAGATGCCGAGCCCCCTTACCAGGGAGAAAGCCAGTAATGGGCGTGGCCGAAGGTCGCCGCCGAGCGTATCGGCCGAGTAGCTTTGAAGAAAGCCACGGCCTTGCTCGGGATCGATGACGAGCCCCCACACTTGTTCTCAGGAAGACGGTACGGGCGTAGTCGAGCACCGAGCCCTTAAGCTTGTAAGGAAAGCTTTTCTGGCTCGCGATGTTATCCTAGCGCCGAGCCGTGAGCTTGTAAGGGAAGCTTTTCTGGCTCGCAATTCTATCCGAGCGCCGAGCCGTAAGCTTGTAAGAGAAGCTTTTCTGGCTCGCGATGCTATCCGAGCTCCGGGCCGTAAGCTTTGTAAGGGAAGCTTTTCTAGCTCGCGATTCTTTCCGAGCACCGAGCCGTAAGCTTGTAACGAAAGCTTTTTTGGCTCGCGATGCTATCCGAGCTCTAGGCCGTAAGCTTTGTAAGGGAAGCTTTTCTGGCTCGCGATTCTATCCGAGCATCGAGCCGTAAGCTTGTAAGGGAAGATTTTCTGGCTCGCGATGCTATCCGAGCTACGGGCCGTAAGCTTTGTAAGGGAAGCTTTTCTGGCTCGTGATGATGTCCGAGCACCCAGCCCGAAACATGTTTTTTAATAGGAATCAATACGAAGACACAAACTTGTTTTAAGAAAGCTGGCATATTTACAACATATCTGAACATTACAAAAAAAAGGCACGACGTGCCGATTACGTTCTTCATAATTTACATGGAATGGAGGCTAATCCTCTCCTCCTAGGAACTTGTTGAGGTGTTCCGCATTCCAGGGCCTCTTGACGGCCTTGCCTTCTGAGTTGGTTAGGCGGTATGCCTCCGGATGCACGACCTCAGATACTTTGCAGGGGCCCTCCCAGTTTGGGACCAATTTCCTTTTCTGGCCGGGATTGGATACAGCCAACTTCCGGAGGACGAGATCCCCGAGTTTGATGTCGGTAGGATGCACCTTCTTGTTGTAGAACTTTTCGATCCTTTGTTGGTAGATGCTCCTTCTGATGGCGGATTTCTCCCTGACCTCGTCTATGAGGTCCAGGTCGGCTCGCAGCTGTGCAGAGTTGCTTGCCTCGTCGAAGGCCATGATCCGGGGCGAAGGGATCCCGATTTCCAGGGGAATGACGGCCTCCACGCCGTAGGTCAGATTGAATGGCGACTCTCCCGTAGGGATTCTCTTCGTTGTTCGGTGGGCCCAGAGGACGCTTGGCAGCTCATCGACCCATAATCCCTTGGCAGAGTTATCGATTCGTTTCTTGAGGCCGTCGAGGATTTGGCGGTTCGCGTTCTCGGCCTGACCGTTTGACTAGGGGTGGCATACCGAGGAGAAGCACTGCTGGATCCCAAGATTCTTACGAAACTGTTGGAAATGCTTACCCGCAAACTGAGTTCCATTGTCCGTGATGAGCACCTGTAGGATCCCGAACCAACAGACGATGTGTTTCCAGAAAAACTGTTGGGTCTGTTGCTCAGTGATCGTTGCTAATGGCTATGCCTCGATCCACTTCGTGAAGTAGTCGATCGCCACTATGAAAAACTTTCTTTGACCCTTTGCCTTTGGAAATGGGCCTACCAGATCCATCCCCCACATTGCAAAGGGGGTCGGACTGTCCATGGAACAGAGATTTGCTTGCGGAGCCCTCTTCATAGGGGAGAACTGTTGGCAGGGACCGCACTTCTTCACTAGGGCGAGGGCGTCTTGTAGCATAGTGGGCCAGTAGTACTCGTGATTCAAAGCCTTTCGCGCTAGCGAGCAGCTTCCCATATGGCATCCTCCGATCCCCTCGTGTAGCTCCTTAAGGGCGTACTTTGCTTCATCAGGGGTCAGGCAGCGGAGGTAGGGTCTGCCATCCGTTGTTGTGTAGGACCTTTTGAAGAGGGTTGCGTCGATATTGGCGAACCTTTCTAAATGGACCCTGACCTGCCTCGCTTCAGCCCGGTCTTCGGGGAGCTCTCCCTTGATTAGAAATTTCTTGATAAGAGTGGTCCAGTCGTCGGGAGGAGCTCCATCTTCAATGCATAGAGCCTCAGGGAAGTCTGTGCTTGGCTTCAGCAGGACTTCAATCAGGACGGTTCGGTCGAGGCCTTCAAAGGATGAGGAAGCTAACTTTGACAGGGCATCGGCCTGGGCATTCTGCTCCCTGGGGATCCTTAAGATGGCCGACTCGTCGAAGGACGTTAATAGCCGGTGGACTACGGCCAGGTATCTGATCATTCGATCGTCACGGGCCTCGTACTCTCCAGTGATCTGGTTGACCACAAGCTGAGAGTCACTAAAGGCCCTGATCTGTCTGGCACCGGCCTGATGAGCCAGGGTGAGCCCGGCGATCATGGCCTCGTACTCGGCCTCGTTGTTAAAGGCCGGGAAGTTAAGGCGAAGGCAGTAATGAAGGAGAAAACCGTCTGGGCCCCGCAGAATGATACCTGCACCACTCCCCACTTCGCAAGAGGAACCGTCAACATATACCTCCCACGTCTGGTCGGCTTCCTTGCTTGTCGGCTGCTCAGAGATGGTGCATTCTGTGATGAATTCGGCGAGGGTCTGCCCTTTGATGGCCGTCCTTGGCTGATAGCCGATGTCATACTGACTGAGCTCGATCGACCACTGGACTAGTCGTCCCGAGCTCTTGGGCTTATAGAGCACGACCTTCAGGAGTTGATCCGTGAGCACCTGGGGGACTGAATGTGCTTGAAAATAAGGACGTAGCTTCCATGTGGCCATGACCAAGGCGTATGCTACTTTCTCCATCCTGGAATATCTGACTCGGCATCGAGCAGGACCATGCTCACATAGTACAGAGGCTTTTGGACTCCTTCCTCTTCTCGAACGAGAACGGCGCTGAGCACGTTTTCCGAAGCTGAAAGGTAGAGCCAGAGTGGCTCACCTGGTTCGGGCTTGCTGAAGAGAGGAGGATTGGCGAGGTACTCTTTTAATTAGGCGAAGGCCTCTTGTTGCTGAGTACCCCACTCGAACCCTCCGGTGCCGCGCAGTGCCTTAAAGAATGGAAGGGACTTTTCTCCAGACTTGGATAGGAAACGGCCGATGGCTGCCAGTCTTCCCGTTAGCCTCTGGACTTCTTTGATGTTCCTGGAAGGGGCCATGTTTATTATGGCCTGGATTTTTTCGGGGTTTGCCTCGATGCCGCGCTGGCTGGAACTTTCCCGAGGAACTTTCCCGAACGCACACTTCGCCGGATTGAGCCTCATGTTATGGGTTCGAAGGACCCCAAAGGCCTCTTCCAGGTTGGCGACGTGATCCCTTCCCCGTTTGCTTTTGACGAGCGCATGTCGTCGACATATACTTCCATATTACGCCTAATTTGATTCTTGAAGACTCAGTTCACGAGTCTCTGATAAGTAGCACCGGCGTTCTTCAGCCCGAAGGACATGACCCGGTAACATTAAAGCCCTTGGTCCGTAAAAAAGGACATCTTGGCTATATCAGGAGGGAACATCCAGATCTGGTTATAGCCCGAGAAGGCATCCATGAAGGATAGGAGATCGTGACCTGATGTGGCGTTGATAAGAGCATCGATGCTGGGAAGAGGGAACGGATCCTTGGGGCATGCCTTGTTGATGTCGGTGAAATCTATGCAGATTCTCCAGCACCCGCTTGCCTTCTTGACCATAACGACGTTCACCAGCACTCGCTTGCCTTCTTGACCATAACGACGTTCACCAGCCACTCGGGGTACTGACTTCTTGTATGAAGCGCGTGGACAGGAGCTTGTCCACTTCCGCATTTACCGCCTGTTGTCGCTCCGGAGCGAACTTGCATCGCTTTTGGACAACCGGCTTCGACTCGGGGATCACGCTGAGTTTGTGCATGATGAGATCCTCGAAGATACCGGGCATGTCAGAAGGCTTCCATGCGAAGAGGTCGACATTGCGGCGAATGCAGTCGATCAGGGCGGACTTGAGGTTGGGAGCGAGCAACTCACTCGGAAGCACCTTGACGCATCCTCTATTTCGAACAGGACATTTTCTAGCTCGTCTGCCGGTTCTGATTCCGGCTGGGTTCTCTCGGACTGCAGCTCGACGGCATCGAGGGGAAATACCCTGCCCCCGATCGCCGTCATGTAGCACGATCGTGCTGCTTCTTGGTTTCCTCGGACAATTCCAACACCAGTGTTGGTAGGGAACTTCATCTTCTATTGGTAGGCCGAAGGAATAGCCTGGAGGGAGCAGAGCCCAGGATGGCCGAGTATGGCATTGTAAGCTGCCTTGACATTGAAAACCATGAAGTCCATTGACTCAGTCCTTCGGTGTGGAGTCATACCAGCTGTTACGTCTAAAGTGACGATTCCCACTATTGGCACCGGGATGCCGGAGAATCCATGCAATGTGTATCTGGCGGGTTTTAGCTTATCTCGGGAGAGCTTCAAGTTCTCGAAGGCTTCTAGGAAGAGGATGTTCACCGAACTTCCGTTGTCAACGAGGATGCACCGGACCTCAAAGTTCGCCATGCTGAGGCTAACAACGAGTGCATTACAGTGCGGGAGCCGAACTCCTTCCAGGTCTTCCCCCGAGAAGGAGACAGGGGGTTGCTGGACCTGGGGGGAGAGGGGGGCCTGGACAGCGTTGACATCCCGGACGAATGCCTTGCGGGAAGCGTTGGACTCCCCTCCCATTGGCCCTCCGTGGATGCAATGTAAGATGGCCTGACCCTCGGGCTCTTCAGGCTCCTGGTCCAGCTCGGGGCGCTGTCTGGGCACTCGAGGAGGAGGGAAAGCCCTCCTGTTCCTCGTATCCCTCTGGTCCCGAGCGTCTTCCCGTTTGAACTCCCGGAGGTACCCTCATTGGATGAAGGCTTCGATCTCGTCCTTCAAGGCACGGCAATGATCCGTGTCGTGCCCATTGTCCCGGTGGAAGCGACAGTGGAACCGCTGATCCCTCTTCTTACTGTTATTGTTGTTTGGCCAGGGGGGAAATTGCACGAGGTCCCTGTCTTCGATCGCTAAGAGAATGGTTGACACGTCTGCGTCAGCGGAGTGTATCTCTCGAAGCGAGGGACCGGAGGGACCCTTTTGGTGGCGCCCCTGTCCCTTGGAACTTTCTTGGCTGGCTTGATCTCGTCGGCCTTGCACTCTCCCTTCCCGGGGATTTCTTTCGAGCCCTCTGGATTCAGGGCCTCCTCAGCTCGGATGTACTTTTCGACCCGATTGAGGAGGTCGGGGAAGTCTATCGGGGGCCTCTTTGCTAGGGAGGCCTTCAGCTGTCCATGACGGACGTTGTGCCTGAATATTGCCGAGGAGACTCCTGGGTCGAGGGAGGAGATCGACCGTGCCTCGGGGGTGAACCTTCGGACGAACACCCGGAGCGACTCCCCTTCATTCTGCCGGAGGCCGAGTAGGGACGCACTTGTCCTCTCGTCCTTTCGGCTGGTTACAAAGTGGGCGAGAAAGTTGCCCTCCATTTGGTCGAAAGAATAGATGGAGCCGGGGGCAAGCTTGGAGAACCATTCCCGAGCCGGACCCTGAAGGGTGGCGGGGAAGGCGCGGCACAGGAGGGGATCCAATGCGTTGTGAATCATCATGAGGGTGTTGAAGCCCTCCATGTGATCAGCCGGATCGCCCTCCCTGTCATAAGTCTCGAATTGAGTTGGGCAGAAGTTCCAGGGTATTTCTGCCTGCAAGATGGCGGTGGAGAACGGAGGTCAGACGGGCCTGTATCCGCGGGCCGGCCTAGGGTCGCCTTCGCCGAAGTGGTCGAGGCGGTCTTCCATTTCGTGGAGGCGCTTCAAGATGTCATCGTCATACTCCGGCTGGACTGTCGGAGCACGAGACACGCTGGCCTCGGCATCCGAACGGGAGCGAGAGTGGCGGATGCTGTCATCGACGGGGGTTCCCCGGATGGCCTCCATGATTTCTTTTCGAAAATCTTGGAACTCCTGGTGGGTGACCGGGGCTCGCTCGGCCCGATTTTGTTGAGCCAATGGGTGCCGACCGACGCGGCTGAGTGCTGGCCCTCGCCCTTGGGACGGAGGTTTGGGATGGTTCGGGGCCGAGTTGGAAGCGGCCCCTCCCCTAGACTGGCTGGCCTACCGGTTCTGGATTACTCCTCGTAGGTCGGGCTGGACTGGTCGGGAGGCCCCCGGTTGGTGTCTGTGACTGACCCCTGGGTTGTTGGATCTGTGAGCGTCGGTGGCGGCACCCTGAGGGGGCACGTCTTGCCGACGCACAGAGGTAACGGCTTTCTTGGCCTTGGGCGCCATACGAGGTCGGGCAAACGGGGTACCGTTGATGGCTGGATTCGGGTCGGCGTATGCACTAGACGTTTCCCACATACGGCGCCAACCTGATGCGGCTTGTTTTTGGGAGGCGTGTGGATGCACCAGGTGTGAGTTCTTACTCAATTTGTATTGGTGGAGGAAGCTCCGGTGCGAACGACCCTCAGCCGGACGAACGGTACGGAAGTAGGCGGAAGTGAGGTGGAGGCTGGATGCTCGGTTCGGATCAGGATGCTCGGATCCGAGGTCTCGTGTACCTGCAGACGGTCTAAGAACACCGGGGTTGGTCCCGGTGGCAGACCCTCCGACGATCTAGTTAGCTACTGAGAGAGAGAGTAACAGTAACTAGGATTTTGAGTGGGAAAGATTCATTACCTGGATAAAGGGTAGGTGATCTGGTATTTATAGGAGAAGCCAACCGGGTCTGGACCCGTTTGGGGCCGGGTCTGGACCCGTTTGGGGCCGGGTCTGAACCCGGTTGCCCGTGGGCCTGACGTGGCAGAAGCCCAAACGGTATATGGCTGACGTGGCGTAGGCCTGGGTGGTTTCCAGGCTGACGTAGCAAAGGCCAGGACGGTTTTGGTGCTGACGTGACAGATTCGGATGATCCGGCGGTGCACGTTTCATGAGGAGATCCTGTGGCCCAGAAGGGGCCATGTCACCTGACCCTTATCATTTCATAAAGCTCCTTGAAGGCCCCCGTCGAATATATATATATCATTTAGGAATTCCACTAGAATTGTATATCGATGAAAAGGTTAACTTATCTATATATATTTCCAGATGCTCAAATTTTCAATTTGTAATTCTTCAAAAATATGAGGAGAATAGACATCTGAACATCCTCACAATATAAATGAATAAGAAAAAGCTCCACCAGCAGTCCTTTTAAGAATAGTAAGTAGCTCAATATAATAGCTAAAGTTAGGACACAGTATAGATAGTCATATATATTTCGATCCATGTCATGAATACTATTAAACAAATAGTGTCGATCATATAGCAAGAAACTCGTATCTATGATTTTTTTGGATAACAGGATGGAATCCTAAGGGATTCCAGCCACCCAAAAAGTATATAGAAACCAACCAAAACAGAAAAACTCGTATCTATGATAATAACAACAAAGGCTTTTCAACTCAGATTCTCAAATCACTCTGATCGGATACATTAATTCTCCTATAAAATGATGTTTTATAAATCTCTGAGTCTTATTAATGCATGGACAGGTAAGCTGGGAGTCAGGAGGAAGCTACAACCAGATCTGCATGACTAAAGAGGGATGGGAAGCCTACGGATTCGTCTATGGGGACAGATTGGTTTTTTCTTTTACTGCTCTATGCATTATGTTGTTGTCTTAGTTTCGCATTGATGTTATTTTGATTCTAGATGGGGCATTGATCCAGAGTGAACTTTATGAGTCTGTAATATTTTGATGGGATCGAGTTTCTTTAAAATCTCATCAATGAAACAGGTGACTGTTGGGTCACTTTTACTTTTAAAAAAAAAAACAATATTCAATCTGAGACCACCTTAAACTCTTAGGCGTTATGATAATCAGGTATTAATAAGGCGAGAATAATTGTGTGAGATAATAGTGTACAGTATTTTCTTTCTTGAAGTTCAAGAAGACATAACCCTGTAATTCATCTATGGAATGTAGAACACTGCACCCTCTAACCCAAACTCACTTCATTAGATTATTACAACGAATGCGATCTTTCTTGGGTTATAACCGTTCTAGAAGATCGAAGATAATAGATTATTGATATCCTATAGCCCAAAGATGCAAGAAATATTGTAAAGTAAAATACTTGTGAAATAAGAATGTGAAAGAAAAAAAGAAAACATCGTTTTCATGTTCCATTAAAACAACCCTCAGAAAGAGGCATGCGTGTGTTAGTCTGCTGACAACATAATAACACCACCCACTCTAGAGTCTGAGAGCCAATTTGCCAAGAACAACAAACAGAGAAAACATATACCTTATATAAACCACTTCATGACCTCATGCTTGTTGGATATATATATATATATATATATAATAATAATATGTGTAATATTATTTTATGGGTAACGCATGTGTTACACATGCTAATTGTATGAATATCGGACCGCAGATTGAGTGGATTGAGAACCCAGTACCCAAATCAGTATTCATCTTATAAATACTGGCTTGTGATAGTAGTCTAGGTATTCCAATCTTGATACCGAGGGTAAATATCTCAAGCACCTTAGTCTAGGATATTAACCCTAATTATTATCTCTCATAATCTCTAACAATGCTAACATCCTATTCCACTCCTATTAGCAATTCAAATCGACACAAAATGCTATGTTTTCTCATGATGACCAATCTCAAATTGCATTCTTGCAATATATTGGAAACTAGGCCAATTTGTTTCATGATTTTAGAATTTACTGTTTATTCCTATAAGATGGAAAAACTTAATTGTGCGTAAAAGATTCTGAAACTAGAAATATTTGATAATTCTGAATTAACAATTGGAAAGTGAAAGCACAATAAGATATGTGGATGTAGTGTTGGAGATAGTGTGGGTAGTGAGGATGTTATTTAGACTAGATCCAAATATGTTTGGACTGAATCATATCTAATTTAAAGATAAGTTATCCACCAAATTTAAATTGTTATTTAATTATTTGTTTGAACTTTGTTGCTAAGTGCTAAAGTTCAAAAACAGTATTAAGCATTGTTTAATTAAATACAAATTTGAATAACTTCTTTGGCTTCGTGCTAAAGATCAAATATTTATTTTGATAAATTATAAGCTTTGACTATAAAATTGAATCTCCAATTAAATTGTTGTGAATTGAATAGTGCTAATAATTTGTTTAATTGACTAATCTTTAACAATTTGACGAATGTAGGAACTTCAAAGTTACTTACAAATTGTGTATATTGTAGACGATGGATTTGCATCACGGTATGATAAGTCTGCACTACGCAGGCTTCTCCATCGAATTTGGAAAACACTTCTAACTTGAGGTGTCGGTATGATCTACTCTCATCTCTTAATATTTTCATGTGATATGTGTTAACGTTTTTTGCGTTTGATTATATGATTTAGAGTTTTAGATCATAGTTATTCTCACTTTGAAAACTTGCATGTTTAGGGTTATTAAGTGTTTTATCATACTATATGTATAGATATTTTGACAAATTCATTGTTTGCAGTTTGTGTGAGATTACATATTTGCTTCTCTAATAACTTTTTAAAAAAAATTGTATAAGATGTATAAAAAATGTTTGTAACTTAGGAGAGAGCATCTCTTAGTGTACGATATGACTCCATTAGTTACGTTTTATTCTTTCTTGTTCATTGTACTGTGTGTATTGAATTATAGCATGTAAGTTATTATTTCATTTAGCATCATGAAGATGATGAAGAGCGAATAAAGGAAAGAACTTTTCGCTCAGTGTGTTTGAGCAAGTGGACATTGTTAGAATCACTAGAGAAGGCAAATAGTTTTGTGAAATTTGGAAGAGTAGTTTTGTATTAACTCGTATAATGTGCATATATTGTCAATCGCATGTATAAGTTGAGTTTAACAAATGAGACAATTAATCATAATAGTTCTAATTGTGTATAGTTTCTGAACATAGCATAATTGGCTAGAATTTGATAACTATATATTAAATTGGTTGTTCTTGTTAAAACTTATAATTCTACTAAATGATACTTCATTAAATATGAAAAATGTGAAGTTTAAATTCAGATTTTGATCACTAGAAAATCATTTTGTATGGTCTCTAGGAGTTCACAACTTTTGAATCAATACATTCTGATATTTGTGATCTCAGTAGTTTTGTGACTATGTGAGATAATTGCAATCGCTTTTGTAGATGATTGGTATAAGTTTGTCATATATGTAAAGAATGAAGCACTTGTTATTCTTAATGAATTAAAAATATAGTTAAAACTCTTATTTTGTTGTTGAAGTTTATATGCTTTGTTTGATTTTGAAACTATGACAGATTATTCCAGTTGGTTTAGTTGTTGTGAACTATTCTGCTGTGATATGGTTTGAGAACTATTACAAATGTAGTTTAAAATGTGCTATCCAAAGAATTCAACATGAAAAACATAGGTATTATGGACACCATAGGTATAAGGGTGAGTTTCGGTTGGCAAGGGATAACCCTTAGTCAAACTCATCATATCAATAATGTGTTTCAAAGGTGGGGATATAGTGATTGAAAGTATGTTTTGAAATACCTTATGATTATGATAAAAGGTTGACACCTAATGATGGTGCAACTATGAGACAGGTAGATCATTCTAAAAGAATTGAAAGTCTCATGTATACAAAGATCTGCACTAGAATAGACATAGCCTTTGAGGTATGTATGATCTGTAGATTCACTAATAATTTCATACACATTTGAGTGCCCTTAAGAGGCTAATGAGATTCCTGAGTGGTACTCAAGAGTTTGTTTTGTGCTACTCTAGTCATTCTTCGAATGAATGGCTGATCTGATGCATTATGATGCTCAGAATTTAGTGAAAGTCGATAACTAGTGAATATGTGTTTACACAAGGAGAAACAGAAATGTTATGGAAATTAAAAGGCAAACATGCATTGTGCTATCATCCATGAAATCAGACCTCTATGTGTTATCCTCTGCAGAGGAAGAGGCTGAGTGGATTGACGAACTTGTTGCTAGTCATCCATTAAGAAGTTTAAGTAACTCTCTAATTCTGTTATGCGACTATCAAGCTACAATGCACTGTAGCTCATAACTCACTCTATAATAGTAAGAGGAGTATATTAAGGCTGAAAGAAGCCTAGTTGAACTTTCTCATAGATTAAGTGCAATTGCGATAAGTATGGCTAATGCTCTTGCTAAGAGACTTGAAAGTAATCTAATTATCAAAACTGTGGAGGAAATGGAGTTAAAAGCTATTGAGTCAAAAGCTTTAACATTCCAGTTGTTTTGAAATTTAGAATCCAATTGGAGCCATAGAGAAGGTCAAACTTATGCATCAATTTTAGGCAGTTGACATGTTTTAGATAATTTTGATGATTCCACATAAATTCCACAAATATATAATGTCATTCCAATTTTGATAGTATTATATATCTAAAGAATTTACTTAGAATAATCATATTATTCCAGTACGAAACATGAAAACTTGTCAATGCATTTCTGATGTTTAGAATATCGTTATATCAGTCCAATTTTGATGATATATCTCTTTTATGGACTCTTGTTTCATTCCAATTTTGATGATACAGAATTAACCATAATTGATTTGACTGTTCTACCATTTCAATATGAAACATAGTATAGTTCTTGTGTAGAAACTATAATAGTTCTTATGCTTTATTTAGTTAAAGAAACTTGATTGTGATGCTTGCGTTACATTTTTGCTAAGCTAATCATGAATTATACTAAGTTTTCTTGTGGAACTGATACTTTGTGAAATTCGTTGGAATTTTTAGAGATGTGTCTATTGATATTCTTGTTTTCAATAAGCTAGCAAAGATTGAGGAGTTGAATCCGTCAATATAGATTTTAAAATAATGATTTGCTCAAAATAAAGGAGTAAACATAAAGAAGTGTGCAAGGATAGAGTTTCAGTTTATTTCTTTCGAGAATAAATTAGTCACTTGCTTGGTAAAACTTCTGTTGAGTTTAAGACTCTTGTGTTCATTGAGCTTAAAACTCATATTTTGTTGTTGAAGTTTATTTGCTTTGTTTTATTTTGAAACTATGACAGATTATTCCACTTGGTTTAGTCAATGTGAACTATTCTGTTGTGATATGGTTTGGGAATTATTTAATTATTTTGGTTTAATCTTTTTGAACTATTCGGATTTCTAATTGATTTAGTCCTTATGAACTGTATATTGAGTGATGCGTTTCTTCTATTTAAAGGCAGTTATCAGCCAGTCAGTTTTATGTTGAACTGATGAGATAATCCAGTATGTTTATATATTGAGAATATAGGAGGAGATTGTTGGATATATATGTATATTCTCACTATATGGGTAATATTATGTGTAATATTATTCTATGGGTAACACGTGTGTTACACGTACTAATTGTATAGATATCGAAAATTCGAATGCGGGTTGAGTGGGTTGAGAATCCAGTACTCAAACCAGTATTTATTCTATAAATACTGGCGCTTGTGATAGTAGTCTAGGTATTCCAATCTTGATACCTAGGGTAAATATCTCAAGCACCTTAGTCTAGGATATTAACCCTAATTTCTATTGTTATAATCTCTCATAATCTCTAACATAGGTTTGCATGGAAAAACCTAAACAAGAGAGTCTGAGAGTGGCTTGGCATAATCCTATGTATGTATGGAAAGTATGCCGTAATTGTACATAGACGTAAAGAACTCAAACGAAACAACGGTTTGAGTCGAAGTTATCTAAGATCGATGATAAACCAAAAAGCAGGTAGGAATAAAGGTAGATCAATATCATATATGGACTGAGACAGCGAAGGAAAGATTGAACAATTCTAATTTAAACAGTAACATTGATTAAGCAAGTGGCCAAAGAAATAACATACACACTAGCACCATCATTCGTACCTGTACTTTCTAATAGTAATTCAAGAAAAGAAGTTGGTGCATGTGCTGATATATTAATTTCTTAGTTATCTACAATATTTGTTTCTAACTCTTGTACTCTACTTGGTTCAATTACAAGTTAAGAGAGATTTGGTTGTTTACCAACTTCATCCTTGTCTTACTTAAGCTATTTAGGTCGACCTAGAAGAAACAAAATATGAATGAATATATTTTGATTTGGTAGGGCCAATAGTATGTGGGAGATATTTTGCACCAGGGCCAACATTGCAATTACTTCAACATATGAGCCTAATTTCTCCCAACAACTCTTTTAAATAGCAGCCTCCTTCCCTCCCTCTCCCTCCACCATCCCCCACTTCAAGCACTCTCTCATCTCAACTCAACATTATATATATTCTCTACCAAATTTCTATACAACTTACAATATAGCTAATCATTAAATGGGGAACTGCTTAGTTCTTGAAGAGAAGGAGACGACGATAAAGATGAAGAAAATGGAAACACCATGGAAAGTTCCCGGTGGTCATCATCTCAATCCAATGGACGATAAACAATTAAGTGGGCATCAAACTGGTGGGGTGGTTAGAGTCAAGCTGGTTATAAGTAAGCAGGAGTTGAAGGAAATACTAGGAATGGAAGGGCTCACAATTGAGGACATGATGTCACAGATTCAGAAAGAAAAGAAAACAAGCCATGAGAGTGAAAAGATGTACTGGAGGCCTGCCTTGGAAAGCATACCTGAAGTTCTTGATCTGTATTAAAGGCTTTATTTCCTTTTTTTTTTCTTCTTCCCCTCCTAGCTTAATTAATCGATCTTTCTCTTAGTTTAGATCAGACATACATGTAAAATAGTAAGGAAAAACTGCAGGTTCTCTTTCACTTTTCTTCTCTTTGATTAGACAAGAAAAGACAGAGAGATCCATCATTGAAGGATATATGTATATATAATAGAGCAGTGTTTTTTTTCAGCATAAAAGGTTGGCCGAAGTCCCCCATGTTTCATTAAAAAGCTTTTAATAAAATAGATAATCAAGCACCGGGCAATGATGTTCATGTCTCCCACAAGCGGACCATGATGCTCATTTCCGTCCAAAATAAGAGCCACATCCTCATACATGATAAAAACCCAACTCCAACAGTAAGAAAATACATTATAATAGAGCAGTGTTATATTGGCTACTCTACTGTATTAGCTAGCTGAATGTAGAAGCAGACAGTAAAATTATTGTTATATCATTGGAATTCTTAGGATTTATAACTTCAGTATGCAAAATTACTGATAAGTATCTGAATCCTAGACATGTTCTTCCCCTACTACAAAGTTCCACACTTCTCAACTCTCCATATCTAACTCTATCCAAATCCAACCATGGATGGAGCCTTGTCCTCAGCTATTTAATTAAATGCAAAATTTTTGTGGCTGCAATATTCATTAGATGATGAGGCAAGAGCACCAAGAGTAGTAGGCACCAAGTGTGCATTGTATTTTGGGGCCCTGACTCGACAGTGATTTTTCATTAGCCTCCTTCATTTTCAAGTAAACATTTTAAACCCTTCACCATCCAAAATATTGAAGTTTTAAAAATTAAAAAAAAATAATGAAAAGGGAAAAGAAATTAGACAAAATTTTATCCATATTGAAATGTACTTGTTTTTGTCAAGTAGTATAGTGTAGTGGAGTTTTCATTAAAATGAGTAGTTCTTTTCTGAAATGTACCTTTAGGCAAAAATGATTTGTTTTTTTTTCTGTTAAAATATATCTCTATCTCTATATATAATATAATATAATCTCTAATCTCTAATATTATAATGGGAGAATGCCTTAGTGTTATTTGTCATTTTGTCATTCTACCAATATGTGTAACGCACGTACATAACTAATATAAAGGAGGTTTCCAGTTCAAATCCTCCCTACATCACAGTTTTTATTTTTATTTTTTGAAATTATTAAAACGTGCATTAAACGTGTAAATTACTAGTGTATATATAATGGGAGAGTTGGAGTTGTAATTTGTCAAACATACAAACCCGTGTGTTGTACGTGCAACTCAAGCTCTTCCATTAATTACAACAAAAACTAACAAACAAACAAAATTTCACCAATTTAAAACATGCAGCGCACTTGCAAAATAAATTTTCAATATTTTTAAACACCAAACATACACATATGTTGCACGTACAACTCAAATTCTACTTATAAACACGTACATTGCATGTACAAATCATAGTTTTTTCTTCAAAATATTTTTTTCAATTACGTGCAACGCACGTTCAACTCCAAAACTATTTCTTAACATACATATCGCACGTGAAAATCCTCCGACTTTTATCAAAACGTGCATCGCACGTGAAAAATACTAGTGTACTTTAATTGAAATTTGATACTTATGATTGGGAGTATTTTCATCTGAAAAAAAATCTAGTTTAACTGTTATGTATATATTTCGGCATCTGAAAAAAATTCGGCATTAACTCGCAAAGGCATTGGTTTATCCCTTTCTCAGCCAGTCTCCCGACTCACTTAACTTCTGATCTTAACGATCTCCTGTCTTCCCTAAACAACTACGAGTGGCGCCCAAAAGAAGACATCTCTTGGCGTTGGAACTCGGCGGGGATTTACTCGATTAAATCGTTTTATCACTTTCTTAACTTTAGAGGCTCCCTCTTTCCTTTTGCTGATTTCATTTGGTAATCCTGCGCTCCCCTTAAAGTTAAAATTGTCTCCTGGCTTGCTCTAAACAATAGACTACTTACTGCCGAAATCCTCAACAAAAGAAACTTAGCATGGGGCAGTTGTGTCCTCTATGCTCCATTTATTTTGAAGAAGCAGATCACCTGTTTGTGAGATGCAACTGTAGGATAATGGCTCAATTCTGGTTCAGATTATTTTGGAGTATCTGCAGCAAATGAAAGTTACAGTATATCAGTCGACTGAATTGGAGGATCAGGCGCCTGTCCAGAGAAGTTTCAAAGGCTTGGGATACAGCAGCAGCAGTCGACTGCCCTGAACAAGACCAGTCGACTGCTTAGGTGACCAGTCGACTGTGTACGGGATTTTGAACTAGAAAAGGCCCAATTCGAAAAGGCCCAGTAGTTTTCCTATAAATACACTTGTTAGGGTTTTGTAATTAGTGCCGAAAATTAGAGACCTCCTTTCGGATTTTGCAGCCGTCATCTCTTGTAAACTTTGTTTTGCCCATAGTTGATTATAGCAAGAAGAAACCCCAACCGCCCCGTGGATGTAGGCATCGTTTTGCCGAACCACGTAAATCTTGTGTTCTTGTGTTGCTTGCTTTTCTGTGTTTTCTCGCTGTTTCTCTCGTTTGATTGTTGGTTAGTTTGTATTCCGCACAACAGCAACTTCACGCGTCCGCTGTGGAAAATTAGTTCTCTTGCTTAGGAATTCCCCTCTATCCCTCCCAATTTACACTCTTGTTGGTCTATCCGTCCCCCGAACAAAATATACCACAAATCGTGGAATCTTTTGGTTCAAATTATTATTTGGATCATTTGGATGGAAAGAAATAAGTGGTTATTCAGAAATTGCATTTCCTCCATCAATATTATTATTGAAGAGTTTTTATTTCTTTTCAATTTCTGGTCTTCTACGTTAAAAATTGAAGCTAGAGATGCTCTTTTCAGTCATAGGCTAAATGAAGCCATTCTCTGCCTTCGTACCCTGAACGCTTTTTAAGTTTCTCTAATTCTGAGCTTTTTTGGGATTTTGTTCATTTTTTACTGCTATTCTGGTTCACCCTTCTTCTTCCTCGCAAGTTTGAAGTTGCCTTGGGTTGTATTTTGATGGTGCCGGCGATGATGAGCTTTTTTGCTTGGTTTTGTATTTTCCACTCTAGTAGTGAAGTGGATGCTCTTAGTCATGTCTTCTTTGTTCATAAAACCTTATGCTGTTTAATTATTTTGAGCACCTTTCTCCTCTCAGTCGGGTTGTATGGTAACGGCTTTTTCTT
The DNA here is from genome assembly GCA_017893485.1 of Hemerocallis citrina. Taxonomy (NCBI): domain Eukaryota; kingdom Viridiplantae; phylum Streptophyta; class Magnoliopsida; order Asparagales; family Asphodelaceae; genus Hemerocallis; species Hemerocallis citrina. The sequence goes on along the minus strand of CM030360.1, from coordinate 3,058,894 downwards.
TTGCTGTTGTGCTTTATCTGGATGTTGTTTTTCTGGCTGTTGTTGTAATTCCATGAGGTTTGGGGCCGCTTCGCTGTGTCCCATGTCTCTATTGGTTGTTGGTTAATTTAGTTTGCTTGGATGCACTTGTGTGTTTGTTAAAGCGGCACTCCTTTGGATGTTGGCTTTGAGGTGTTGGCCTCTCGTTTGCTTATAGGCAATTGCCGACTTGTCCGCTCATTTACCTCTGTGCTCTTCTCTTCTGAGCGACGCGCTGGAGGATTTTGCCTCCCTGTTTATATGTGCCTCTCCTTTGGCTACCTATGACTTTTTTGATTTCGTTTGCTCTGGTTTTTGAGCTTTCTGTAACTATTTTACTTCCTTTCTATCTAAAATTGGGCACCCTTGCCGTGGGACGTGAGCCGTCGCTGAGATTTTTAAGCTGTAGCGGGGATTGCCTTTGTGGTTTGTGCTGAGCTAGGCCTTGAGTTTCCCCTCACGTGTCGAGTGCTGTAGTCCACGGCATTTGAGGCAGTTTTGGACTACTCTGGAACTCGCGTCTCCGCGCTGTTGGTGCTAGCCGGGTGTAACTTGCTGCGTACTCCTCACGCAGCCGTGCTCGATCATAGCGCCCAGCAAGACTTCCCCTTGGCAAGGGGTAGTGAGGCATCGTTTGATCTAGCGGTGCAGTCCCCTAATTCGGGCCAGCTCGCAGACTCTATTGGATTCGTCCTTCTGTAACTTTTGTTTATTCTCCTATGTATTCCTGTTTTTGCGATGCCTTCGGGTGTTTTTACTTGTTCTTCTACACCTGTATGTTTTGGTTTTACGGCTTGTAAAACTCCGCTTGTAATTCTTTTGTTTAATGTTATTGATTGTATGGCTGGAGACTCTATCCGATTCATCAAAAAAACTGTTATGTATATATAACAGCAAAGATATTACAATAATACTTCAGATGGTAATTAATAGTACTATATGTTTGATTGATGTGTTCCCTCTGTGTTATAGTTAGAAATCCTTTTAAGGGTGTTAGACTTGTATTTTGATGTTTGTTTTTTCCTTATTGTTGTGTGGTCTATTTTTTTCTTTTCCGGTCCCCTGCCTAAAAGGAGCAAAGTGATGCTGACTTGAGCAGTGATGTTCAAAAAGTTCTCCGGTATGCAAAATCATAAATTTGCTACTCATCTCATTGCATGCTTCTAAGCTATTAGGAATTCTTTTTTGTCAAGCTAGCATTCCTTTATTGTTGAAATTTCTTTATATGATTCACGTGGCAGACTCAAAGATTTTGGTGTGATGTTATTATTGTACTAGACATGGTCGAGAAAAGATGCAATGGATGAACTTGAAGATTGGGTTAGAAGTTCATAAAAAATGAGATGGACGTAAACTTAATGGAAGATTACTGTTGAATTTAAAACACTTAATTTATTGTTTATTGTCAATAGGTTGGAGGATCAATTCTCATCTTCCACCCACATATTATATATATATATATATATATATATATATATATATATATAATAAAACACAAAGAAAGCTATCAAGTGCCTCTCATTCAATAGGGTTGAAATCAATGGTCCAGATCTAACCTCACAAAACATATTTTCCAGCACAAAAGTTCTCCCCCAAAACTCAAATTCAAATCCCCTCAAAACAACTCATTTATTTATTTATTTATCTCTCTCTGTCTCTCTCATTCTCTCTCTATTTACTTAGAAATTTATATTTTCAGATTTCAGGTTTGTAAATTTTCAGATTTTTTATGCATTTTTTTATTGCTCATGTTACATTAAAAATAGTAAATATCTCATTAACAGTTAAATTTCATCATTTTCCACACTCAAACTTCTAAGAAGTTGGATTTTACACCCCCATTTATTATGCTTGTGATGTTGAATAATGACTCACAAATTTGAGATTATTGTATACATATGAATTGATACGAGTAATGTATTGCGATGTTGTGAAGTGACAATTCAGTTTGGTTAATACGCGTAGTTTATAAACATAATCTTTGTGATTGAATAATAAGGCGATGATTTTAGAATTGTTGTATCCGTATGAATCGATATGAGTAATATATTGGGATATTGTACATGCACAATTCAGTTTGGTCAAATTTGAGATTGTTGTATATGTATGCTACGATACGAGTAATGTATTGCGATGTTGTGAAGAGACAATTCGGTTTGGTTAATACGCGTAGTTTATAAACATAATCTTTGTGATTGAATAATAAGGCGATGATTTTGGAATTGTTATATCCATATGAATCGATATGAGTAATGTATTGAGTTATTGTAAATGAACAATTTGGTTTGGTTAATACAAGTAGTGTATGTATGTTGTGTTTAAAATTTGATTAATATAAGTAGGGTAATGATGATTGTACGATGTGATATACCATATTAATCGACTAATATTCGCAATACTATAATGCAGTGTCATCTTCGATATAATGGCACGAACGCGCGACGGACCCTCGAGCGGTACTAGTATATATATATATATAAACCAAGATACAAATAAAGTAAACTAGCACAGCCGAGAAAGCGAGATACCAGCCCGAGCACAGGGGCACCGATCCAACGAGGGTCGGGCGGCCAACTGAGAAGGAGTAAAAGAAAAGATACCTGCACAATGAAGCTGCAAAAAAGAGTAACCGCATAAAAAGAGCAAGTGCAATAAAATACAACTCTCAAAAAACATCGAGCACCACCATAGAATCGCTAAAACATGATAGATGGATAAGAACGGAGCTCTGCCGTGAGCTGCAGATATCGTCCAGCCCAATAGCCCCATCAAAACGAAACCACACCCGTCTTAAGATGATATCACAAACAACACAGGCTAAGAGAGCATCACCAAAGCAAACAAAAACAGAACGAGGAAAAAAAGATTGGGCAGATACCAGAAATTAAGCCCTGGAACAAAATAAAGTTAACGACCTATCCTAGGACCGTAAAAAGAACAAAGACCAACTAGTCAAGAACCGCTAAGCCTGGTGATTAACAAGATCATGCAACAAATAGTAAAAGAACTAGCAACCATAAGAACTAACTTAACTAGTCCATATCAGTAGTGGAGCGCTATGCCAGCCGAAGCACAGTGGCATCGAATCAAAAAGTGGATCAAGGGCCTTCTGAGATGGAGGAAAAGAACGGTAACTTGCACTTCAGATCTGCAATGAAAAGGAGAAATAGGAAATAAATTAGAACAGAATAATGCTAATTGGAGTTAGTGTACGTAGAATGATAGATGAGGATCGCCTCATCCGTACGACCCAGATGCAAGGTTGCCACTTTATCATGTGATAAAGTGGAAGACCAGAATTTGGAGAAAAATAAAAATTCATCAACCAAGGAATCAATCGTGGAGGCGGAGTGATTGAAAATACGTTTGTTCCTTTCCGACCATATCACCCAAATGATGACCATAATCGAGAGGAACCAAGATTTACGAAACTCTTTCCTAGGCGATTGAGACCTCCAGCAGGGCGAAAAAATGTTGGGGATAGAAGGAGCTTGCCAAGCAAGAACAGTAATCGTCTATAATGGTTGAATAAAGCTGCACTGGAGGAACAGATGATCGGCATCCTTGTGCTCGGCTGAACACAATGAACATAACTAGCCTAAAGCCAGGTTCATTTTATTAAGGATCTCTACGGTTAGAAGTTTGTTGTTAAGAGCAAGCCATGTGAGAATTTTGGATTTCAGTGGGGCGCAACTACTCCATAAAAGTTTAGCAAGCTGGGAGTAGGTACCCCCGAAATTGAGAAAATTGTAGAAAGATTTAACCGAATATTTGCTCGATCTAGTCTATCTCCATTTGAAATGATCTGAGGTATGCCAGGAATAAAGGTTGAGGTTGGTGAAAAGCTTGTTAAGCTCAAATTCAAGATACGAAGGCAGAGCACTAAGGAAAGGTATAGACCAGAACTTTTGGTTATTGATGATAGTAATACAATCTGCCACTGTAGCAGAAGGGTTGGAGGACAATTGGTAAAGGAAAGGGAAGGCCACGCCAGCTTAATATTACCGAACCATAAATCGTCCCAGAACTTGGTCTTAGCACCATCGGCACAAGCGTGGGATATGCCACAACGGAAAAGGATGGCCACTTTCCTGACCCCTTTCCAAAAAGGAGAGGCTTTACGGGAAAGAGAGGGGGAGAATTCCCAAATTTTACACCGGGAGAAACATTTAAGAGTGATAAGGTGAGCCCAGGGTAATTCATCTTTTATCAGAATTCTCCATAACCATTTACCCAGAAGGGCTAATTTCTGGTTAATAACCCCTAAGCCACCAGCTGCCTTGGAGGTGCAGATCATCTTCCAGTTGCAAAGATGGGAGCCAGTTTATAAGAGCCAACACCAGACCAGAAGAAAATCCTTCTAATTTGGTCAATCCTCTTAATCACCCAAGTAAGGACGTAAAAGAATGACATCATATATAAGGGGATAGAGGAGAGGACGGAGTTGACCAGAACCAATCTGCCTTCGCGAGATAGATGCTTTCCAGACCAAACGTTAAGTCTAAATTCAACTTTTTCAATCATAGGCATCTAATCCGAGTTATGACGCTTCCCCTATCGCAAGGAAATTCCAAGATATTGAATGGGAAAGGAGGCAGAGGCACAGTTAAAGAAATGGGAAATTTTCACTTGCCGGTTGATAGATCCTCCAAGCCGGAGAACCGACAATTTTTTAAAGTTAATGGATAACCCGGAGGCGCTTTCGAAAATATAGAGAAGTAACTTCAAATTTTGTAAGTTTCTCCCATTGGGTTTCGCAAAGATGATAGTATCATCGGCATATTGGAGGTTCATCACTCCTTGGAAACTATGAGAACCCCCAAGACCTTCGATGACACCAGCATCCCAAGCATTACGGAGCAACTTACTGAACACATCGACGACTAGAGAAAATAAAAGGGAGGAGATAGGGTCACCCTGGCAAAGGCCACGCTTACACTTGAATTTGTGACCTTCCTAACCGTTAATGAGAATGGAGGAGGTACCGGCGAAGAGGCTTGATTTAATCCAGGCGATCCATTTAGGACCAAAACCACGATTAAGTAGAATATCGAAAAGGAAATCCCAACTAACATTGTCATATGCTTTTTGAAAGTAATTTTAACAGGATACCCTCGAAATTGGATCTATGGCAATCAGTGGTACTTTCTTGGGGCGATGTCATGCTATCCAGGATAAAGCGGTCTTTAATAAAGCCCGATTGAGCAGAATCGATCAGAGGAGAGATAATCGCGCTAAGATGGGTCGAAAGAACTTTCATAATGATCTTGAAGGTAGTATTGGTGAGGCTAATCGGCCTAAAGTTGGATATCGAGTTGGCTCCTATGATCTTGGGAATGGAAACGATATGTGCATAACTTATATGGTCAAAAGAGAATGACCCTTGGTGAAGATCAGAGAAAATTTTGAATAGATCGTCTTTTAGACAATCCCAAAATCTTTGGGAAAAAAGGCCGGGAAGCCACCAGGTCCCGGAGCAGAATCACTTTTTAAAGAAAAAACGACGCACTTAATCTCTTCTAAAGAAAAAGGTTCTTCCAGGCTGGACAGGTCATGAGACTGCTGACCAAACAATTGGTTCCAGTCTAGATGAAAGAAACGAAGTTTATGAGATCCCAACAGATCTTTAAAGAAACGAAGGAAAGTGGCATGGATATCAGACTCAGTAGTTAATTCATTGTCGTTGTCGATAATAGAGGTAATACGATTGCACCGCAGACAATGCGATGCAAAATTGTGGAAAAAGGAGGTGTTGCCATCACCTTCCTTGAGCCAACGATACTTAGCCCTCTGAGCCCATTTAATGTGTTCATTATGGAGAATGGAAGCGTACTCTCTCTTACAAGAGGCACGTTCCGAATGAAGGGATTCCGAGATTGGACCAAGCTCCTCAAGTCTATTAATAGATTCAATGGAAGAAAGGAAGACATTTTAAAGGAAATTTGCGTTAGCAAATCTCCCTTTACTCCATATTTTACAACCGTATTTGATAGTGTGAAGCTTGAGAAGGATGCGACCTAGACGGGATGATCCCGTGATAGAGGAAAGGCACTCAGTGATGAGATAGACAAAAATTTGGTCTTGCAACCAGAATTTTTCAAAATGGAATTTGAAAGGTCTGGTGAAATTATAGTTAGAGCATAAAGAGATAGACGCGTGGTCCGACGAAGAATTGGGCATGGCCGATACAAAAGAGTTGTGGAAAAAGTTAATCCACTCAAACAAAACAAGAAAGCGATCGAGCTTAGCCATAGTCGGCGACAACCATATATTGGACCAAGTGAAGGATCGGCCATTGAGAGGAACCTCAGTCAGATGGAGGGAGTGAATACAGTCGTCAAAACGAAAGGAATCTAAAGGGTGTGCAGCGATGCCCGATCCTTCAAAGGTGAATCTGGTGACATTAAAATCACCACAGAAAAAACAGAAGCCCTGAATGTTGTTATGGAAGGAGTAAAATTCGTTCCAAAATTCATTGCGCCGATCTGCAGTGGACGGTCCTGATGTGTCTAATTTATATATAAATATTTTTACTCATTTACCCATTAAAATTGCTTGTATTCGTCTACATTGTTTATAATTCATCTTATTTATATAAGATTTCAATTAATTAATTATTTTTGAAGAAATAAGATTTTTGATGCAAAATGTGAATATTTTTGGTAAAAATCAACAAACAAAGCAAAATTATTGATTTAATAATTTTTATTGTTTTGTTGAATTTTAAATTTTAATTTGCCAATTGACGTGAAAGTGAAATAATCAATTTTCTAGAGGTTTAAATGAGCTATATGATTTTTAGTTAGTTTAATTAATTTTAAATTAATTAATTTTATTTTTAAACCCTAATTTCTGATTTTATTTTGGGTATGCAGCAGGTGCTTTCAAGAAAAGGAAAAATAAGAAAGAAATAAAGAGCAAATCATGGAAGGAAGCAAATAAATGAAGAAGATGAGTTTTTCTGCAAAAGAAAACCCTAATTCTGCCTATAATAACAAGTCCAAGAAGAGAGAAAGAAGGGGAGCGCTGAACGAAGACACACAGCCGACGGCTAATAAAAACATATTTTAAAGGGGAGAGAGACAGACAAGCTATCTCTCTGTGGCATTGGGCGGCGTGAAAACGAAGAGAACGAAGGGAGAGTCAGGGGGCCACGTGGGCGGCGTGCTGAGTTCGAGGCGCAGTCCAAGGCGAAACGAGACTTAGGACGTGCTGAGTTGGCGTCCTGCTTCACATGGGGCTCCAGATGACAGAAGAGAGAAGCAGCTAGCCCACGCGAAAGTTCACGTGGCACTCCAGCGTGGCTCTGCTCCCGAGGCAAAGAAAGAGACAGCCGACGTGACTGACATCGGAACGCGGTTCAAGGCAAGCTGACGTGACGTTTTGCTGCTGACTTCAGTGGCTCGAAACTCAGAGACGACAGAAAGTAGAGAATTGATTTTGCTTTTCCATACGCGGTTCACGGCTGTTCGATTTGCAATTTCTTTCAAAAAAAAAAAACAGTCTCGTTTTGTATCTCTTTTCTTTCTCTAATTTTTATCATGCAATCCAAGACAATATTTGTTAGTTGCAATTTCATTATGAACTAAATTTATTATTTTAGGGCTTTGATGTAGCCTAGTTTAGAGAACACAATTTTAATTTCTTATTATTTCTCTATTTTTCATGGTTGTGTGTTGATTTTTATTCTTAATCCGTACAATTGGTGGATAGACATTTGTATGATCTATTAAATCATGAAGAGACCGAACTGGTAATTTGTGATTAATAAAAATTAAACACCGTTATAAGAGCGAACTGTTGTTAATGTAACCGTTAAGAAATCCATAGATCTTAATGAATTTTCAATTGATAATTTGTGAATGAACTAAGACAAATAATTAGTTGAGAATATTTTTGATACTGCTTAAGAGAGAGTATTGAATAATTTTGGGATTTGGGTCTACAACTTGGAAAAATAATATTTTTATTCTTATGGAGTTATAAATTGTGTGGGATGAACTAGGTGAAGTCAAAAGCCCTAGAATTAATTTTGCCATTAACAAATTACAAAACCTTCACACCCTGCTCCTTCTTCATTAATTTAGTTAGTTTTCTTTAGATTAATTTAATTTAGTTGTCTTCTTTATTAATTTCGATCTTCCAAATAGTGATTCATCTAGTAATTTCGGTACTCAATAAAATAATTAGTCCCTGTGGGTTCGACACTCTATTCACTTAACTATACTACTTGTTGCGATTTTGTACACTTGCAAATATTCACATCAGGTCCGTAAACCAAAACCACTGTGAGGTCACGATTGAATTCGGCCCAGTGGAGTCGAACAATAAGAAAGAAAGTTAGTCTACGAATTGAAATGAGGGAGAATCTAGAATCTTTAAAGCCAAAGAGGATCCCTCCTCTAGATCGGACTGCATCAAGAGTGATCCAATTTGAGATTAATGAACCACTGATCGAACGTAAGATGGAAGGGGATGGAGACTCAAGTTTTGATTCTTGAATGGAAATCAAATCACAATGGGATGAAGCAATCAATTGAAATACTACTTGTTGCTTGGTCGCACAATGAAGACCCCGAATATTCCATGAGATGATAATCATTAAAAACAATAGCCTCAAAAGCTCTAGAAATTTTACGTCGGCGAATCGACTCAAAGTCAGCCAAGTTATCCGATGAAACCATAAACCCCATATCCTTAGTAAGGCGAAGCATATCTAGATTTGAAAGGGTGTCGAAGTCACTTGATATAAAGACCCCAATTGATCCTGCCCAGATGTATTAGGGGAGGGGTGGGGGATCTCCATCCTGCGGAGCTGGGCCGCCAGGGATGCTTGAGAAACAGTCAAAAGTTTCGCTACTCTTTGAGCCCAAATACGGGCGCTAGAGCGAATGACTGAGATGGAGGATTTATGCGAACTCTCAGTCTGCAGTCCCCAGAGTGGGCTCTAACAACTGAGTGTATCGACACCTCAGAAGGTAAGGAAGAAGAGATGGAGTTTAAATCCACCTGATTACTTAGACCTGGAGAGGGGAACGAAGAGGGAGAAGAAAGAGGAGCTGGGTTGGTAGAATGGTGGTGAGAGGAGGTGAACTCTTTACATCATCGGGGTGAGAGGAAACCCACCGTGAACGGTGCAGGAGCCCAAAGAAGAGCGTTAAAATGATAAAAAGTAGCAAGATGGTACGCTAGAGAGTAACTAGCTGAAAATGAAGAGTAGAGACCAAAACAAAGGGTGAAACCGCACTTGAAAGAACTAAAATTAGAAGAGCGTAACTTAATAACAACCGCATGAAAGGAAAATAATACATGTTGTTGTGATTGGGAGTGATCCAGGTCTGCTACTTCCTCGTCCAAAAGATTATCTTGATCGATCCATGCTTCAGCTTTCGGAATGGTAGCTTTAAGAGAAGCAGAATTATATTTGGATCCTGAAGGAGTACTATGCACTGCACTCTTGAAGTGGTCCCAATCGGATGAGAAATGCGGATAAACATTCCAAGCAGGCCACTTCTCATCAGAGACAATCATTTTAGGCACCGATGGTGCAGAGCTAGGGGTTCCCAAATCAGCGGAATCCAGTTTAGTGTGCGACTTCGACGAGGAAGGCAAAGGTTGTTTAGGTGGGAGCACGCTAGAACCAGATTGAGTGGAGGGAATGTGCTTCACCGAAGCAATGTCTAGATTGATCCAGACCAAGTTCCCAACTGGATTCCTCGGTTGGATCATTTGGACGAAGGAGCAGTCGACTGGGAAGAAGCTCCAACTGAGAAAGTTTTGGGGAAGATGGAGGCATCCGCAGGGGTGTTAGAAGCTCCAATAAGCAAAGGAGAAGGAGCTGCGCTTCCCTTAGAGATATCTTGATAATTGACGGAAATGGCAAAGATCGACTTATTGTCTCTCAAAGAAAAAGCATTAATTCTGTCAATCACAGGTGGGCAGAAGAACTCTGCTTCCACTTGGAGGCAGCCCGAGGCCAACATAGAAGATGAAGTAGTGCGAAGTAACTCACCCACACATTTTGTCATATCTGCGACGACACGGTGAGAGTCACAGAACGGTGGAAGACCTAAGAGAGTGGCTTTGACAGGGGACTGGATCGGGGAAGGGGGAGGATGACCCTGATGCACCCATTTGTGAATGGTGATCATGATAGAGCCGATAGTAAGAGAGTTGAGAGCACTAAGTTCTTCCAATATTTTAAGGGAGGGGCACTTAATGACCACCACACCGTTAGAACAAGTGTTGACAGCCCACACCCAATCTTGCACATTACAGGAGTTGCAGAGAAATGAGTCTAGGTTAAAGTTGGAAACCGAACCTCCGCTGAAGGAGATGGCACCGTAGCACTCAAACATCCTCATTTTATCAGTGAGTTCAGCGGTGGGAATAAAAACTACGGTAACTGGAGGCTTAGAAACATGGGAAGAAGGCTGAGAAGGCAACAGAGATATGGTAGGGTGATCCAAAACAGAGATTCGCTGAGAGACAGGAGGCGTAGGGAGGAGGGGTGAAGCGGAAGACAACTTGGCTCTCTTAGACTTGTGGGATTGGAGATCTGCAAGCTTAGCTTGGAGGGAGGGAAAGTCAAGTGCCGCCATCACTTGATCGGAGATGGAAACGCCCAATGAGAGCCCCAAAATTTGTTGAAGTGAGAAGCAGCGATTACGCAGATGACCAGATTTTAGGCAGAACAAGCACTTCATGTTGGCGGTACAGAAGGTCTTAATGTGTCCTCTTAATGTGTCCCGATTGAAGACATCGGTAACACACTGGGGAGAGCGAAGGAGGGGAAGAAGAAGAGAGCTTAGAATGGGACTTAACGAGGGAGTTGAATGGGCGGTAAAGGGACGAAATGTTGCGCCCTAGAAGCTTCTGCGATGTGGGCCGATCAGAAGAAGGGTGTAACGGGCCAGGGGTAATAAAAGACTTAACTTTTTTAGTGCTTTTTTATACAATTTCTACCCAAGATGATCCCATAGCGGCCCAATTATCAAAAAAAAGGGGGGGGAGTGGTGAAAGAACACACACTGTTCAAACAAATACTGTAGCGATCCGTACAACAGATTGAAACGAGAGAAAATGTGCTAAATCACATTGAAAAGGGGTAAATAAGAAAAGCAGTTCGAGCTAAATCAAAAGGAGAACGGAGAGGATTAGATCAAGACAAGGGGATCATAAGATCCAACCAAACCAAAACAAAGCCGACCTACAAAGAGGTCAGACTCAGAATTGCACCATCAGAAGTCGGCGAGAGCCAACGGAGAACATGATCGTAGGAGGAAGACAGAAGAGAAATAATAAGGAACGAGATCAAGGGTGATCTCGAAGGAAAGAAACCTTAGGATAAATAGAAACCGAGGAAGAGGGAAACAATAAGAATAAACCCAAAAGCACAAAACTTACAGTGATAGGCTAGCGATGCGATACGACAGAGATCCCAGATAGACGAGATGCTGCTGTGAGTCAGCCCAAACCCTAAATGGCCAGAGAGGTGAGAGGTGAACCTTCGAAAAAGAACCTCCGAACCAAGCCCCCACGATCCCTGGTCAGGCGGCCGTCGGCTGAACCAAGGGCAAACGCAGGCGGGAAAGGCCCACCACCGGTAGATCACACGCGAGCTCAATGGGGAAAGAGCCCAAATCAGATGCCAGTAGACAAAACTGATGCTGAAGGAGAGGAGCACTCGTCCCGAAAGGAAAAAGAAAGACAACAATGATGGAGGAGATCTGGGTAAAAAGGGAGATGGGTATGTAGAGAAAGAAGGTGGGAGCAATATTAATGAAGGGAGGATATGGAGATAGGTTGAGGGGGAGACGGATGTGGCTGCTGAAGGAGGTCGAAGAGGAGAGAGTTTTTTGCGTTGTCAAGTTTTCCTTAAAGATCCTACTGAAGACAGTATTTGTTAATTGCAAATTTATTATGAACTAATTTTATTTTTTCTAGGGCTTTGATGTACCTAGTTTTGAGAACTCAATTTTAATTCCATATTATTTTTCTATTTTTCCATGGTTGTGTGTTTGATTTTTGTTCTTAATGCTTACAATTGGATGACCAACTTCGTAGATCTATTAAATCATGGAGAGACCGAACTGGTAATTTGTGATTTTGAATTTATAGAATTAAACACCATTACAAGAGCGAACTGCTGTTAATGTGACTGTTAAGAAATCCATAGATCTTCATGAATTTTCAATTAGTAATTTGTGCATGAACTATGACAAATAATTAGTTGAGAATATTTTTGATATTGCTTGAGAGAGAATATTGAATAATTTGGGGATTTTGGTCTGCAACTTGGAAAAATAATATTTTTACTCACATTGAGTTATAAATTGTGTGGGATTAACTATGTGAAATCAAAAGCCCTAGAATTAGTTTTGCAATTAATAAACAACAAAATTTCAGATTTCGCCCATTTTAATTAATTTAGTTAGTTTTTTAGATTAATTTAATTTAGTTGCTTTCTTTATTGAAGTTCAATTTTCCAAATAGTAGTTAATCTAGTAATTTTGGTACTCAATAAAATAATTAGTCATTGTAGGTTCAACACTCTTTTCACTTAACTATACTGCTTGTTGCGATTTTGTACACTTACAAATAAATCACATCAAGTTTTTGGCGCCGTTGCCGGGGACTAATTATTCTTTTATTGATATTGAAAATTGCTAGATTATTAATAGTTTGGATTTTTTTATTTTTTTGCTTTATTATTATTTTAACTCTTTATTTTCTTTTGAATTACTTTTATTTTTATTTATTTATTTATTTTTTGTTTTTTTTATACTTATATTTCAGCACATACAAGTACATTATCACGGCGAACGATGAGAACAAGGCTTTGAGAGACTATGCGATGCCCTCACTTAATGGAGCAATATCAAGCATCAAAACGCCTACAATTGAAGCAAACAACTTTGAAATTAAACCAGCAATTATTCAGATGATTCAACAGACTGTCAATTTTGGGGACTATTGCATGAGGATCCTTATGTTCACATTGCAAACTTTCTAGAAATTTGTGATATTTTCAAGCACAACAGAGTATCAGATGATGCAATTCGATTGAGACTCTTTCCTTTTTCACTAAGAGATAAAGCGAAGGCTTGGCTAAATTTCTACCACCCGGTAGTATTACTACTTGGGAGGGACTCACACAAAAAATTGTGGCTAAGTATTTTCTGCCGGCAAAGATAGCAAAGCTAAGGAATGATATTACCACATTCACTCAATTTAAGACTAAGTCTTTATATGATGTATGATGCATGGGAGAGGTATAAAGAGTTATTGAGAAAGTGTCCTCATCATGAATTACCGAAATGGCTGCAAATTCAAATATTCTATAATGGTTTGGGAGTTACAAATCGATCTATGGTTGACGCAGCACCTGGAGGTGCGCTTATGAGAAAAACTCATGATGCAGCCTATGAACTTTTAGAATAGATGACATCTAATAATTATTAGTGGTCTTCAGAGAGTACAATGCCAAGAAAAGTGGCTTGATCCTATTACTACCTTAACTGCAAAAATTAATATTTTATTTAAGCAAATAGGTAATATGAATGTTAATGCTATTCAATCTAATATGATTTGTGAGCTTTGTGCAGAAAATCACTTAAGTACAGATTGTCAAGTGGGGAACCCTTTTGCTCAATCAAATTTCAATCAAGCAAATTACGTGTCCAATTTTCAACACCAAAACAATCCTTATTCGAACAGGTATCATCAAGGATGGAGAAACACCCCCAATTTTTTTTTGGAACAACAATCAAGAAGCAATTAGCCACCTCAAAAGTTTTCACAACAAGAAAAGAAGCCGACACTTGAAAAGATGTTCATGCAATACATGCAGAAGATAGATTTGGTGATACAAAATAATATGGCTTCAATTCACAACCTTGAGGCTCAGATTGGTCAACTTTCAAATATTCTTCAAGAGAGGACAACAGGAACCTTACCCAGTAGCACAGTGACTAATCCCGAGGAGCATGTCAAAGCAATAACACTAAGAAGCGAGAGAATAATTGAGCAGCCATAAGAAGAAATTGCTTACCAAAATGTGGTTAAAAAGCAAAGTGAGATCGAGCAAATTGTAGAGGAACAAACGCAGTAGGTGGCCAACCACCATTCTAAGAAGGATAAAGGAGTTCCAAGCCAAACAATTTCAGGTGAGTTTAATTCTGACACTTATCCTAATTCACCTTATGATCCACCTATTCCTTTTCCACAAAGACTTAAAAAGAATAATCTTGAAAATCAGTTCTCTAAATTTTTAAGTATTTTTAAGAAATTGTATATTAATATTCTTCTTATTGAAGCTTTAGAACATATGCCTAAATATGCTAAATTTTTGAAGGATATTTTATCAAACAAGCAAAAATCGGAGCAACATGAGACGGTGATGCTAACCGAAGGGAGTAGTACAATTTTACAATTGAAGCTACTTCATAAACTTAAAGATCCAGAGAGTTTTACAATTCCTAGCACTATTGGAAATTCTTCTTTTGATAAAGCATTATGTGATTTAGGAGCAAGTATTAATCTTAAGCCTTATTCTGTTTTCAGAAAATTAGGTATTGGAGAAGCAAAACCCACCACAATCTCATTGCAATTGGCGGACAGATCTATCAAGTACCCAAAAGGAATAATTGAAGATGTTTTGGTACAGGTAAACAAGTTCATATTTCCAGCTGATTATGTAGTGCTTGGCATGGAGGAAGATGAACAAATTCCTTTGATTTTGGTGAGACCTTTTCTAGCTACGGGGAGAGCTTTGATTGATGTTCAACAAGGTAAACTTATTAGGTTGATGATGAACAAGTAATGTTTGATGTTTTTAAATCCATGGAGGTTGCTGCTGAAGCTCACTCATATTTTCAAGTTTATGAAATTAATCTAATTGTGGGAGAGGCACATAGAGTGGAAGTTGAGAAACTACCAATTAAAGTGTGTCCAACAAATTCAGCAACTATTGAATCTGAGAAAGTAAAGATTTTGGAATACGTTTAAGTTGCACCATCTATTAATTTTTCTTCTCAGCTGACATTCAAGGAGGTGGGGATATCAATGACTCCATCTTCAAGAAAGAAACGACAGAAATTCGAGCTGCTACCATCAAGCTTGACGGATGCACATCTAATCTACATATGAAGAGAATTATTGAAAAAGAGGCTCGTATATTGTTGGATCTTGGCATCACATAACCATCGCAGCTATCATGTCTGGCTGAAGACTTGAAACTTAGTGCTTCTTGGGAGGCAATCCATGTTTTCTTTTACTACATTTAGATTTGAATTTTCTTTTAGTTTATTTTAATTTTAATTTTAATTTTTGATTTTATTTTGTAGGATAGCATTAGTTTGGAAGTCGCCAATCGAAGCTGTTTTCTACACCTGAATTGATGGTTATTTTTTAGCAGGATGGAGTCAGAATCTGGAAAAGTGTTTCAAAGAGAGATTGTAGACAATTGTCTTAGTTTTCCATAAAAAAAAGAATCAGGCCATTTAGACATCTACAACTTCAGATATCACTTAAACAATGAACATCACGCGTGCAGAATTTTAACACGAATCATAGGAGAGATTCTGAACTTTTTGCAATCTTTTTGTTTTTCCTTTTCCTTTCACATTGAGAACAATGTGATATTCAAGTTTGGGGGAATGGGTAAATTTTTTTTATTTTATATATTTGAAAAGGAAAAAAAATAAATAAAACAAAAAAGGGATTTCAATTAGGCATGTCAGTACACTTTTGAGTTCTTTATTGTGCTAAAGCATTGAAATATCTTTTTTAGGATAGACAATATCTCATAAAGTAAGAGTAAGCATACTTGTTTACTTTAGGATTATTGAATTTCAAAATTTCTTACAAAATTTTAAGAGTCATGTGATTATACATAAAAGAAAAATGTGATGCTTTTTCTTGTGATTATTCCCTTTGATCTAGTCCTAAACAGAGTTTAAGTAAATAGAGTGCTAATGATCAAATAATTAAATGAATAAAGTTCTATCTACTCCAATGTTTTGAGTTGCTTAGTAACTAGGGGTATTCATCACCAATGTTTACTTTTACGTCAAACTGCAACTTAAAATATGAGTATGCAAAGCACTCTAAGTTTGTAACTTGTTCAGTACCAGGTGAATTCATCACAAATGTTTGCATTCGCGTCAAAAGGCAAGTGATAACTTAGAGAAGAGAACAACAAAAAAACTCTAGTTTGCTACTCGGTTTGTAGTAGTGAGAAGTGGTAATCGTAGATGGAGCCGTTACATACTATAATTACATTAATTGCATGACAAATATGATTGGGTTTGGAATTATAAATGAATAATTGCACTGGAGAAACTGAGTATGCTTGGTTTTACTTTATTTGCTATTATTTATATTTTTAATTGAAATTTTGATGCTTACATGATGAGATCTCTTGGTTTGATGAGTTGAGTTTATTATTGATTATTATTCTTTTATTCATGGTTTTACTTTTTGCTCAAGGACAAGCAAAATCTTAAGTTTGGGGATATTTGATGTGTCTAATTTTTATATAAATATCTGTACTCATTTACCCATAAAAATTGCTTGTATTCATCTATCATGTTAATAATTTATCTTATTTCCATAAATTTCAAGTAATTAATTATTTTTGAAGGAATAAGATTTTTTAATGCAAAAAACCGAATATTTTCAGTAAAAATTAACACAGAAAACAAGGAGAATGATTAATTAATTTTTATTGATTTGTTGAAACTTGAATTTTACATTTTGGCCATTTGAAAAGCAAAATAGAAATTTTAAATTTCCAATAGAGGTGAAAATGAAATAAATTTAAAAGATTTTAATTGAGCTAATTTGATTATTAGTTAGTTTAATTAATGTAAACTAATTAATTTTATTTTTATTTTTAAATCCTAAATTCTTATTTTATTGGCGGCTGGTATTGGGGAAAAAATAAATTAAAGTAGAAGGGATGTGAGGGAAGAAGAGGTTGGCAGCTGGTATTGAAAAAAATAATAATAATAGAAGGGGCGTGAAGAAAGAAAAGGTGGGCGGCTCGGAATTCAACGCAAAAAGAGAGAGCGTGACGTTAGCGGTTCTCAAGGTAGAACAGGAGGAAAGAGGTTGACTAGCGGCTCACTTTTCGAGGAGAGAGGGAGGCGTGAAGACTGTTTGGTTTTGACTTGGCGGCACACAAATCGAGGCATCTCGGTTTGCAAGTTTTTTTACAAAACAGTTCTTCCTGTATCTCTTTTCTCTTTGTATAATTTTACTATGCAATTCAAGATAGTATTTGTTAGTTGGAAATTTATTGTGAACTAATTTTATTTTTTTTCTAGGGCTTGATGTAGCCTAGTTTTGAGAACTCAATTTTAATTTCATATTATTTTTCTATTTTTCTATGATTGTGTGTTTGATTTTTATTCTCAATGCTTACAATTGGTTGACCAACTTTTGTATGATCTATTAAATCATGGAGAGACCAAACTGGTAATTTGTGATTTCAAATTTATAGAATTAAACACCGTTGCAAAAGCGAACTGCTGTTAATGTGACAGTTAAGAAATCTATAGATCTTAATGAATTTTCAATTAGTAATTTGTGCATGAACTATGACAAATAATTAGTTGAGAATATTTTTATATTGCTAGAGAGAGAATATTGAATAATTTGGAGATTTTGGTCTACAACTTGGAAAAATAATATTTTTACTCACATGGAGTTATAAATTGTGTGAATTAACTATGCAAAATCAAAAGCCCTAGAATTAGTTCTGCAATTAGATTAATTTAATTTAGTTGATTTCTTTATTGAAGTTCAATTTTCCAAATAGTAGTTAATCTAGTAATTTCGGTATTCGATAAAATAATTAGTCATTGTAGGTTCAACACTCTTTTCACTTAACTATACTGCTTGTTGCGATTTTGTACACTTGCAAATAAATCACATCAAAGGCCAAACAGGTATTTATTTGATCGTCGGGCCTACCTCGACTTCATCATCATCATACTCATCCACTTGGAAGACGCTCACAATCCTCCCTCTAGGACTTGTTGTGGCAACATTAGCCCAAAAGAAAATAAGATGCATAATGTGAGTCAAATTACCAGAAATACAATTACATGTCCCTCGAAAATAACAATTATTTCTGTCTAGCCAAAGAACCCAGGTCGTAGCGGCATTAGCGATAAATCAAGCTTCTCTCATAGTTCGTCTCTCAGTAGTAAACTTAGAACCTACCCACAGATCCTCGTACACAATAGGGTGCTGATTCTTCACCAATGCGCTAAGTACCTCAATGAGGACCGCTTTAAACCTAGGACACTCTAGAAAAAGATGGTCTCCAGTCTCAGGGGCAGCGTTGCAGAACCCACAACAAGAATTCACGTTCGGTTGGCGTTTAATAAGGTTCTCTCTAGTCAAAATTGCATCGTTCAGCACCAGCCATAAGAAAACTTTAATTTTCAGTGGAGCTTTCGGCCTCCAAATAACGCTCGACTAATTTGGGCTACATCTCCTAAAGTGAATGCGGTTATAAATGGAGTGAATGGTGAACGTGTCATTCTTTTCCAATCCCCAAGATTTCCTATTGGGACCCTGAGAGCATTTAATTCCAGCGTTGGCGATATAGGTCTGAAGTTCCATGAGTCTAAGCTGAGAGCCAGAGTCCAGTGAGTGTTTAAGGCTAGTTTCTAGGCACTTCTTCTCCAGGCCGCGACCACCATGCAGTGCGGTTGTAACGCTTGAATCTACAGATCGGGGAACAGAGCTCTAAGTGTGTGGTCACCACACCACTTATCCCACCAGAATCTGGTGAGTTTGCCATTACCGATAACCGACATCACACAGCTAATGAAGGGTTCGTAGGCCTTAGCGATCCCTCTCCTAAACCAGGAGACACATGGGCCTACCCTGAAGCTCAAATTTCTCGTCCCATTCCCATGCAGGTATCCTTGAACGAAATCTTGCCACCCTTCTCCATTAGGGTGGAAGACTTTCCACCACCATTTACCCAGGAGAGCAAGATTCTTATTTCGAAGATCAATAATACATAGTACTCCGTGTATATTTTTCATGCATGCTTTCTCCCATCTGATAAGGTAGTAGCCGCCTCTATCCGGGCTTGCCCCTTTCCATAAAAAACTGTTTTCGAACCTGATCAATTCTCTGAATAACTCATCACAGCATTTCAAAGAATGACAAATAATAGGTTGGAAGATTTGAGAAGACTGCATTGATAAGCGTGACTCTCCCTCCTAATGATAGAGCTTTACTTTTCCAACCTGCAAGACGGTTCTCTACCCGGTCAATGATGGATAACCAATCAGCCTTCTTGAGTTTCTCCGGTCTCAGCAGCAGCCCTAGGTACTTAATAGGCTCAATGGAGCAGTTGAGAATCATGGCATGTTCTTGTGCCTCCTCTGTAGTTAGGGCAATGGGGATAAGAGTACTTTTGTGGAAATTAACCCTGAAGCCTGACCAAGCTTCAAAACTATATAGAATTCCTTTGAAGGTGGTTATTTCTCCGAGGTTTTCATTTGCAAATAGGAGAGTGTCATCTGCATATTGAAGGATGGAGCAACCTTGGCGATTGCGTCCATTGGCTACCAGCGAGATCCAACCTGCTCTACTACAGTTAGCCATCATGGACCGCAATACGTCTGCCACAATGGTGAAAAGAAGGGGGGAGAGCGGATCTCCTTGTCTAAGGCCCCGTTTGCATGAAATGGGTAGCGCAAGACCCCATTCACCAAAATCGCAGTTCTGCTGTTGGGAAGACACGTGTGGATCCATCTGATCCATTTATCCCAAATCATCTTCCAACCAACGCTTCAAGGAGACAATCTCATTCAACTAAGTCATAAGATTTCTCGAAGTCCAGCTTCAAAAGATAGTTCTTAGCATTCGACGTGTGGCATTGGTGGATAGTTTCTTCAGCCGTGGCTATACTGAAGTATTGGGCAACACTGTAAACAGAAGCTCATTGTATCCTTGGAAAAGTATTTGGTGATCAACGATTCATCTTCAGAATCGGCCGAATAGCTTCTTAAAGAAAGTGCAATCCACGCCACGAGCCGTTCTCACACTTTTTTCCTGTTGCAGTTAAAGCCGATCGATCAATCCATTCCAGAACCGTGCGGTGCTATCAGAAGGTTAACTTGGACATTTAGATCTACTAATTATTTTATCAACAATTACTAAGGATCAACATCCAGAAGGAATGAAGGATTGTACTCAACTTATATAAACATGATGCTTGTCTTAGAAGTCCAAGAAACTGAAAAGGATCTGAGATAAAGAACTTGCTGGAAGATACATATTACGTACGGGCCATCTTCTAGAAGGATGATACTTAAAATAAAGTAGTTGGCGCATGCAGCACCTCGTTTGTTATTCACCAAAATATATTACAATTAAAATGATCGATGTAAACCTTAACCTTATTATGAATAGGATATTGACACTAATACGAGTACAGGTGATTATGGTTTTCAAGTAACCATACCTATATATAAGAACACCTAACCCCAAAAGATATTTATGAGGCAACATAACTGATGTGATCCCCAGTCCCTATGTGACGGCAAACTTGCATTTGTTGGTAACTTATTCTGCTTCGACTCCTATTAATAACAATATTCGGTGCTTAGTAGGATTATGAAGCAAAGATGTTTGGATACAACAGGGTGGGCCCTAAAGAGGAATTTATGGAATTTTTTCCGTAGTGACCCACTTTTTGAAAATATTGATCAACCTAAAGCACTTTCAAAAATATTTACCCAACTCGTCCAGTTTTGAACATGTCAGCATTAACCGCTATTCAAAATAACAGCATAAGTTATTTATATGTCGTTATCAGGACCGGTCCTGAGTTTTCGGGGGTGCAAGGTGAAAGACCCAAATAATTATTTTTGGGGGTCCCTAATAACAATATATTTTTTTACGCGCAAAATACGTATCTATATTTACAAGAAAAATATAAATTTGGGAGCCCCTAAATTTGCAAAAAATTCAGGGGCCTGAGGCGGCCGCCTACCTGCCTCAAGGTGGAAGCCAACCCTGGCCATTGTTTTCAATAGCAGCATCTGATATAAAATTTTTTTGCATCCCGCCATTTAGAGTAACGGCGTTAGTTAACTTATTAACAATCGTATACTCTCTCTGACTTGAGAAAAAATTGCTAGTTTGAACAAATCTTGTAGCTGATGTCGCTATCCCGAACAACGACATTCGCATTACAGATATCGTTGTTAGGGATAGTGGCATCAGCTATAATATTCATTATTAAGGATAACTGATGTCGTTGTTTGGAATAGTGGCAACATTTCATTTTATTACTTATACTTGGTTAATCTATTTATGTGAACTTTTGTCGATGTTTCTAAGAACGGCAACAGTTATCTCATGTCGTTGTTTGAAAGAACGACTGTGGAGGCAGAGAGTTCAATAAGTATTATAATTGATGATGTTATCTCCAACAACGGCATCAGTAATGCGAATGTCGTTATTGGGGATAACGACATCATTTATAAGTTGTTTCAGCACTTACAAACTTTTCTAAGTCAGAAGGTTCACACTTATATAAAAAAATGTTAGATGCCGCTTTTTGAAAGAACAGCATGCAATTAACTTATGTCGTTTTTTCTAAGAACGTATTATGCTAACGTGTCCAAAACTGAGTTGATTGGGTAAATATTTTTGAAAGTGGGTCAGTTTGGTGAATATTTTCAAAAAATGGGTCAGTATGGAAAAAAATCCGAATTTATGATAGGAAAACCCGAATACCAGATTGTAGCTAGCATTGCTATAAATACACAGCATTGGATCGGAACTGACCCTATCTATACGGGTCCGAGTCCTAAAATAAGACTTGATGCATTTCTGGGTCTGGGTTCGTTTAAAATAGAACCGACCCAGACCCGGATCTGGACCCGTTAAAAAATTCCCCAAAAAATATGGAATTTGAATAATATGGTTATAGGATTATACATGTAAATAGTAATTGCTGAAGATAGTTGTGTAAATATAATATTTATTCATATACTTGAGTGCAAGAATTGTGTTTTTTAAGGAAAAGGTGGAATATGGCCACCCTGTTTCATTAATAAGAGATTAAAGAAACAAACCTAGATTAATGTGCCAAGTTACAACCTACAGACAGAAAATAAAATATACATGAAGCAACATAACCTGTACAAACAACAAATCTCTCCAACAACCCTGGAGGGTGGGTCGACAAACATGCTCAGTCCATCAAAATTGTATGCACATCAGTTTAGCTTCGTATACTGCCTCCATGGCACATGCACACCCACCTGAAACTAGTCTGGCAGGATTTAATCACCCGCCGAGCCCTGCCTTCTCCTCGCTGGGGGACCCCATCTTTGGGCCCAAACCCTGCAGGCCGAATTTTGACAACCGCCGAGCCCAGTCTACTCGCTGGGGGGGCATCTTTGGGCACAAGCCCCGTAGGCAGAGTTTTGACAACCGCCAAGGTTAGTCTATACCTCATATCCTCCCACAATCTTGCTATAATAACTCCCCCACCAAAAGACCGCAGTCAAGGAGAGAGTCGTGAAGAGGATGCCTTCGCCTCATTCATGCCCTCGCTATCTCCAATGATTTCTCACAAATACAGACCACCACCAACATCGAGTAGTGAGGAGCAACATCTTCACTCACTCACTCTCTCACACTCTCTTTCAATCAGAAAACCAACACAAGACCCAGCTGATTGAAGTATTACCTTCTCCTCTCGCCACAACGGGCGATGGCATTGGGCGTCAGCTTCCATTATGAGGGCGTAATGGTGGTGGCGCCCCGTTGACTGTGGTCATCAGGTGAAGCAGCCCGAATGCAGCCCCCGCCCCTCTAGATCACACCCCAACAGATCAGGGTACAAGCTCCAGTCACTAACTATGGCATTGCCATCAACACAAACCCCGACTAATTCGCCAACTACACCAACCCTGAAGGCCCAAATCATGGCTGCTAATTACCGTAATCAGCCCCGAGAGCGTGGATATGGTGGTGGCGGCGAAGGAACCGTTCCGACACCACTGAAGGCAACGGACGACGGCGTTGATAGAAGGCATAGGGCACAGGAGTAACGAGTGAGCACATTTCATGGGGGGACCCCGTCTTCGGGCCCTAGCCCCACAGCCGTACTACACCGTAATCTTCACACCGAGTCAAAACCAACTCAAACAACTCCTCCACCCCCCCCTCCCCGCCCCACTAAAAAAACCTCACTAAAAAACCGCTACCGACTCTGACTTGGCACAGCCATCCACACTTACTCTCTCATCATTGCGCATTGCAGAGAGAGAAGCAACCCCGACTTCTTTGCACGCACTACAAACCCTCTAAAATCAAATCATAGCCGCAGATCGCCGTGGTTGGCTCCGAGAGTATGGACATGGTGGCGACCGCGAAGAACATCAGGGCCCCAAGAGTGGACAAAATAGTGGAGGCAATATAGCAAACAAACTTTGTACTTGGACACAAATCATGAGCACCAAGCCACCTCTGACCATCCTTCATTATCCAACCAACCCAAACCCCAAACCAACTCACCCCCATCTCTAATCTGTCACAAACCGAACCAAGGCCGACACTAGGTCATCAGCATGACCGCATAGCTCGACGACAGTGAACGGGGGCTGGAGAGACGCGCCGCACGACTGGGCTGGGTAGGTGTCGGCTGTTGTGAGCGAAGATGGAGCCCAGGTGCCGTCGAAGGAGGTGCTCGAGGAAGGGGATCCATGGCGCCGGAGACGAGCAGTGACGAGAGAGGGCGAAGAGCGAAGAAAACATTTCGGGTGGTGAGGTGGGGGGGCATCGCCGTCGTAGGAACACCATAGGGAGGAGAGCGATGGAGGGAGGGACGACGAAGGGACGTGGGGCGGCAGTTATTAGGGAGATTATGAGGGGTTGGGTGTTATAGATACGAGAAATTAGCAAGTTGATGGAGAATTTGCAAGTTGTTAATAAATTAGGATTTTGGGTTTGTAAAAGAGAACTATATGGGTATGAATTATTTTTTGTATAGTAGTGGAAAGTATAGTTGGGCCATTAGAATAATTTGGGAGTGGTTCGAGTAATTGTTTGGGGGATAAAAATCTCACTGACATTAGATTATTACGTGCATCGCACGTGTATCCAAGACGTTCAATAAAACGTCTGTGTGATAGTAAGATAATTAGTATTATTATTTTCCCGTGACTGGTTTGAATGATTTGAGCCTTAATTGTGTTGAAATTTGATAATAGGATATGCTGGAGACTTTGGATGCGGGATGGCGCTTCGAGTTTTGCGGGATGCTTTGCGAGTATGATCGCTTTTATTTAATGTATTTAATGTGCCATGAAAATTTTAAATTAAGGTTGTCGTGTGTGATGTGTAAGGTGTATTGAATAAGGAAGTTTATACATATGATACGGGATAAATTATGTATGAGAGTGTGTTGATGCTTGTAAGCATGTATAGGCTACGGGGGTAGTGAGATTTAAATTTGAAGAGTTATACTGATATAGATATATGTATGGGTATGTATCTGATGTGACGTGATGAAAAGCATGGTGTGTACGATGCAAAATCATGTGATATGTAATACGATAGAAATAATGACTGTTCATATGATGTGTAAAAATATGATGTGATGGTGTGACGTGCTAACATGTTGAAATGAATGATATGGTGTAGGTGTGGTATGCGGTTGATAAATTGGAAATTTGTGTGATAATGTGATATGAAGATTTGCCTGATGTGTGTGTGCCATGTGGGTGGTAACTGAGAATTTTACGCAATAATCGATGAGATTAATGGCTTGTGTATGCATATGAGTTTAATAGAGTTATATGCTTTCATGTTATGTTATAATGGCAAAATTGTATTATAAAGGAGTTATATTCTTAAGGAGTTATGTTATGCAGGAGATATATTTATATATATGGAGTTATATTATAAAGGAGAGATATATACATGGAGAATTATAATAAAGGAGATATATTATAAATGAATATATGGAGATATCTTATAATGGAGTTATTTTATTAAAGGAGTTATTATAAAGGAGTTATGTTGTAAATGAGTTGTCTTATAAAGGAGTTATATTTTAAATGAATATAAGGAGTTATGTTATAAAGGAGTTATTATAAAGGAGTCCTATTATAAAGGAGTTATATTAAAGGAGTTATTGTATTAAAGGAGTTATTTTATAAAGGAGTTATATATATTGCCCCAAATTATATTTGGGGAACAGGAGTTATATATATATATAATGATATTGCCCCAAATTTTATATTTGAGGAACAGGAGTTATATTGTGAAGGAGTATATAATAAAGGAGATACGTATATGTATATAAAGGAGAATTAAATATTGCAGTGCCGCACAATCTCCCGGGATTTGGGCTAGACCCCACAGGCCCGGGATACACCCGGGAATAGGAGTTATATTTATATTGCCCCAAATTTTATATTTGGGGATCAGGAGTTATATATTGCCCTAAACTATGTTTGGGGATCAGGAGTTTCCCTCGCTAGTATAGGGCCAGGAGGAAGACGTAGCCTCGGACGTGTAAGACTCTGTGTGAGCATCGATTCGCGTGTTATATTTTACTTTTGACTAGCATTTTGGCTTTAGTCTTGGTTGGACAAGCGCGCAACCGTACTTTCAATCCAGCCCACAAATGGTAGATGCTTAGGACACCTGGATCTGGGTGATGTGGTGGGTTAGCGGGATTGAAATGTACGGGATGGGAGGCACAGAGATCCCTGTGTTGTACGAGGAGGTCAGTTGTGTGGGCACTGAAAAGGAGAAAATATAAAGGTGTATATGTGTATTGAAAGAATGTATGTATATATAAAGATATTGATGATATGATATATTACGGAGACTATTTATAGTATGGGAGATGTGAATATACTACGGGAGATATATATGTATATATTGGCATTTGGTTTGAGATGTGATGTGATATTACCCAGACTATGTGTTTGGGGTGCGGTGAGTATTACCCAAGCTATCGGCTTTGGGGTGTGATATGTGATTGCCCAAACTATGTTTGGGATATGGAGTATATTGTGATAAGAATGAAAGTGAAGTTAATGGCATTTTGTGCTATAAGTGATATGTTAATGATGTGATACGTGATATAATACCATAAGATAAATTGCTGTATTACGAGTTTGGTTATGAAATGGTTATTAAAGAAAGTATGCTGTGTTATAAGATTGTGTGCCCTAGGAATTGTGACTAGGAATTACCCGCCTGCTATTTCGGAGGAAATAGTGGGAACTACCTGCCTAGGCATAATTTTCAGGATGAATAGGTGAGTTGTTGAAATGATGCCGATATTTCAGGTTGGAAATAAAAGAGAGGTAAATTGAAATATGTGTTATATGAGAAAATGAAAGTAAGTATAACAATGATGAGTTCGATGAGAGTGGAGGTAATGATGAGCATGATGATGTATTGAGAGTGAAAGGAAGGTAGTTGTAATGTATGATGAGAGTAAAGGTGAGGTATTGCGAGATGTGATGATAGGTGTTCTAAGAAATAAATGAACGCGGTGTGGTGTAATATGAAAATGAGTATGAAAGAATACGAGTTATGAGTTCGTAGATGCTAATGCATGGCAAATGAAGTGTGTGGCTAAATAGGTATGAAGAAAAGTGGTAGTGACATTATGTGCTTAATTGTGACAATAAAGAAATGATGAGGTGATGGTAATTGTGAAAAGAAGAGTATTTGTGTTGGAGAATTTAAAATGATAGGTAATGGAATGTGAATTAATATGTAGCGTTGTAATTGAGTGTGAATTGAAGGAGTGGTATTTATATATATATGTATTTATATATATACACAGTTATATCTTAATATGATGTGTTTAGTGAAGGGTGGGAAGTTATGGATTTATATGTAGACGGATGCAGAATTGCCAAGAACTTGATATAAAGTTGTATTTTGATGCTTTAATGTTCAGATTCAGATTTAATCTTCTTACCCTGATATTGTAAGTTTAATTTATTTTCTTTATATAGTTTAATTTATTTATTAGATTAGTAAATCATACTCACACCAGAAATGGCTAACCCCTTAGTGTTTGGGGGGTTAGGGAGTCCCTAGACTACCCTAGATCCCCTACTGTTGCAGGTCCTCAGCAGGGCAGAGGTGAGAGATAGATTGGATGGAGTGAAGCTTTTCTTTCTTTTTTTAAATTTTCTGTTTAAGTTAATATGATGAGGGGTAAATTTATGATTTAAATTGTATTATGGATGTATATGCATGTATATGATGATGATGAGTATAGTGTGGGGTGGTATGGTATGTTTGTGACCCGTACCCATCTCGTTGTGGAGTACCGGGCTCTGTGGTAGGTTTTACAAAGATTTTTCTAAAATTTTACCTCGTTTTTCAAAGAAATTTATAGTTTTTATTTGATATTTGATAATCCGTTATGAGTTTGGCCCCCAGAGCATTATATTATATTGCCTGTGTGTTTCTGCTCATTTTGGCCTAGGGAGCCCGAGAAATGATTGCATGTATTGTGAGCTACAGAATTTTGAGCAGAATTCCGTAAGCTATTTGTGTTTCGGGGCAAAATTTACAGGGGAAACTCTGCCGAAATTTTCCTTGAAATATAATTTTCTTAGTTTATGTTTAAAGTGATATAGAAATTGAAAGAATTGATTTTGGAGTCAAAAAAAAAACAATTTGGGGCGTTACACGAGCCCTAGCTGCCGCCCCCAGACTTTTCTCATATCTAGGTGCTTTTGGGGGATTTAGGGATTAGTTTCTATCTCTAGACTTTTCTAGAGAGAAACTCTCAGATCTAGGGTTTGCTCGTAATGTGTTGTTGTGCTACATTACTTAAGTGCAAGAATTGTTGAAACCGTAGGGTATCTGGTGCAAAAATACTTAAGTGCAAATATTTAATCTCCGCTACCGGACGCGAAGGGTAGGTTTTTTTAACTAGAACCCGAACCTGAACCCGGACCCGACTCTCGCAAGTCCAATTCCGGGTTCGGGTCCAATTTTTGACCCGTGAGATACAGGGTCCAGATCCGAATAGTGGAAGACCCGACATAATAGGGCCCAATACCAACTCTAATTGTAGCTATGTTGGATTTAAGATGTTTGGATGCATCAGGGTGGGCCCTAAATAGGAATTTATGATAAGAAAACCCGAATACCTGATTGTAGCTATATTGGATTTGATTCAGTTATCTAATCTAATGTAAGCATAAATGAAAGAGAATTCAGCAACTAGCCTAAGGTTAGCAAACTTGTTAGAAGCACTAAAAAGTAATTTTTTACGCATGCAAGGACTAAATGTTAAGATTTGTTGATCCAACTACACAAGCACAATGAGTTTGAAGAAGAAGAAGAAATAAGGCAACAAGTAGCAGTAGCAAGACACCACAACTATAGGAGCTTGATAGTTGATTGCATTAGTTTGTAGTCGATTACAATTGGCCCAAATTGCTCTCTGACTTAACATCAGCCGACTGTCAGGAGGATGATGAATCCAATAATATCCACATTTAGGAGCAATAATCTTAATGCAATTAGACATTTAAATGCTCTATATGTGGTAATTTACTCTTCTTTTCTCTTTTCCATAGGAAACAACCTAAAAGCAGCTAAACGAAGCAGATTCAAGGCTAATACATACTGAGAGGATGATACACAGAAACTGCAGAGCATAAGTCGACTGGTTCTTCCAACAGTCGACTGGACAGAAAGGTTGAAGCTGCTCGGTACAGTCGACTTACTCCAAAGACAGTCGACTTGACTGATGAATTACGAATCTACAGATGTCTCGACACAGTCGACTGATCTCAAAACCAGTCGACTGGTATCCAGCGGAGTTAAAAGATAAGATAGTTGAAGATCCATCCTCATCTAAATCCAAATCAAAATTAAGTTATCCAAACCCAGGTTATCTGCGAATAACAACTTCTCCAACATTCAAAGCTAGAACCGGGATTGGCAGGTAAGAAGATGGACTCAGTCCTATGCGTGAAGAGAAAAGATCAGGAACTTGATATCTGCAGACAAGGACAAGAGAAACTATAATAAAGGGAGAATCATCTACCATCAGGGAAGGGGAGAGGATCGACCAGCAAGCATCAAGATACAGCATCAAAGAAGGAGAACAAGTCTACTGCTGATTGGGCTCAATTTCAACATCATACAAATCAGTGTTCTTCTGTTCTTCCTTTTACTTTTATTTTTATTGTAGAGTCATGAATTCTATTTTATTAATCAATAAAGGTTGTATTATGTGCAACTAATTTTATAGTTGGGTAGATTGAAACCGTAGTCATGTAATGTGATGCTGTTTATTTCTGGGAGACGTGTGGATGCACCAGGTGTGAGTTCGGACTCAATTTGTATTGAAGGAGAATGCCGCTCGTCTGCCGACCTTCGGTTGACCTTCAGGGACCTACGATGAGCTCGGAAAGATGTTGAAGGCTGGGCTCGGATCGGAAGGGTCGGATCCGAGGTCTTGTGTACCTGCAGACGGTCCTGAAACACCGGGGTTTGTCCCGGTGGCGGACCCTCCGACGCTCTAGTCAGTCTCTGTGAGAGAGTAGCAATAACTAGGTATATTTAAGTGGCAAAAGATTGATTACCTCAAAAGGTGGGTGTGGGTCTAGTATTTATAGAGAATCCCAACCGGGTTTGGTTCCACTTGGGGGCCGGGTCTGGATCCGAAAGCCCGTGGGCCTGACGTGGCAGAAGGCCCAGGGGGTTTAGGGCGGACGTGGCAATACCAGGAGTGGTATAGGGCTGACGTGGCGAAACCCTTAGCGGTATTTGGAGTTGACGTGGCTGATCGTGGGTCTCCTGCGCTTTGGGGGGGAATCGGAGGGCCTAGGCTGCGCCAGGTCATCCTTCTGCTTCGCCGGAGAGGGGGGACGGCCTGTGGTACTGTCACAGGTTGGACTCCGAGGACTACCAAGGCTCGTCGGCACGAGGAGGCCAGTACTGTGAGGGCAAACAGGAGGTTCGGCACCGACCCTGAAGTGGTTCGGGGCCGAGCTAGATAGCTATTTTTACCTTTTCGAGTGAGAATTGTATTGGGCCCTGGTTGGGCCTCAGGCCATTTTTACCCTATCACATAATGCTATATTCTTCTGAATGCTACTCTATTACTTATTGATTAAACCTGATTGAATTGGTATAGATTTATAATAATCAACCTTGTTCAGAAGTCTAAGAGCAGTCGACTGAGAGTGACAGCAAGTCGACTGCCATGCAGAACCTGAGTTTATCAAGTTTGAGTATTATAAATCTGAATCTGTTATATGAGCATAGAGACGACCCGTATCTCGTGTTCATAACTTGTAACACAGGAATCTTTAGGGGTTCTTGGTTTAATCAACTTGAAGGATCTAGATCTGATACCAATTTCTAGAACTTTGAGTGTTTGTTCGTTTCCATTGTTCATATGCTTTCTTCAAGTGCAACTTAGTAGATACCATGCTAAATACTTAAGGAAAGAAACGAATTAGAGTAGATACCATGCCTAATTCTTGGCTTAGGGAAACATTAACTTTAAGGAGTAGATACCATGCCCTTAAAGGAACAAACATGAGTAATTGGAGTAGTATACGACTTAGCATTATTGACTATAGGTGGAAATCAAAGCCCAGCTACTTTAATAGACATTCGTGACTCAAATTGTGATGCTACTTAATTTAGATTTTTATCTCTTTCAATCAGACTTTTAGAACAAACTTCATGATTTGCATTTTTTCTTTGATTTATTGATTAGCGCGTTAAGTACTACAATCTCTGTGGGATCGACCCTTGCTTGTCACTACGCTTCTATAAACGATTCGTACACTTGCGAGGTTTTAATTTGTGTCTAGTTTATCTATATATTTAGATCATCTAGATTGCACAACAAGTTTTTGGCGCCGTTGTCGGGGATTGTTTAGTATTTTAACTTACAAGTCAATAAAAATCTTTTTCTTTTTTACTTTATTTTATTTCTTCGTTCTCTTTTATTATATTTTCTTTCAGGTTACATTCTGCACAGACAGACCAGTCGACTGTCTCCAAGGACCAGTCGACTGTACAGCGAATTTTTCCAAAATCAACAATGGGTGAGAAAGTACCAAATCGAGTACCAATGCAAGACAAATTCACTCCGATGAATATTGAGCAACCTTCTTGCATAGGTTTTCAACCTAAGCTCACAGGGAATATGCATCTATCACCTCAATTACTCAGCATGGTTCCCCACTTCAGTGGCAGACTAGACGATGATCCTCATCTACATTTGCAAGATTTCTTTGATCTTTGCAGAACACAAAGCGTCCAAGGGCTTACCCCTGAACAAATCAGGTTAATCTTATTTCCATTTTTTAAAAAACTTAATGCTAAATTGTGGTATAATTCTTTGGAACCAGGATCAATTCAATCATGGGAGCAATTGGCAACAAAGTTCTTGAAGGAATTCTTTCCAGCTCAGAAAACCAGACAACTGAAAAGGGAAATTCTACTCTTCCAACAAAAAGATGGCGATTTATTCTTCGAGGCATGGAAGGACTTCAAGAACAAGCTTCTGAAGTGTCCTACGCACAACATACCTAAGGATGATCAGGTACAAGCATTTTATGAGGGTTTAAATGACACTAACAAAGCAATTGTGGATTCAGCTTGCAACGGAATCTTGATGAGGAAAAGTGGTGAGGAGGCCATCGAACTATTTGAAGAACTCAGCGAGAACTCACAACAATTCTCAACAAGGAGGGGCCTTTCGAAAAAACAGGGAGTTTACGAAATTTCTAATAATAATAACATGCAACTAGAAATGGAAATTATGAACAAAAAGATTGATATGCTTGTTAATGCAATTTCAACGTTGGGTGGCATAAAAAACCAACCAAAAGAAATTTGTGCAATTTGTTCTCATTCTGATCATACAACTAATACATGTCCCATGTCTTCTTTCGCAGATCAGGAGCACGCAAACTACGTAGGACAGGGAATGTACCCGCCCCAGAACAACCCTTTGTCAAACACGTATAACCTAGGGTGGCGAAACCATCCAAATTTCTCATGGAGCAATAGTCAAAACCATCAAGGCAATCAATTCGCACAAGGGCATACGCAGCAATTCCAGAGTGGGAATGGGTTTGATCGGCCAGTACAAGAACAGAAGAAGTTGTATTTCGAATCCACTGTGCTTCAATTACTCCAACAGCAACAGCAAATAAGCAACCAATAAGGGCAGGCCATTCAGAAATTGGAAAATCAAATTGGTCAAATTGCGAAGGAATTAAATGAAAGAAAGGCAGGAGAACTCCCACCACAAACCATACCAAACCCTAGAGGACAAGAACAGCTCCAATCGGTGACAACCCTAGAGGACAATATTGAGTTTAAAATGTTTGATGCACCAAAATTACCACACGATGATCATGAATGTTATAATGTTAATGTGGTTCAGGAAATTTGGGACCAAACATTTCAGGAACATGGTGTTGATCCATTACAAGCAACAATTACACACCCTCTAATACTATCTCAAGTTGAACAGGAATATGATGATTGGAGGAGCACAGAGAAAATACATACCCTTGGAAATGAAAAATCATATGCAAGGAAGTTTGCACATGTGTTTGAAAATCTTGTGTCTAATAATACTTTTGTTACTTCTTTTACCAGGACACCAGATGTGGAGCTGAAGGCACTACATGAACACTTGAAGTATGAATATTTTAGGGAAAACCAGACATTACCTGTGACAGTTGCTGCGAACTTAAGGATGCATGAAGAAGAGAAGCTGCAGGGAGTCTTGCAAGAACACAAGGGTGCATTAAGGTGGACCATTGCAGATAGGCTTATGTCAAAATGGTACGGTCCGTACATTGTTGCAAAGGTTTCCCCACATGGAGCGTTGGAGAAAAAAAATCAAACGTTCAAGATGAATGGGCATAGTGGGAAACCTTATAATAAGATGAGTTTTGAGCCTCGAGCCATTCAATACATTGCATAAACTCATCAAGTCTAGCTGAAGACAAGAAACGCAGCGCTTATTGGGAGGCAACCCAATTTTTCTGGGGAGTACTTACACTCTCTATTTATTTATTTCTTTAATCATTTCTTTATTTCTTTACTTTATTTTCTTTCCTTCAAACTGGGTGGTAACACATGCCTATTTTAAAGTTTTGTGCGAACATTGAGGACAATGTTCCATCTAAGTTTGGGGGTAGTTATTTACATTTGGAGTCTTTTGATTTTAACCATTCCAACATTGAACGATTTGAGCTCAGTTATTATAGGTAGAGAGTGGAGAACAAATATTAATTGTGGTCTTTATCCTTAAAAATGTTAATAACTTATCATATGGATCATACTTGAAACTTTTATTCATATGGTCATGTCAATTCGACGAATCTTGAAAGAGAATAGCAAGTTCAACTGTGAGTAAACTTAAATACACAAATTGTGAGTTTTGAGCCTTATTTATTTTATTTGTGAGAGAGCCACACACTTGAAGATTTCAGTTGACTGCATTCTTGAGGTGAACTAGAACTTGTTTTTGCTACTTTTCGAAACTTATTTTTGGTTTTTGCACAAAAACTTGGAAATGATTAAGGCACCTAAGATTTTATCACCAAGGACAAATAGCCTACCCAACATCAATTATTCACTAGTTGCCCCTTTTGAAGCCTATAAAAGCCTTTTTTTTGTAAAACACATCATCCTTAACCAAACCTAGATGAATAGGTTACCTTACCTATATCTATTGAGTAAGTAGAGCAAGAATTGTAAAAGAGATGTGGTATGTCAAGATGAAGGGGATGAAAATAAAAAGAAAAGTTGGAGGATTTGTCATAAGAAAAAAAAATGAAAAGTTGTAAATTGCTGAGTTGTGGATGGGGGAAAGGTGTTGGTAGAAATAAAGATAGGCCTGTGATATATGGCCTTAAATATTATGTATAAAAAAAATTTAAAAAAAAATCTCTTAGAACAATGCAAGTTGCTCTACTAAGTCTTTAGAAATTTTTGTATTCCTTTTTCCCTTCATTGTTTAAGCCCTCCCCCAAGGCCCCATTACAACCTATATAAAGACCTTTTGATCCAAGTAGTGTGCAAATCAATGGTGTGAAGATGTAGTAGCAAGATCAAGCATATGGTTTCATCCAAGTAATGAAAGTTGTCACGAGATCTAACTTGAATATCCCATGTCAATGAGAGCTATATTTTCTTTGTGAGTGTATGCCATGGTGAGAATTTGGAGTTGAAATATAGTTGAGCTTGCTAAAGTTAATCATGATTATGTTGCAGAGGCATTGGCCACTCTACTATTTGATATTCAAGTTGAGTATTCGTGTGAATAAGTGATTGACATTTGAATTAAAATTTTTTAGACCTATCTTAATGCTTGTTCTAAACTTGACGCCAAAAGTAGTGAGTTAGCTGAGGTAAATGTTGAAAAGGTCAAGATGTTCAAGTGATGCTTGTAGTTTTAGTTTGCTTGAGGACAAGCAAAAGCTAAGTTTGAGGTTATTTGATGAATCCAATAATATCCACATTTAGGAGCAATAATCTTAATGCAATTAGACATTTAAATGCTCTATATGTGGTAATTTACTCTTCTTTTCTCTTTTCCATAGGAAACAACCTAAAAGCAGCTAAACGAAGCAGATTCAAGGCTAATACATACTGAGAGGATGATACACAGAAACTGCAGAGCATAAGTCGACTGGTTCTTCCAACAGTCGACTGGACAGAAAGGTTGAAGCTGCTCGGTACAGTCGACTTACTCCAAAGACAGTCGACTTGACTGATGAATTACGAATCTACAGATGTCTCGACACAGTCGACTGATCTCAAAACCAGTCGACTGGTATCTAGCAGAGTTAAAAGATAAGATAGTTGAAGATCCATCCTCATCTAAATCCAAATCAAAATTAAGTTATCCAAACCCAGGTTATCTGCGAATAACAACTTCTCCAACAATCAAAGCTAGAACCGGGATTAGCAAGTAAGAAGATGGACTCAGTCCTATGCGTGAAGAGAAAAGATCAGGAACTTGATATCTGCAGACAAGGACAAGAGAAACTATAATAAAGGGAGAATCATCTACCATCAGGGAAGGGGAGAGGATCGACCAGCAAGCATCAAGATACAGCATCAAAGAAGGAGAACAAGTCTACTGCTGATTGGGCTCAATTTCAACATCATACAAATCAGTGTTCTTCTGTTCTTCCTTTTACTTTTATTTTTATTGTAGAGTCATGAATTCTATTTTATTAATCAATAAAGGTTGTATTATGTGCAACTAATTTTATAGTTGGGTAGATTGAAACCGTAGTCATGTAATGCTATATTCTTCTGAATGCTACTCTATTACTTATTAATTAAACCTGATTGAATTGGTATAGATTTATAATAATCAACCTTGTTCAGAAGTCTAAGAGCAGTCGACTGAGAGTGACAGCAAGTCGACTGCCATGCAGAACCTGAGTTTATCAAGTTTGAGTATTATAAATCTGAATCTGTTATATGAGCATAGAGACGACCCGTATCTCGTGTTCATAACTTGTAACACAGGAATCTTTAGGGGTTCTTGGTTTAATCAACTTGAAGGATCTAGATCTGATACCAATTTCTAGAACTTTGAGTGTTTGTTCGTTTCCATTGTTCATATGCTTTCTTCAAGTGCAACTTAGTAGATACCATGCTAAATACTTAAGGAAAGAAACGAATTAGAGTAGATACCATGCCTAATTCTTGGCTTAGGGAAACATTAACTTTAAGGAGTAGATACCATGCCCTTAAAGGAACAAACATGAGTAATTGGAGTAGTATACGACTTAGCATTATTGACTATAGGTGGAAATCAAAGCCCAGCTACTTTAATAGACATTCGTGACTCAAATTGTGATGCTACTTAATTTAGATTTTTATCTCTTTCAATCAGACTTTTAGAACAAACTTCATGATTTGCATTTTTTCTTTGATTTATTGATTAGCGCGTTAAGTACTACAATCTCTGTGGGATCGACCCTTGCTTGTCACTACGCTTCTATAAACGATTCGTACACTTGCGAGGTTTTAATTTGTGTCTAGTTTATCTATATATTTAGATCATCTAGATTGCACAACAGAGGACAGTTGACTACAAGCTTCTAGGCATGTTTTCTGACTTCACGACTCTCATAGAAATTGACTACACGTATGTGTAGTCGACCGCAATGACTCAGATTCGAGAATTGGATCAACGGTTGAGATCTATTTCATTGTAATCATATATATACTGAATGATGTACGATTCTAGGATTATTCCAACATTGTGTGACCATCAAAAGATAAAGTGAGAGATTAGGGAGAGTTCTCTATTTTGTTTTAAGAGATTTTTGGGTAGAAATTCTTATGGATAAAACTTGTGTTGCCGCTAAATTTGGTGTGGGGGCAAACAGATAGTATTTGTGGATTCTTAGGGAAACTGAATAGTAAACCTGTATACCTGTTCCGTCGGGGTTTGATCGTCGCTCCCGCCGTACACCTGCAAAAAGTGCGAAACACCGGGGTTGTTCCCGGCGACGCACCCTCTGACGCTCAAGTCGGTAATCTGGAAGACTATGAGAGAGCGCAAAAATTGGTGAAAGATTGATTACCTCTTAATGGAGATGGGTGGGGGGTATTTATAGGCGTCTTAGGGAACAGATTAGGCATGTAATTCCTGTGTATAGATAAGAAACGTAATCCCTAATCCCCAGTGAAAAGATAGATATGAATCAGGGCCGTTGATTAATATTAATCAGAAACCCTAATTCTATCCTGCTGGACCGGGTTTGTTGCGGGTTGAAACCCGCACCCAGTTGAGGTGGATCCGTTCGCGGGTTATCGGATCTGTGAGAAGGAGACCCAGTACCCACTTCAGACCCGTTTGCAGGTGAAATTACTGTCTTACCCCCGGACTTCAGGATTCGTGCCCAATTTGGACGGTCTCGATTAAACCCCTATTTTTAGCCATATCACGAGCCCCCCACTCCTAAAGGCTGAGGGCAATCAGCCTTTGAGGAGTAGTTTGACTGTTTTAGTGGCTAGTGGAGTTGTATCGGAGTCCGAATGGGTGATTTTGAATCCCGAAGTGGGTGGTAAGGTAACTCCTTCTTTTTTGAAGCCATATGGTGTATCGAGCTTTTTATCTATTTTTTCGGGCTATTTATTTAATTTTGCGATGTGTTAACTAATCGTTCGGGGGTTTTAGCCGTATATTCTAGGCAATTATTGTTCGTTCGGGGGCTCAAAAATATCCCCTCGAATTTTTAGCTAATTTTCCCGAATTTTTAGCAATTTTTCACAATTTTTAAATAAATAAAACGATTTAAATAAATAAAAATCGATTTTTAAATACTTATTTATGACGTGGCGGAATTTGGACCATTGATCAGGGCGAAGCACAAATTTCTTAACGATCAGACGGTCCCTACTCCTCGGCAGGCTTTTTTGCCTATACGAGGGTCGGCTCCTCGGCACCTCGGCTCGGAGGATCAACGCTTCGGCTCGGTGGGCTAGCTCCTCGGCTCGGAGGCTTGGCTCTTCGGCTCGGACTCTCCGAGGTACGTGGCACCATCTGGGCCGTTCATCTCAGCGTAGATCCCCATAAAACGCTATCTTGTCGTGTAGTGGACGTGGCAAGATCTGAACCGTCCATCATGACGAGCGCACTTTTTTACAAGATCCAACGGCTGATATGGGTCGGCTTGTTTTTTTGCCATATACGAGGGTCGGTTCCTCGTCATCTCGGCTCGGATGGTCAGCGCTTCGGCTCGGAAGTCAATTCTCCGGCTCTGAGGATCCGAGGTACGTGGCGTCATCTAGGCCGTTCATCTCAGCGTAGATCCCCATAAAACGCTCTTGTCGTGTAGTGGACGTGGCAAGATCTGAACCGTCCATCATGACGAGCGCGCTTTTTTACAAGATCCAACGGCTGATATGGGTCGGCTTGTTTTTTTGCCATATACGAGGGTCGGTTCCTCGTCATCTCGGCTCGGATATTCAGTGCTGTTGGCCGAGGCGCTGAGTTGGATACTTTGAAGGAAGCGTCCCTAGATGGTTGCATCTTTTCGAGCCCAGTGGCTCGGCTGCTCGCCTAAGCTGTTCGGTAGCTCGGTCGAGCAGGCCGATGGTAGGAAGTTCGGAAGGTACACGTGGGCGGATCTAGTCCATCCATCATGGCGCGCATCACGAGGATGGGGTTCAGATCACGAGAAAACGTTATCTTGTCGTTTTGTGGGCGTGGCAAGATCTGAACCGTTCATCGGATTGTGACGCGAATTTTGGAGGGATCCGACGGTGACTTCGCCTCGGAATGATTTTTCTCCATATACGAGGGTCGGTTCCTCGTCATCTCGGCTCGGATACTCAGTGCTGTTGGCCGAGGCGCTGAGTTGGATACTTTGAAGGAAGCGTCCCTAGATGGTTGCATCTTTTCGGGCCCAGTGGCTCGGCTGCTCGCCTAAGCTGTTCGGTAGCTCGGTCGAGCAGGCCGATGGTAGGCAGTTCAGAAGGTACACGTGGGCGGATCTGGTCCGTCCATCATGGCGCGCATCACGAGGATGGGGTTCAGATCACGAGAAAATATTATCTTGTCGTTTTGTGGGCGTGGCAAGATCTGAACCGTTCATCGGATTCTGACGCGAATTTTGGAGGGATCCGACGGTGACTTCGCCTCGGAATGATTTTTCTCCATATATGAGGGTCGGTTCCTCATCATCTCGGCTCGGATACTCAGTGCTGTTGGCCGAGGCGCTGAGTTGGATACTTTGAAGGAAGCGTCCCTAGATGGTTGCAGTTGGAGTTTGGGATTAGGTTCGCGAAGAAGAAGATCACAAATGAGATCTTGAGCCCAGTGGCTCGGCTGCTCGCCTAAGCTGTTCGGTAGCTCGGTCGAGCAGGCCGATGGTAGGCAGTTCAGAAGGTACACGTGGGTAGATCTGGTCCGTCCATCATGGTGCGCATCACGAGGATGGGGTTCAGATCATGAGAAAACGTTATCTTGTCGTTTTGTGGGCGTGGCAAGATCTGAACCGTTCATCGGATTGTGACGCGAATTTTGGAGGGATCCGACGGTGACTTCGCCTCGGAATGATTTTTCTCCATATACGAGGGTCGGTTCCTCGTCATCTCGGCTCGGATACTCACTGCTGTTGGCCGAGGCGCTGAGTTGGATACTTTGAAGGAAGCGTCCCTAGATGGTTGCATCTTTTCGGGCCCAGTGGCTCGGCTGCTCGCTTAAGCTGTTCGGTAGCTCGGTCGAGCAGGCCGATGGTAGGCAGTTCGGAAGGTACACGTGGGCGGATCTGGTCCGTCCATCATGGCGCGCATCACAAGGATGGGGTTCAGATCACGAGAAAACGTTATCTTGTCGTTTTGTGGGCGTGGCAAGATCTGAACCGTTCATCGGATTCTGACGCGAATTTTGGAGGGATCCGATGGTGACTTCGCCTCGAAATGATTTTTCTCTATATACGAGGGTCGGTTCCTCGTCATCTCGGCTCAGATACTCAGCGTTGTTTGGCCGAGGCGCTCAGTTCATTGTTTTGAAGGGGGCTCAGTTGCTCGGTTGCTCAGCCGGGCTGTCCGATAGCTCGGCTTGGCAGACCGGTGGCCGAGTCGTCGACTTGGTGATTTGAAGAGTTTTTTGCTTCTCGTAACGTCGCAATTTTCTGCTTGGCGCTTTGGCTTCTTAGTGGGCCTTTGAGGTTCCCAAGAAGGCCCATTATCCCAAAGGGTTATAAGTTTTCACTCTCCCACTCCCAAGCTCATTTCTTACTTTTCACTCCAAGATTTCACTTTTGTTCTCTAAGTTCTCTGCTAGCG
The DNA here is from genome assembly GCA_017893485.1 of Hemerocallis citrina. NCBI lineage: Eukaryota > Viridiplantae > Streptophyta > Magnoliopsida > Asparagales > Asphodelaceae > Hemerocallis > Hemerocallis citrina. The sequence continues at coordinate 3,019,021 of CM030360.1, read as the reverse complement.
GCGATTCTTGCTCCAAGGCGGTGACGTTGGCTGTCGCGTGGGCCAGGCGATTTCCGGCAAGCACTTTCCGACCGTAAACGTCACTTCAAAGGTCAGTCTACTTTGCCTTAGCTTTTTTTTCTAGAGATGTCAAGAGTGAACTCGGGGAGTGGGGCCTCGTCTTCGGGCGACGATGGCGCCGAGGAGAGAAGAAGGGCGGAGGCCCGAAGGAAGGGAAAGCAGGTCGCCGAACCGTCGGCTACCGAGGCGAGACAGGAGAAGAAGAAGAGGAGGGTGGCGACCCAATCTCCCGTGGTGGCAGTGATTGTGGAAAACCCGAAGCAAGCCCCCGAGATGGGACGATATCCCTCAGTTCTGTCCGGGCATTCGGGGGTCAGGCAGTATGAGGGCGAGCTTTTAGAGAAGGCGATCTACGGAAAGTCGAAAATCGTCGAAGAACCTAACCCGGCCGTTCCCACCGAAGCCGACGAGATCATTTCATTATTATCCGAGAGGGATCTCCATTGGATCAGAAAGGGATTCGCCATCCCTCCGGAGTACAAACTAATGCTCCCCGGTCCTGGGATGCGAGCGAATTCCAAACTGTCGTCGTCGGATATGTGCATGTTCGACTTCGACTCCTCGAATGCCGGACTACGTTTCCCGCTGCATCCTTTCATCCTCCAGATCCTTGGCTGGTTCTGCCTCGCGCCGACCCAATTCATGCCGAATACTTGGCGTCACGTGAACGCTTTCTTGCTTCAGTGCTACAAGGCGGAAGTCGAGCCGGACCTTACGGTCTTCCGGGGCCTGTATCGAATAAATCGGCAGCACAAGACGGAGCATCGGTACTACTTGGGGCCGAGGAAGGGTGTTCGGATCGTAGAAAACCCCGACTCGATTAAGGGTTGGAAAGAGAAGTATTTTATATTAAGGGGTGAGGTGATACGGCACATTCCGACCCGGTGGAAAGTGGAGGTGCCGAAATTTGCGAGAGCCGACCCTATGTTGTCTGAGGCCGAGGAGGAGGTGGCGAGGAAGATCATGTCCCTTCCCCTGTTGAGTTGGAGGGAGTTGACTGAGGAGGTGCTATTCGGGTCTGGCCTTAGCCCCATCGACCCGAGTATGCTCCTGACATCTCATTTATTTTCGTTTTTTTTACAAGTCTTTAGTTCGTCTTGCTGACTCCCCCCCTTTTTTTGTCCGATGCAGAAGCGATGAAGATTGATTTCAACGCCATGATGGCCGATAGGTCCAAGTTGTCCGGGGGCAGAAAGAGGAAGAGGGCGGCCGCAGCTGCCCCGTCGACTCCGCAACCCACGGTCGCCTCTACCACCACTCCGCCTCCTCTGGCCACTGAGGTGCCCTCGGAGGTGATTGTTGCCGAGGAGCCCTCGGCACCTGTGGCCCCGAGCGTGATTGAGGGGGCCTTTGATGTTAACGCGGCACTGACGCTTGAGGCTCCGCCGTTGACTAAAGCGGCCGAGGAAATCTTGACCGAGCAGCACAAGCAATTGTTTGTGCCGAACTGGCAGGTGAAGAATCACGACGGATTCCTCGACAACTCGCAGATGTCAGTTCAGGTCGTCAAGCACTTCGCGACCCCGAAGGACAGAGCTGCGCTGAAGGCGGGGACGGTCGGCGACGACACCTATGAAGTGGCTCGGTCGCTCGTGTCGGTAAGTGTCTTTGTGGATTTCTCCAAGTTTGCCGCTCGGTTTGCACATTGCCCTGATCGTCGTCTTTGCAGGCTACCTGCCACTTCGGCCACCTCCTCGAGACGTTTGCCGCGCAGGAGAAGGAGCTGAAGGCTGCCAGCGACAAGGACAGGGCTGAGAAGGTCAGGGCGGTTCGGCAGCTCGAGGCCGAGCAGCGGCGGGTCGAGGCCTTAGAAGTCCGGGTCGCCGATCTTGAGGTGGACTTGGAGAGATTCAAGGGGCGACTTGACGCGGAGTCCGTCAAGGCCAAGAAGGTTGCCGAGGAGCTGGCCGTGTCGGCAAAGTCTCTGGCCGACCTGAAGGCGGAGAAGGAGGCACTGGCCGTGAAGATCAGGGCCGAGGTGGAGAAGGAGGCCAAGAAAGAGGCGAAGAAGCACATGGCCAAGAACATGGAGATGTCTTATCAGAGGGCACTCGACCATGTTCAAGAACGGGTCCCTGGCTTCGAGCGGGTCGGCTACCGACTGTGGCCCGGGTCGCCCTCAGGCGGCGAGGAGGGAGGTGAAGGCGACGAGGCCGAAGGCGATGACGAGGAGGATGGGGCCGAAGGCGATGACGAGGAGGAGGAGACCGACCCACCTGTGGCGAGCGCCCGGGTCGAGGGGAGGATCGAGGGGCCATCTAACGACGCGCCCGAGGTCAACGCGGCGACGTAGGTGGACCCCTGATCCCCTCGCAAATTCTTTGTAGTTTCTTGTTTTGTCTTTTTATCTTTCAATCAGTGTAACGCCTTTTGCGGACTGGCCACCGCTTTTGATAATGAATGAAAAGTGTTGTTTTGGTTTTGGACTTCTGTCTAAGTGTTTGGTTCGGCCATATAGTACTTCAATGTTGCCCATTTCTTATTTCAGATCGTCGAACAGACACTTATCACTCCAGCGGATCGGCGCCGAGCCGAGTTATTTCAGCGGTCCCGGGAGGATCGTCTCGAGGGGGAGGTTCATCTGACGAGGAGGATACTTCACAACATAGAGATTAGGTATGGTGAGGCATTGGCCGAGCTGCACCATCTGCGGATAGTCGAGGCCGAACTATCTGCTAAGGAGGAAGAGTTGGTCCGGGTCTCGGCCGAACGAGATGACTTCGTAAGGAAGGTGGAACAGTTGCAAAGGGTGACGGTCGATAAGAGCATCGAGGTGACCCACTTGCGGCGCGTCATATCTGACAGCGCCGAGTATCCTGGTTCGGCAAAACTTCCTCGGTTCAAAGTGATTGTAAAGGATGACACGTTGAAGGATCGGATCGTCGAGCTAGAGGAAGAGGTTGCTCGGCTCAAGCCTCGGCCGGTGAGGGCTAACGTCCGGAGCACCTCGTGCACTCGCGAAGAGATTGAGCGAGGGATTACGTTCTATCAAGCCGCGAGCCGAACCCCCATCATAGGTAGGACAACAGCTGACTCCCAAAGCAGGGTAACGGTGTCTTCAAGTGGTGCTTCGGTTGGAGCAACTGTCAGGGCCAGCGGCGAGGGTGCGTCTCGATTCGTTGGTCTAGAGTCGAGCTTGGAGGTCAAGAAGCGCCGACCCAAGGTGTCGCTGAACCGGAGCGTCCCCCTTCCTCGGAGGCAGTGAACGGGTTGTATCTTGTCTTCGGACTTGCGAACTTTGTTTTGTTGTAATCTTTTTGTAAATTTATCCAAGTTATATTAATAAAACTTTAGTCGATTTTTCCGAACTGTTCTCTGCTGGCTTCTTATTGTGCTGTAATTACGCTAGCTGGGGTAGGCTCGAAATGATCCGCGAGGCAAGTGTTTGCTTCGTCGAGCATCTTGGCCTCGAAGTACACACTTTTGCCGCGGTTCTGAATCTTGCTCGGTGCCTTTAGGTGCGGCTCGGTTCGGCGGCTAAGGTACAGCTGTTTCGAAGGGCCTTCGGACGTCCGAGTGTGGTTCTGAAAAGACGGGGCCAGTCCCCTAACGGCATTAATGGCACTCCGGGATCTGCGGGGGCGTTTCACCTTCCCAAGGGCGTTGAGAACGGTGCCCCTTAATTAATACGCGGCGCTCCAGCTCCCTAGGCGCGACTTTTGGACACCCGAGGGTCATAATGATAGTCACTTGGGGGAAGGCTATAAAACCCACACCCCCTCCCTGTGGTTGGTCATTGCAGTCTTGAACTCTGGTGGCATCGATGGCGTCTACCCTTGGGCAGTTGCCAGCTTCGCGAAAAATTTTGATCTCGAAAGGTCCGGAGGGTGGTCACTCTTCTGTCTTGTTCTTTTCCCGTTCCTGACAGTAACGATGTGGGTGTCAGGGGCGGGGGAGGACAAGGCAGAAGAGTTGGCGACCAAAGTCCGAACTCGGGGGATCGTGTGTCCCGGAAGGACGGGTGGTCGTTCTTCCACCATGATCTTCGTCCGATTCTGACTGCTCCGATGTGGATGTCAGGATCGGGGAAGATCATGGTAGAAGAGGTGATGACCCAGGTCCATAACCGCGGGGGGGGGGGGGGGGGGGGGGGAAGTCCCCTAAACCTTAACCCAAACTTTTCTTTCGACGCTTCGCTGGATACTTGCTCGGCACGGGTCGACTTTTGCCGATGGTTGGTCCAGGTTGTCTTGTCGCTCGGCATTTGGTGCCGAGCGAAGTGAAGTGATCAGGGCCGTTAGATGGTTGCACGAATCTTGAGGCGGGTCCAGTTCCCAAGAAAACGTTATCTTGTCGTTTTGTGGACACGTGACTGAATCAGATCCGTTCATCACTCTTTAGCACACATTTTGAGTCGATCTGACGGTGGTTTCGCCTCGGAAGGTTTTTTTTGCCATATGCGAGGGTCGGTACCTCGTCCGTTCGGCTCGGTTGTCATGGGGGCAGTTCGGAATGGCCATCTATCTCCGGTCGGCTTGAGGACGAGCCGGTGCAGTAAAGACGAGCCACAGGACCCCGACCATCGTCAGATTAGTTCGAGGGTTGAGGGAGCAATTCCGAATGGTGAACTACTACTAGCTTGCTTAGGAGCAAACTTGCGAAGTAGAATCGAGCCAAGTGTTGGACTCCGAACCATTCAACGGCTGTGGGAGCAATTCCGAACGGCGATTTACTCATGGCTCGCCTATGGGCGAGCTGAGGAAGTAAACTTGAGCCGAGTGTTGGACTCCGAACCATTGTTAGATTAGTCAAGGGTTGTGGGAGCAATTCCGAATGGCGAACTACTTCTAGCTTGCTTAGGAGCAAACTTACGAAGTAGAATCGAGCCAAGTGTTGGACTCCGAACCATTCAACGGCTATGGGAGCAATTCCGAACGGCGATGTACTTCTGACTCGCCTATGGTCGAGCCGAGGAAGTAAAGTCGAACCGAGTGTTGGACTCCGAACCATCGTTAGATTAGTTCAAGGGTTGCGGGAGCAATTCCGAATGGCGAACTACTCCTAGCTTGCTTAGGAGCAAACTCACGAAGTAGAATCGAGCCAAGTGTTGGACTCCGAACCATTCAACGGCTGTGGGAGCAATTCCGAACGGCGATGTACTTCTGACTCGCCTATGGGCGAGCCGAGGAAGTAAAGTCGAACCGAGTGTTGGACTCCGAACCATCGTTAGATTAGTTCAAGGGTTGTGGGAGCAATTCCGAATGGCGAACTACTCCTAGCTTGCTTAGGAGCAAACTCACGAAGTAGAATCGAGCCAAGTGTTGGACTCCGAACCATTCAACGGCTGTGGGAGCAATTCCGAACGGCGATGTACTTCTGACTCGCCTATGGGCGAGCCGAGGAAGTAAAGTCGAACCGAGTGTTGGACTCCGAACCATCGTTAGATTAAAGAGTTAAAAGCAGAGAGATGTAACAGTATCAAAAATATGAAAAAACTTCATTTATTAATAACTAATGATCGGCTGCTTCTAAAGTTGCTAGCCGTTATTACAAGGAAAAATAAAAGAAAAGTACTACAAGTAACTGGAGAGGAACGGTTTGACATCTCGGATTACTTAGAGAGGCGCTGTTGCCCTCTCTTGGTATTTTAAGAGATGGTCGGCATTCCAAGTCCGGGGAATCTCCCTGCCTTCGAGATCTTCTAGTCTATAGGTGCCAGGGCGGATTTCCTTAGAAATCTTGTAAGGTCCCTCCCAGTTCGGGGCCAATTTGCTTTTCTGACCAGGGAACAAGATGGCCAACTTTCGGAGGACCAGGTCCCCTTCTTTGAGGTCCGTTGGGCAGACTCTTTTGTTGTATGCGAGCTCGATCCTTCTTCGGTAAGTTTGCTGGCGTATGGCGACTCTCTCTCGGATTTCGTCTATCAGATCTAGACTTGCTCTGAGCTCTCTAGCGTTCTGCTTTTCTTCATAAGCAGTCAGACGAGGAGAGGGTAACCCAACTTCTAGGGGGATGATGGCCTCGAACCCGTAGGTGAGATTGAACGGGCTTTCACCGGTTGGGGTCCGCTTGGTGGTGCGGTAATTCTAGAGCACGTTAGGCAGCTGATCGACCCACAAGCCTTTGGAGCACTTGTCTAATCTCTTCTTAATGCCTGAAAGGATCTGCCGGTTGGCATTCTCGGCCTGGCCGTTGGACTGGGGATGGGAGACGGAGGAGAATCGGTGTTGTATGGCGAGGTCTTCACATAAAGCTCGGAAGGCGGCCCCAGTGAATTGCGTTCCGTTATCCGTAACCAGGACCCTGGGAACGCCAAATCGGCAGATCACACTTTTCCAGAAGAACTGAACGACCTTATGTTCGGTGATTGTGGCCAGGGGCTCGGCCTCTATCCATTTCGAGAAATAGTCGACTGCCACGACCAGGAACTTAAGCTGTCCGGGGGCTGGTGGAAACGGCCCTAGTAAATCCATCCCCCACATGGCGAAGGGGATCGGACTTGATAGGGAGGTGAGCGGTGCTTGTGGAAGGCGTCGGATGTCTGAATACTTCTGACAGGAGCTGCATTGCCGAACGTGTCGCTCAGCGTCCCGTAGGAGAGTGGGCCAAAAATACCCGTAGTTCAACACTTTGCGCGCTAGAGCCCTGGAGCCAGAATGGGCCCCGCCGATGCCCTCATGAAGTTCTTGAAGGGCATAGTCAGCTTGCCCGGGGGAGAGGCACCTCAGGTAGGGGCGTCCGTCCACCTGGGTGAAGGAGCGTTTATACAGGATGCCTCCGATTATTGTGTAACGCTCGGCTCGGGTCCTTACTCATCGTGCTTCCTTCGGATCCTCGGGAAGGAGTCCGTCCCTTAAAAATTCGACGAGGGGTTTCATCCAATTGTCTTCGAGGAGGACAGGCAGTGTTTCAACGGAGTCAAGTGTGTCATCCTCTATGCTCGGCTTTAGGAGGACTTCTATCAAAACAGTCTGTTCGAGGCCTTGAAGGGAAGAGGATGCTAATTTGGATAGGGCGTCGGCCTGAGCATTTTCTTCTCTGGGGATCCTTTGGATGAGGGCCTCTTCAAACAGTGCCATGAGGCTTCTGACTTTAGCCAAGTATTTAACCATCCTATCATCGCGGGCTTCATACTCGTCGAGGACCTGATTGACGACCAACTGAGAGTCGCTGAAGATCCGCAGTCGTTGTGCCCCTGCATTTCGGGCCATTCCAAGACCGGCTATGAGTGCCTCGTATTCGACTTCGTTGTTCGAGGCTTTGAAGTTTATACGGAGGGAGTATTGAAGGATGAAGTCATCTGGGCCTGCCAGAATGACCCCTGCCCCGCTTCCCTCATTACACGAGGATCCGTATACATAAACCGACCAGACGGGTGGTCCCTTCACTGCTGGGCTGGACTCGGGGATAGTAGTCTCAACTATGAATTCGGCTAGCGCCTGAGCCTTGATCGCGGTCCGAGGCTGATAAGTTATGTCGTGTTGGCTCAGCTCGATCGACCACTTCATAAGGCGTCCCGAAGTCTCGGGCTTGTGAAGAACCTGTTTCAGCGGCTGGTCGGTAAGAACGACCACCGAATGGGACTGGAAGTACGGGCGAAGCTTTCTCGCGACCATCACCAGGGCATAAGCCATTTTTTCTATCTTCGGGTACCGGATCTCAGCGTCCCGAAGCACTTTGCTGACATAGTAGATGGGCTTCTGAGCCCGCTCTTCTTCCCTCACTAAGACTGCGCTGAGGGCCTGTTCGGAGGCTGCCAGGTAGAGGTAGAGGGGTTCGCCAGGGATCGGTTTGCTGAGGAGAGGAGGATTGACGAGGTAAGCCTTGAGCTGGTCGAAGGACTCCTGTTGCTGCTGCCCCCATTCGAATCCTTTAGCCCCCCTGAGGGCCTTGAAGAAGGGGAGGCATTTTTCCCCTGATTTTGAGAGAAAGCGCCCTATGGCGGCGAGGCGGCCTGTTAGTCTCTGAACTTCTTTAACATTTCTAGGGGGGGCCATGTCCAATATGGCCTTGATCTTTTCCGGATTTGCCTCAATTCCTCGTTGGCTAACCATGAAGCCGAGGAACTTCCCTGATGAGACGCCGAACGCACACTTGTTCGGGTTGAGTCTCATATTGTGCTTTCTCAAGACGTCAAACGCCTCTTGGAGGTCGGTCACATGATCAATGCCTCGGATGCTTTTCACAAGCATGTCGTCAACGTACACCTCCATGTTCCGGCCGATCTGAGCCTGGAAGACCTTGTTGAAGAGGCGTTGGTATGTTGCACCTGCATTCTTTAGACCGAACGACATGACTCTGTAGCAATAAAGGCCTTGGTCGGTCACAAACGAAGTCTTTGGGATATCCGGGGGGAACATTCTTATCTGATTGTAACCTGAGAAGGCATCCATGAAGCTGAGGAGCTCATGTCCCGAGGTTGCGTCAATCAGAGTGTCAATACTCGGCAGAGGGAAGGGATCTTTGGGGCAGGCCTTGTTGAGGTCGGTGAAATCAATACAAATCCTCCAAGTCCCATTGGACTTCTTTACCATTACTACGTTTGACAACCACTCAGGGTAGTTCACCTCCTGTATGAATCGGGCCTTCAGGAGCTTGTCCACCTCCTCTTTAATGGCGAGCTGACGTTCGGGGGCGAACTTACGCCTTTTCTGTTGAACTGGTTTGGACCCCAGATCAACGCTGAGGCGGTGGACTAAGAGTTCTTCGGAGATACCGGGCATATCTGCAGCTGACCAAGCGAAGAGGTCTTGGTTCCTTCGGATGCATTGTACAATATCTGAGTATAGGGCGGACGGGAGGGTCTTGCTAACAAAGAACTTGTGGGTCGGCTCCTGCTCAGATAAGAGTACTTCCTCCAATTCGTCCACCGGCTCGGAAGTTGGCCGAGCAGCATCTTGGGGGATTTCCAGAGTTTCTAAGGAGAGGACGGGTCCGAGGGTAGAGGTCATATAACACTTGCGGGCCTGCTCCTGATTGCCCCTTACTTCTCCTACTCCGGCCCGGGTGGGGAATTTCATTTTGAGGTGGTAGGCAGAAGGGACGGCTTCAAGGGCGGCCAGGCCGGGCCGACCCAAACTGACATTGTAGGCTGCTGGGACGTCTACGACCATAAAATCCATCGACTCCGTCCGGATAGTAGGAGTTTTGCCAGCGGTTACGTCGAGGGTAATTATCCCTTCAATAGTCACTGGCACTCCCGTGAACCCGTGGAGCGTGTAACCGGCGGGCTTGAGTCTGTTCCGGGAGAGCTTTAGGCCTTTAAAAGCAGCAAGGAAGAGGATGTTGACGGAGCTGCCATTGTCTACTAAGATCCTCTCCACTTTGAAATTCGCCATGTGGAGACTGATGACGAGCGCGTCACAATGAGGGGTGCGGACACCTTCGAGATCTTCGTCAGAGAATGTGACGGGCACGCCGAGGCCTTTGGGAGGAGGGGTGGTTCGAACCGAGTTGACTTCTCTTATAAATGCCTTCCGAGAGGAGTTCGAGGAGCCCCCCATTGGGCCCCCATGAATGAGGTGGAGGACTCGCTCTTCCTCAAAGTCTGGCGTCTCTTCTCGTTCCGGACGCTTGTTAGCCCCCCGAGGCTGGGGAGGAAGTTCTGCTCGGTCCTTTCTTACAAACTTCGTCAGCTGCCCCCTCTGGATAAGGGCTTCGATCTCATTCTTCAGAGCACGACAATCGTTGGTGTCATGCCCATGGTCCTGGTGATAACGACACCATTTTTCTTTATCCCTCCTCTTGGCGGGGGTGTTCATCCTCGGAGCAGGAGGCAAGATCCCCTCCTTTTCGACTTCCATCAGAATAGTTGAGACGTTAGTGGTGAGGGGAGTGAACTTCTCGAATCTGGGGGGAGATCGGCGCTGGCGGGCATTATCCTTCTGGAGCTTCTTAGCCCCTTCCTCTTTGTTCCTTTTCTCTTAAACCCAGAGGAAGATCCCTCCCAGTTGGGTTGGTGCTCGGCCTCTTCGGCCCGAATGTACTTTTTGCTGCGAAGGAGAAGGTCGGAAAAGTTCTGCGGAGGCTTCTTGGCGAGGGGGGAGCGGAGGTTGGAATTGAGGACATTAGATTGAAATGCTGCCGCAGCGACCGACTGGTCGAGGGATGCTATGGATCTGGCTTCAGCTGTGAACCTCTTCACAGTCTCTCAATTTTTCCCCCTTCTTCTGGCGGAGGTGCAATAGGGATATGCTGGTCTTCTCAGCCCTACGGCTGCTTACGAAATGGGTGACGAAAAGGGTCTCGAACTGCTCGAAGGAGAAAATTGAGGAGGGAGCAAGGCGAGAGTACCATTCTCGAGCTGGGCCCTTGAGAGTTGCGGGGAAGGTCTTGCAGAGGAGGGCGTCGGAAGCTTGATGGAGGAGCATCAGGGTCTTAAAGCTTTCGACGTGATCAACGGGATCGGTCTCCCCGGTGTAAGTCTCAAATTGGGGAGGTTTGAAACCGAACGGCACAGGTGCATCCACTATGTTCGGGAAAAGGGGGTCGGCTAGGGCGTAAGGTCCTCCCCCTAAGCTCCTCTTCTCGGTCTATCTGGCCCAGGCGCCTCTCTACTTCATGAAGACGGCAGTACATGGAGTCATCCCTCCGACGGTAATCAGCCGAGCCCCTAGACTCGTCTTCGTATGAGGGAGAGCGAGGGATACGGCGATGGTAACTTCGGGAGCGACGAGGACTTGGGGTACGCCGGGAGTTGCTAGGAGCAGGACGAGGAGATGGGGACCGTCGGCGAGGGCTTCGGACCGGAGGAGGAGATGGTGATCGTCGGCGAGGGCTTCGGACTGGAGGAGGAGATGGGGCCTTCGGCTCATTAGGGTTCCGACGGAGGTTGAGAGCCTGCAGGACGGTCGCTTGGAACTGCTGGAACTCGGCACGGGTGATGGGTGTCTCATTGTTCCTGGGCTGTTGCCGACCCGCGGGGGAATGCCTTCTTCGGTAATGCTTAGGGGATTCTTTCCGCCCTCTTCGGACGGGGGACCTGTAGTACCGGTGGCGAGGAGACCGCTCACCCGGATGGTGTTGGCGGGAGGTTTCCTCTCGGGCCCGCTTTTCATCCAGATGGCGGCGGAGGTCATCATCTTTCTGGCGATTGAGGGCGGTATTGTGGTGACCAGAGGCTCGGGGATGATGGGAGGCCATAGAGTCTGTGGAGGCGTTGTGGATGGAGACGTGTTCTTGATGAAGAGGCTGTTTCTGAGGGTTAGGACCCTTAGGAGGCGGCTGATTAGGAGAAGGAAGGTCGTGTTGGAGCGGGTCTTCCGCTGCAGTGGGGAGTTGCCCATGTTGTTGAGTGGGATTAGGGGGGACTTCTTGCTGCTGATCAGGGTTGGGTCCTCGGTTGGACCCCCTTGACCTGACTTTTCGAGGAGGCATGGCTGGAGAAGATCTGTTCACCGGGAAGAGGAGAGATTTCTATTCGTTAGTTTCCCACGGACGGCGCCAATCTGTTGCCGCTAAATTTGGTGTGGGGGCAAACAGATAGTATTTGTGGATTCTTAGGGAAACTAAATAGTAAACCTGTATACCTGTTACGTCGGGGTTTGATCGTCACTCCCGCCGTACACCTGCAAAAAGTGCGAAACACCGGGGTTGTTCCCGGCGACGCACCCTCCGACGCTCAAGTCAGTAATCTGGAAGACTATGAGAGAGCGCAAAAACTGGTGAAAGATTGATTACCTCTTAATGGAGATGGGTGGGGGGTATTTATAGGCGTCTTAGGGAACAGATTAGGCATGTAATTCTTGTGTATAGATAAGGAACGTAATCCCTAATCCCCAGTGAAAAGATAGATATGAATCAGGGGCGTTGATTAATATTAATCAGAAACCCTAATTCTATCCTGCTGGACCGGGTTTGTTGCGGGTTGAAACCCGCACCCAGTTGAGGTGGATCCGTTCGCGGGTTATCGGATCTGTGAGAAGGAGACCCAGTACCCACTTCAGACCCGTTTGCAGGTGAAATTACTGTCTTTCCCCCGGACTTCAGGATTCGTGCCCAATTTGGACGGTCTCGATTAAACCCTTATTTTTAGCCATATCAACTTGTATCTTTTTATTTTTTGAGTAAGAAGTATTAGTTACATCTGCATATTGTTATGTTATGTGTTTGTATGAAATATTTTTATTAGTGCTTCAGGCCTTTGTGGACGTTTTGGGCACCGCACCACAGTAAATCCAAGGCACCAAGCTCAGTTAGCTAACTAATATGGCAGATTCACAAACCTTTACACCAATATTTATAAAATACAACACGTCTGAAATTTAATTGCTTGGCGTGCATGTGCGCGCTCGCGTGTTAGCACGTGTGTGTGCACATGCGTGTGTGTGTGTGAACTGTGAACTATCCATAGTATCTGGTTTACTTGTGTCATGTCCACAAGCAATGAACTATCTGTAGCATAACAGGTTTAGCAATGATTTATGTTCCATAACTACAACCTTTTAAGAGTGATATGGTGTAAATGACGTGGCCCCATCAGGGCCATTAGATCCCCTCAAATTTCGCTCCTCCATGATCATCAGGTCAAATAAAGTCCAATTGGCTTCTGCCAACTCAGGCCAACAAGCAAACGGGTTCGAGCTGGCCCGTTAGGGTCCCAGACCCGTTTAGCCTATAAATACCAAACCCCCTCCTCCTTGCCCAAGGTAATAAATCTTTACCCACCTAAACCATATCTATTGTTGTTTTCTTAGTGACTGACTTGATCATCGGATGGCCTGTCGCTGGGACTTCTCCCTGTGTTTCTAGGCAGTGTGCAGGAATAAGAGTTCGAGCCGAGCCTCGAAGATCCGAGTCGAGCTACGATATCTGAGCCAAGCATTCGGCCTCTACCTCACTCCTACTACCCCCGAGTCGGTCCTACAGCTGAGGGTGGGATCAGCGCCAGTACCACGTCTTCTGCTTCACAAATTACAAGAACTCACACCTGTTGTCCCCACACCCAAAAACAAGCAGCATCAGGTTGGCACCGTCTGTGGGAAACTCTTAGGTACTAATGCTGGTCTAATCCCAGCCAAGGACGCCATCTCGAATCTAGGCTCTTTCTTGGCTCCCAAAGCCAGAAGGGTCGTCACCTCTGGACGTCGTCCTGACCCTCCTCCCTTTTACAACCACGCGGACGTCTAGGGCTCTAACCAACTGTGGGTTAACGCCATAGCTGGGCCCGGACCAGGCTCTTCTCACTCAGCCACGACTGATTTGCGGCGCATTATCCAGAGTCGGCAGGCCAGTTGAACAATGGGAGGGGCCGCTTCCAACTCGGTCCTGAACCATGGCAGACAGCTGACCCTAGAACGGGAACCAGAACACAACCACTCACTCCAAGGACCTCCACCCTTGCATGACCCGGTGGAGCAGGCCCCAATCACGAGGGCCGAGTTCCAAAACTTTAGGGACGAGGTCCTCTAAGCGATTCGAGGCGCGCAACAACTCCTGCTTTCGGTCAGATGCCAGGGGCGACAGATCCCACAGATCAGCCCGCCTGCTTGAGTAAGAAGATGCCGTCTTTCGATGCCTCCGGGAGATGGTCGCCCTCCTAGCCTATCTTGGCGAGGGCGGACGGATGTCGGGCCATGGTTACAGGCCGACCCGACGTCCATTTTCCACTCAAATCTTAGAAGCCAAGATCCCCAGAAATTTCAGGCCTCCCCAATTCGAGACGTACAACGGCGAGGGTGATCCGCTGATCACATGGAAGGGTTCAAAACCCTCATGCTGATTCACAGCGCATCGGATCCTCTCCTTTGCCATGCTTTCCCTACCACCCTGTGCGGTCCGGCTCGGGAATGGTTCTCGAAGCTCATCCCCGGCTCGGTCTTTTTGTTCAACCAGCTGGAAGCAAGTTTTCTAGCCCACTTCGTGACCAGCAGAAATGTCGAAAAGATGAGCGCATCTCTTCTAGACCTCAGACAGAGGAAGGGAAGCCACTCCGTGTAACGCCCTAGGCCCAGCTCAGCTGCGCACGCGGCTACGTGTGCGTGCACGTGAAAGAACGGACACAAAACTCTAACCACGCCCACCACAAGCATCATCAAAAGGTGTGTATACCCTATAGGTGACCCTTTATCATTTGGATCCTAATATATTCACACACACTCAAACTTCCATTTCCGATATGGGATTTTATTCCCAAGCCATCCACGTCACTTTCCATGTACATGCACACTTTCATGCACATTTAATAGCATATGCCCTATAATTCAATCCTATAGGCCACCTTTAGTCATTTAATTTAATGAAGCCCTATAGGATCCTCCTATAGGCCAACAACTAATTCCATTCATATATATATATATATATATATATATATATATATATATATATATATATATATATATATCATAACTCCTCGAACTGTCCAATGTGTTTTCGTGTGATACGCACAAGATAAGAAAGGGTATTGGTGCCATCACTCACCAACTCAAAGGAATGTTTGTGACTATGGATGTTATATTCCATAAAGATGAGATGTATTTTTCCTCTGAGGTTGAACTTCAGGGGGAGTACCAAAGTGAAGTTCAAACTCTTGCCTATGATGAAGTGGTTACCATTCAGACTGAATAATCGGATATAAGGGGTGAAAATCTAGATGTATGTAGTGACGATCACTCGAATGAATATTTGGTTGAGGAAGGAGATCTCCACGAAGAACTGCAATCAATGCCGAACCTCCACGAAGATGAGCTAGCTCCATCAACAACACCGTCAGAACCATCTCCACCACCAGCACCATCAGAACCATCTCTACCCCCAGCAGAACCCCAAAACCAATCGTCATCGCTATTCGAAGCTCCAAAAAGAGAACTTCCAAATCGTACTACTAGAGGTATCCCAAAACTCAATTATGACCCTGATCCCACTAGGAATGTCAAGTATCCCATGAGTCATTATGTATCCACTAACCGATCATTATGTGTTCAGTAACCTATTGTCTGAATCAAATAAGTCATTTGTGAATCAATTATCTGTTATATCTATTCCTAACAGTGTGCACGAAGCCTTAGCCAATCCAATGTGGAAAGCAGCTATGGATGAGGAGATGAAGTCCTTAAAGAAGAATGAGACTTGGGAGATAGTTGGGCTGCCAGCTGGAAAGAAACCGATAGGATGCAGATGGATTTATACCCTGAAGTATAAATCTGATGGTTCAGTAGAGCGATACAAAGCAAGGTTGGTTGCCAGAGGGTACACTCAGACTTATGGAATTGATTATGATGAAACATTTGCACCTGCAGCAAAGTTCAATACCATTCGAGTTTTACTGTCACTTGTTGCAAATCATGACTTGCCATTGGAGTAATTTGATGTGAAGAATGTTTTTTTTGCATGGGGAATTGACAGAAGAAGTTTATATGGATCTACCACCAGGATCAAATAGACCAGTTCAACACAGTAATAAAGTGTGTCGGTTGAAGAAAGCACTGTATGGTCTCAAGCAGTCGCCAAGAGCTTGGTTTGGGAGATTTACAAAATCAATGAGGACATTTGGATACTGTCAGAGTAACTCAGATCATATCCTGTTCCTGAAAAGGAAAGAAGGAAAGATTACTGCTCTCATTATATATGTTGATGATACGATAGTACATAACTGGATATGATTCTGAGGAGAGAAATGCATTAAAGAGTTACTTGTCACGAGAATTTGAATGAAGGATCTTGGCCCGTTGAGATATTTTCTTGGTATTGAAGTTTCTCGCTCTAGAAAAGGCATATTTCTGTCTCAAAGAAAGTATGCTCTAGATTTGTTGAAGGAAACAGGAATGTCCGCTTGTCAGCCTATTGATACACTGTTAGAAGAATGACTGAAACTTTGCAATAACCCTGATCAGGTGCCGTGTGATAAGGAATGATATCAGAGATTGGTAGGAAGGCTGATGTATCTTGCACATACGCGGCTAGATTTTTCATATTCCTTAAGTGTGGTGAGTCATTTTATGCATGCATCTAGTGAACAACATATGGATACCGTAATGAGAATCCTGAGGTATATAAAGTGTGCACCAAGAAAAGGGGTCTTGTTTGCCAAACAAGGTCACTTGAAGGTTGAGGTACATACTGATGCCGATTGGGCAGGATCTGATGTTAGGCGCTCCACTTTAGGGTATTTCACCTTAGTTGGAGGAAATTTGGTTACATGGAGAAGCAAGAAACAAAATTTCGTTACACTCTCTAGTGCAGAGGCTGAGTATCGCAGAGTAGCATTAAGTATAGATGAGGTTTTATGGCTGAAATGTAATGTCCCGAGCCCGGCTCAGCTGCACACATGGCTACATGTGCGCGCTGAGTCGGGCTCGTGGCGTTACAAAGTGGTATTAGGGCTAAACTTCAAATTGTAGTACCAATACAGTAGGGAATTAGACTTGGATGCCCCAGTTAAAGTCATATTTAATTTGGATAGTAGGATGGTCGTGATTCATGTTGTTGTACGTCCAGTCTATATTTATGATCTCCCTATATCCGGAACTAACCCCTGTCTATGTTTTCTTATTTTTGAAGGATGTCGGGAAGAAACGAAGGTGGCAGTAACGAAAGGACCAAGGGTGAAGGTAGAGTCTATCAACGAAACAGAGGTAGCAACAGCATGAGGACTGAAGGCGAAGGCAGTGGAGTGAATCCCGCCAATCTCAATATTGAAGCAGAAATTGCTCGGGTATATCAAATAATGGGAACTTTTATGGAGGCCAATCGAAATTTCACACCACCACCAGGAACCCAAGAAAGGAATGCAGGCGATGCCATTGCTAACCACATCAAGATGGTATAGTCTTTTAAGAGAATGAAACCACCAATATTTGAAGGCCATGCAGATCCAACAACATTCAATGATTGGATTCTTCAAGTAAAGACTGTGTTTGAAGTACTTAAAACACCAGAAGAAAGCAAAGTTACATTGGCGACTATCCTATTGGAAAAAGACGCAGGAGTGTGGTGGCAATCAGTCAAGTAGGGCATGGGTGATGGACCAATTCCATGGAAGGACTTCCTAGAAGAATTCAGACAACATTACTTCTCTCTGGATGTCCGAGAAGAAAAATCTATGGAGTTCATCAATTTGCGGCAGGGCAGTTTAACAGTTCGAGAATATGAAACCAAGTTTACACAGCTAACTCGTTATGCCCCAGAGATGGTGCAGGACGAGGTAAAGAAGGCAAAGAAGTTTGAGCAAGGAATGAGGCCTGGATTGAGATCGAGAATGGTGCCATTGTGCATTCAGAGGTTTGATAAGATAGTTGATGGACAGCAGTAACGGAGATGGATATGAACCAAAACAAGCAGCCGCAAGAGAAGAATGGGAATCAGAACGAAGGAAAGTGGTCTGTTCCAGCCACAGATTTCAAGGAGCAAGGCCCGAACCAGAAGTTCCAGAAGCCTAATACCAGTACAGAAGCCGTCAAGCCAGTGAAGTGTTTCCTCTGTGGAAAGTGAGGACATGTTAAATCCAAATGCCCAAGAAATAAGATTCAAGATAGTGAACAAACATGTTTCAATTATGGAAAGGTTGGGCACGTCAGGCCAAAATGCCCTCAACTGCAAAAGAACAACAGTGGTCCAGGGCAGAAGAATAATGATCAAGGGAAGAAGCCCTTCTGCCAGGGGCGTGTTTTCGCACTGACTGAAGTGGATGCTGAGAAGGAAGATGTGGGTCATCATGGGTACTGAAGGATGTAATGTAATTTGTTGTGCTGCTAAAAATGATATGTTTTGGTTGTGACTAGAAGTATGAAGGTTTCTATATGTACTCCGTATGTACTTGGATGATAAGTGTTAAATTAAATATGATGCTGTGTTTTGAAATGGGTATGTTATAATATTTTTCTGGGTGTCTGATTCTCTCCACTAGTATAGTTCCAAGGACGGAACTATTCTAAGGGGGGAGTGATGTACCCCTAGTATGCATGGTTAACATTTTTTTAATCTTTAATTTAAAATAAAAATATATATACATTGTTATTGTTATTTCTATCATACAGTTATTGTTATATTTGTTAACCTATACGATTAGTATCATTATATACTATTAGTATTGCTATGATTTTTTTAAGCCTTAAAGCCCAACATTGTTTACAAAAAAAAAATAAAAAATAGAAAAGAAGCCCAATCCAACAAAACAATTCTCAATTGGGGGTTAAAAGCAATTAGTTAAAATCTAAGGGGGTTTAATGCAAAAGGGGGGGACACCTAAGCACCTAGAGAATTCCACACTCACCCACACCTCTCTCTTTTTCTCTTTGCTGGCCGGCAGCTCCTTTCCCCCCTTTCTCTATATATATGTGTACTACTACTACTACTACTGCTTACTACTACTGCTACTACTGCCTACTACTACTACTGCTTACTACTACTACTACTACTGCCTACTACTGCCTACTACTACTACTACTGCCTACTTCTACTACTACTACTACTACTACTGGAGCAAGAAGTCGAGTAAGCTAAATGTACAAGGAGGAGAAGATAGCAACTTGAAGCAACCAATAGATTGAAGCTTACAAACAAATCAAAGTGGGTATTTTTCTTTACCTCTTGTTTATTTTTATGACTTTTGACATAGAAAGATATACTTGTGTGAAGTATTGAAGTTATGCTTGATTGAAGTTATGCTTGTTAGAAAATATTCTTGTTAGAAGCTATGATTGATAAGATGTTAATTGAAAGTATTAAATGTTTTAGTTCTTATGAAGTAAGCTTAGCAAGATAATGCAAGCTGATGGTCTAATAAAAGAATAGTAGATGATGCATGCTTACTCACAATCCATGCTTTACTCTTTAGGAAAATTAACTAATTATTTATTTATGTATAATGAGATGAAGTGATTATGTGAATTTTATATGCATAAATATACTAGTGAATAAATAAAGATTCAATCTTTGTGTTAAAAATGGTAGTAAAAGTGTAAAAGATGAATCTTTTATGCATGATTATGAATTAAAACCATGTCCGAATTTAGCAAGTTACCATATTGTTAGTAAGTTTTATATTGTTAGCAAACTACTAGTTTTGTGTCAGTAAGCTACTAATAAGTTAGTAAGCTTAGTTATAATGTTAGTAAGCTTAGTTGTAACGTTAGTAAGTTTAATGTATGTTAGTAAGCTCCAATGTGTAGTTGAGAAGCATATAAGGGTTTCTTGTGTAAGTAGTAATCATGTTAGCAAGTGTAATCATATTAATAATATTAGCATTGTTCATGTTAGTAAGTTAGTAAGTTGATATGTTAGTATAGTAGTAAATTAGTAGAATAGAATGCTAGAATGCCATGTTAGTGAGAAGTTAGAAAGTTAGAAATGTAGACTTGACCTCGTAGTGACCTAATTGCTAACAAATTATCCATGGTTAGTAAGCATAGTTTATGTTAGGAGCTAAGTGCAGACTTGACCTTGAGTACTAACTTATTAGTAAGAAGAAATCACGTTAATAGAATTATTCATGCTATAATTGATATGCTAGTAAGCAAATTGAAGAAGTTAGTAAGCACCAATTCCTAATAAAGAAAATGCAAGTTTGAGATTAGTACGTGGAAGCATGGTTGAATTATGAATAGCTTCATAATAAATGTAGTAACTTGAAAATATGGGAGTTAATTGTACTAACTAGACATTATTTTAATTAGTGAGAGAATGTGATTTGTAGTAATGAAAGAACTTGTGAAGTTAGCATAGAGAAGTAAGTATAATTGCTTTCTATAGGCCAGATAAGGGCCAAGTTGGGCCAATAATTGAGAATAAGAATATAATGATAATCTAGTGTAATTATGAACAATGTGACTTTAAGTAACTAATAATTTTACCTAGAAAGTAAGTGGTGATTAATGAAGGAATTGAGCGGATGAGAATTTGACCTAAGTTGTATAAATTAGTAAAGGCATTAGTCATAAGTAGTGTGACTCATGATTGGTAAGGACAGACACTTGTTGGGCGTGTACTCACCTGTCAATGGGGCACGCGCGGCGTCGTCTCTTCTAGGACACGTGCGGTGTGGTCTCGACTGTTAATTTCTGGGATTTAGCGATAAGAACATGATGCAGACGTAAGTCACAAGTCCTGTCGGAACTTAGGAGATGAACTCTTAAGTTTCCGTCTATGTTCTGGGTTATCAATACGAACAAAGAGCAAGAGTGTAACTCTAAGTCTCTGGGAGGAGTAGGGGTGGCCCTACGATTCGCTTTATGTTCACGATAACTTTGGTAGGGGCAGGAGTGGAGAAGGACCATGATTCCGACAGAGCTGATGGTCATAGGCTTGACCGGGAATGGAGAGGGACCACGATCCTATCATAGTGGAGAAGGACCATGATCTGAACGAACATAGTGATCATTGTCGTTCGGAGTGGAGAAGGACCACAATCCAACTGCAGGATCAGGAATGGACCGCATGTACTGCAGACTTTACCAGTCACTAGATGAATGTCAGAAACTGGAAAGAGTACAAGAGTAGGATGTATGGCGAGGGATTGAACTCTATCATATGGAGAATACGAACTCGATTTGGGAAGTATATAGTATGTGATACATACGTTTCCAAATCAAGTTTGCATTAGATTAAAAGGGCATAGTGTGCATATGAGCTGTGCATTAAATTCTAGGTCATGACATACACCGATATTTATGTTTGTATGACTTTCACGTTTCTTTTCTCCTGCATCAAATATTGATTGTTGAGAATTTTGGAGATTGCGGGTTTCATCCGCATTGCATCAGTTGTATGCAGCTTACGTGCCCACATTTGTTTAGTTGCAGGATTGTTGATCGTAGAGCAGGGGACTCGAGCTGTGGAAAACATCCAAGTGGAGGATATAGTTTCCTTGTGTAATGTAAGTTTCTAATTTCCTGTGATTTCTGTGTTGTATACTCATTGAATTAAAGATTCTTGGTAAGTTTCATGAGCTTCCAGTGTGTGGAACTCGGGGCGCTACATGAAACTCTTGTTGCAGGACTTATGTTGTGATCCGAATGAACCTTTGAAAGTGTATTGTGATAGTCAAGCGGCGTGTGATATTATTGCTAATCCAGTTGAGCATGATAGGACGAAACATGTAGAGGTGGACAGATTCTTCATCAAAGAAAAATAAGATGAGAAAGTCATTGAGATATCTAAAGTGAAGTCAGAAGATCATCTCGCAGATATCCCAACCAAGGCAGTTTTGAATCAGCTCTTCTTGAAATTTGTTGATAAGTTGGGCATGTTCAATATCTATGCACCAACTTGAGGGGGAGTGTTGAAGTATAGTAATTGCTAATGTGAATAATCTGTTTCCTAATCTATAGAAAACAGATTCCCCAAATCTCTCATCTCCTCAATCTTCTCTCAATCTTCTTTCTTCTTTTCCAAGAATGTAACTCTTATATATAGATATATAGTAGAGAAACAACAAGTGAATAAGAAAAATATTATTTTCTCCCAAATCTGTTTTCAATATCATCATGTAATTGCGATTTGTACGGAGAATAGGATTTTTGTCCATTCCAAGCTATAGCACGACTTGTATGTCTACGTTGATTAACTAATATGTAGCACTGGTATAAATACCGAAACCCGGATCCGACCTGGACCCGACCCGTACCCGACCCGTACCCGGCATTGGACTGAAACCGACCTGGCCTATCCGGGTTCGGGTCCTAAAATGGGACCCGTTGTATTTTCAGGTCTGGGCCCGGGTCCGCTCAAAAGAGACCT
Organism: Hemerocallis citrina; assembly: GCA_017893485.1. NCBI lineage: Eukaryota > Viridiplantae > Streptophyta > Magnoliopsida > Asparagales > Asphodelaceae > Hemerocallis > Hemerocallis citrina. Next base: position 2,997,349 of record CM030360.1, on the reverse strand, counting down.
GACCCGGACCCGGACCCATTAAAAAAACCCCAAAAAATCAACATAAAAATAAATATTCTATCCTCATCCATCCCCTCCTTCATCCTCAATTCTAAATATTCATCTTCCAAACTCAAAACTCAATGCTTTTTTCTTATCTCCTCTATTCTAAATCCTCCACTCGCCAACTCTGCTCGCCGCTCACAGTCCCGCTCCAACCTGAATGGATAGGAATATTTTAATAGGATCTGGATCCGGTCCTCACGGATTCGGATCTGGGTCTAATTTTTGGACCTGTAGGGGACCAGATTCAGATCCGGATAGCGAAGGACCTGACCCGACCCGATATCAATGCTGCCAATATGTCCAATAAACGGCTAACACCATTTTCCCAAAGAAAAAAAAAGTAGAGATGATTTTCCATCTAGTTTTACAGGGTAGTAACGTAATTTAATATACTTCTAATTTAGCCTAGGCCCTAGATTTTACCCACATTTTCACAAAAATCCCTGAAAATTAATAATTCTTGCAAAACAAGAAGCCAACAACACCTAAACTGACTCCTCTCATCTCCTGCAAATTCTCATCCACTCAGTTCCCAAACCCATAATCCACTCAAAACCTCCTCATCTCTCCCCTGTCAATGTCGAAACCCTAGAAATTCATCAAATCCATGTCTTCCATCTCCACCTGCTTCATCTCCTGCAAACCCTCCCTCCTCCCCCGATCATCCCCCTCCTCCTTTCCTTGCCTCCGAACACACCAAAGATTCTCCAATGTTAAGGTTAGGGTTCCGAATCCGGCGATCAGAGCGAGCGTCGACGTTCCCACCGGAATCCGACCGGGGAACGGCGTGGAGACGGACAAGCTGTCGAAGGATGTGAGGAATCGCGCGATGGAGGCGTTGGATTCGTACGGAGGGAGGGTTACGATTGGCGACGTGGCGAGTCGGGCGGGGTTGAAGTTGAATGAGGCTGAGAAAGCGCTTCAGGCGCTCGCGGCGGATACTGGTGGATTCTTGGAGGTATTCGGGACAATTTTGTTGATTTCTTTCGAGTTATTGATTGAGTTTTTAGTTGAATTGAGTGATTATATTTGATTGTATGTTCAATTAAGTAATTGGGAGGATAAGGGGCATTGAAATGTGTGCTACTTATTTGCATTTTGTATTGATAAGGATTCATGACGAATTATACTATAACGATAGTCACACTACGGATCCGTTTGACATTGCTTTTGGATGGTGCTTTTGGTTCCGGAAAGCTCTTTTAGGTTAAAAATAGGTGTTTGATAAACTTAATTAAAAGTGTGTTTAATCAAAATTACTTTATTTAAAACTACTTTTAGCATTTTTCTCAAAGCACCTAAAATGATTCGTTTAGCTTTTCAAAAAGTGTTTTTACTTACTAGGAAAATTTTGAAGTTAAATATATTCTCATAGTACTTTTGGTGCCAACACTTGTTAGCGAAAGTACTTTTCGTTTACAGGAATACCAAATAGAGCCGATGGATAATGAGACATGTATCTAACATGGTTTTAGTCAGTGCAACATGAAGGCACTAGGGAAGGGGATCACTCTTAAAGGGTGCAACTAGGGCTAGCAACAAGCCGAGCCTATATAAGCCCGAGCCCGGATGCTAAAAATAGGCTCAAGCTCCCGGCTCACATTTTCTTCAGGATTAAAATATTTGGCTTGAGCTCGGGTCCGAATTGGACCCAAAAAAAGGGTCGGTCCTAGGCCCGGACTACTTATGCACTTCTAATAACTTTTTAGCAACAACATAACAACATCTAGTATACATCCTAGAATACATTCTCATAAATAAAAACATCTCGAGTATTATGTGATTAAAAGAACATCTTGATTCAACTTTTTGTAAATTATCTAATTTTGTTAATTTTTACTCTTACCACTTTATTTATGAGGTCTCATTTCTCTCTATATAAACTATAATATCGCTATAATTCTGATTTTAACTTATACATATGAATGTCTATAAAAAAAGGAACTTATACAAATGAATGAACAAGATTTTTTTATTAATCATGAATAGACTTAATATTAATATAAGCATGCATATGCATACATGTATTGTAATCAAATATATACACAGATGTGTACACACAAATTTGATAGGCCTGTCGGGTTGAGATACTTGAGCCTGGGCCAGCCCAAATTTTGTTCGGGCCTAAAAAGTTGAGCCCACTTCCGAGCCCGAGCCCGAGCCCGAGCTAAGTTGATAAATGATTAGTCCAATCCCGCAAATAACTAGGTCGGACCTAGTCGAGCCCAGGTCGGGTTCGGGCCAGTTGCCACCCTTAGGTGCAACCGAGTGTTGCATTGGTGCACCTTGAGAGGGCTCCTTATCATGTTTGTGATACAATTGGATTGAACTTCAAGAGATGACATGTTGGGGATTTTATGTTTTTGGGAGGCAAAGTGAGTGATGACTTAGGATCTTTGAATGCTAGAACTTGTTTATTAAAACTAACCAATAGCATTTTTTGTGCACGGGCACAAATATGGTAACACTAACATGATACATATGGCTATTTGGCAAGCTTGAAGAGTTAGGACAAGACCCAACAAAAGACAACGATTATTAATTAAGTGAATGTATTTACATTTTTTCATTTATTAATATAACTGATTTAATAGATAACTAAATATATGGTTTGGAAGAAAAGTATAGCTTTTACACAAAACACTACTCATCCATGGTCTCGTGCTATTGTTTCTTTCTTTTCCCGCAATTTTGCAGCAGTAGCCCTTTGTTAGGAGTGGAGTAAGAGCAATGTTTTAAATCTCGGATTTCGGACTCATCTCGGCAAAGGGTGTTTCGTCTCGGATCGGAGATATCAGAGGAGATCTAGGAAAATGTGATCATCTCTGATGTTTATTTCGAAAACTCAATAAACATATATTTATTCTGTTACTAAACAAGATATTATATGTTCTATATGTCATTTATCATATAAAATATTATATAATGTAACTAATGACATGAATCAATCACGGTAAATATTTGTAGAAATTAACAACAATATAAAAAAAGAATGTAATAGAAGTATATAACTGAATTGAATTTGCATTAATCAGAAAAAATGTATTAGTCAATAGACTTACTTGACTTTGCATATACACAAACAATAAAGAGAAAATCCTCACATTCTCTTAACTTAAAGTCCTATATTGAAAGACTTATATGCAAAAAGTAAAACAAAAAAAAGTTATGTATTTACTATAACATTAGTGTGTCGATTTCGGCCGATATTTCGGTCAATATTTTGACAATTTCGGCCGAAATCTACACATTTCGGTCCAAAACGATATTGAATATAAAATCAGTGATTCGTATTGGCAAGCTAGTCGAAAGGAAATTTCGGCCGTATCGACCGAAATTTAAAACAGTGAGTAAGAGAGGGAGAGAAAGGGCAATATTCTTAGAGGAGAAGAGACGGTGACAATGGCTGTGAGACGAATACAGTCACGACATATACGACATGACACAAACTAGGCGACATGGTAGCTTTCGATAATATAGGATACGAGATTCTTAGATCACCTAAACCTTCAAAGTTCACATTCATATACTCGGTCTAAGTCGTTACAATAATTTTTTAAAGTTTAGGACTTATACAAGCACTTAAAAACACTGACAACAATACTACATACACTGAGCTTAACCTGTCTAATGAAATCATTATCTTCGCTACCTTAACCAAAAGGAGAACCCCACAAGTCTTCAAGCTCCAAAACCTTGCTCAATGCCCGTAAGCAAATCTAATCTGAAAAGAAAGAAAATATTTTCTACAGTGGTTGAGAATAAGCTCAATAAGTGGTTAATCTATATAATAAATTACAAAGAAAGCTATCAAGTAGCTCTTATTCAATCTCCCCTAAAACCAATGACCTAGATTGATTCTCACAAAACATATTTTCCCGCCCAAAATTTCAAACCCCAAAATTAAATTTTCCCCCCCAAAACTAAAAAACTCATTACTTTATTACTATCTCTCTCCTCTCTTTACTTTTTCATATTTTTCTCTCTCTTCCTCTCTCTCTCCCATTCTTTCCTTATTTATTTAGAAATTTAGATTCTAAGATTTCATATTTGTAAAATTTTCAGAATTTTTATGTTTTTTTTATTGCACATGTTATATTGAAAATAGCAAATATCTCTTCAACAGTTAAATTTCATCATTTTCCATCCTTAAAAGTTCTAAGAAATTGAATTTTACACCCTCATTTGTAATTATTTTTCAACATATACTAATAGAAACATGGACTTTTATTTACAACTAATTATTGTCATACTATTCAAACTTAAACTACATAATTGTTGTTTTACTGTTTACAGGGCTTTTCGTGTGTTGTATCGTTCCGAAGACGTGCCGTAGGCACGTGCCCACGGGCAAATCTAGTTTTATGATAAATTCTATATTGAATGACCAAGAATAAAGAATATTGCCATAACTCAAATACAAGTATATGAATTAATAGAAATTACAATAATTGAGAAGTTCCAACAATTTTGAATAACCTCAAACTAGTAATAATACACTTGCACCAAAACGATGAACTAATGCAAAAAAGGAGATTAGGCCATGGTCACATCCCATGAGTTTCCACTATCCCCGTGGTGGGGCCCTCAATGGCTTGCCTACAACGACACTCAAACAGATAAATCCCTGGGGCCCATAGCGGCGGCCTACAATGGTAACACTAACATCACCAGGGCGCTGTCCAGCTAACATCTGCCCATGGGTGGCCCATGCCTTGTATCCAAATCCTTATTATAATGAATGCATGACATGAGCCTAACCAAATACAAGTCATTGTAAATGCACGATCAAACAATATTTCAATAATCCTGATGCTATCAATTTGTCTCATGTATTTCAAATTGACATCTCTTATAAGGAGCATCGTCGACTAATCAATGATCATGAATATAATGCTATAATATGACAACGGCCTATAATGGTGTTTCAATCTTAATCACTCATTCCAACAATTATAAAATATTATATATTTCATGGATTACTACTCCCATAATGAGATCAGCTAATAAGAACTACTATATATGAAGTAGTATATAATTAATATAACTTCACCACTTACAGTTACTTGCCAAAGTACTTGTGTGTATAGCTCCTCGTGCCTCCTTTAGTCCACCATAGGATCTCTTAATCAAGAATAATAAAGCAAATCAACAATATATTACAATATATGAACAAGAGTATATATTTCTGTATACTTCTCGTTATCCATTAAGTTTAGTCCATTATATTCTCTCAACAACCTTTATCTAAACTTTAGAATATTTCATTCCATTATTGGATACTTTCCATACTTTTCTACAATTTTAAAAACCTTCAGACAAATAAAAGTACCTAATAATAATAATAAGTTTACAAACTGGGCTTGAATTAAATTTTCCCATCCATATTTTTGCTCTGTTTTGAAGGATTAGAAATTGAAGTGATTTGGCTTTAATTCCTCCTAATTAGGTTGAACCCTAACCCAATTCAAAATCCAACTTGTTTTTCCTATTTCCTTTTCTTCTCCATCATTCATTATTCATTTATTTCAGTATGATTTCAAAATTAACAACAACAATAGGTAATACTCAAAGATAATCAAAACTATACTCAGGAATAACAAGTTGGAGTTTCGTAAGGTATTTACCTTAATTTTCTTTTGCTTTTAACCTAGTTGATGCCCTTTATTTCTTCCTCTACAATTTCTTCTATATTTCTCCTTCTCTCCTGCTCCTTCTGTTCCAATTCCAATTTCTCTCTCTCTCTCTTCCTTTTTTTTTGAATCTAAATATCAAGAAGAGAAGAAAAGGGATAGAGACGGGCAGCCCATTCTCACCCACATGTCCCCTCCATTCCCGTCGCATGTCTTCTCTTGTGAAGGGAGAGGGTGCCATCTAGATCCCTTTTTTTTGGATAATTTGCAAATATCCCCTATGCGAGGATTTTTTTTACTATTGTCAATGCCATCAGGATGGAGCAAAAATGAAAAAAAGGTTGACGAAAAAGCCAATATGAAGGTTCCTTAAATAGACAAATAAGAGACCGGTTTCATAACCACTTGGATGACATTTAAACTCTAATTGTTGAATTTGAGAAGAGTGATTGGGTCAAAATATAGGTTTTAATTAAAAAGACTATTAAAAAATGGATAAATTTCACCAAACTCTACCGAGTTTTCATCAATTTGCACTCCTCCCTACCTAACTTTGATTTGGGCTACTTACCCTACTATCGAAGTTTTCTTTTGGCAGGTTACTTTAAAATGACAAATGCCATTAACTTGGGTGTATAATGACCATCACCCCCCTTGTCTCGTTGATTCTCTCTCTCCTCTTCCCAAATCCACCTCAAGTCCAAATCTATGTCCAAGGCCAAACCCAAACCCAAACCAATTTCTTCGATCTCCTTTCTCTCTCTCCCTCCTTTTTCCTCCAATCCAACCCAAACTCGTTCCCCTACTCTCTCACTTTCCGTTCAAGTCTTGATCCATAACCCAGACCTATATTCGATCCCAAATTCATTATCTTCTGTCTCTATTTTCTTCTCCTTACCCCCTCTCCTTCAACCCAAATCCAAACTCGAACTCACTCAAATCCATCACCACCCTCTCTTTCCTCTTATCTTTCCTTTCCATCTAAAATAACCCAAACTCGATCCAAATTCACTCCTCTCTCCCTCTTTCTCTCATTCGAAGCTAACCCAAATCCAAACCTGAACTCCATTAAAATCTAAACTTGAACATCCATTCAAATCCATTAAGATATTATAGCTAACCCAAATTCAAACCAAATATTAATTTATTAAATTGATTTTAATCTTGAAAACTTAATTAAATAGAATGGTAAATTAGTTTAAAAATCTTAATTGCGTCATGTGACCTCACATGATACTGAACTAACGTAGTAGGATAAAACACATAATGGAATATAACAGCGGTAGGGTAAGTTGCCAAAATTAAGGTTGGGTAATGTGGTGTGCAAATTGGTGAAAACTCAGTAGGGTTTTGTGAAATTTATCCTAAAAAATAGAACTTCATCCAACAGTCAACATTCATCATTTCATTTATTGTCCAACTTAATACTGTACATTTAATTTGATTTGTCAAGTGAGATTTACAATGTGGTTCTTCCTATCCTGTGAAGGTGGACATTGAGATTTTTAAATCTTATTGGTTGCAAGAATAAAAGAAAGCAGACCTTAAACCTGTGGATTTATTAATGCAATTAAGTATTGTTTATATGAGTCGATAAGTAAGATTGCCATTTGCAGCTAATCATGGTCTTATATATCGGCTTAGTTGGGTTTTAACCTTATGGCTCTTATAAACAATACTGAATTGCATTAATACATCTAGTGCTTTAATGGTTGCTTGTTTTTATCTTGCAACCAAAAAAGATTAGAAACCCTCAACATCCCCATTCTCTCTATTTTTTTGTTTATAACTTAAGGGATCCTTCTTATTTATTTTTTCATCTACCTATTTCATTTTGCTCTATCCCACCAAAACAATGTTCTCCACGGCTATTGCATTCTTACTATTTGCACTCCTCTGTCTATCAAGTGACATAGGAGTAACTTACATCCTATTGCATACTACAAATCCAAATTTCATGTGCTGAAAATTCAATTTCCACATCCCAAATTCATGATGTACACCGTTCAAGTTGATTTTTATATCATAAAACACAAAAAGTGATGTAAGATCACTTCAACACACATACTACAAATCCAAATTTCACGTGCTGAAAATTCAATTTCCACATCCTAAATTCATGATGTACACCGTTCAAGTTGATTTTTATATCATAAAACACAAAAAGTGATGTAAAATCACTTCAACACAAGAAGTGATGTAAAATCACTATATTTAAACATGTTTTGTCCGTTCATCTTGTGTTTGCAAAATGCAAAACGTCTTGGCAATAAAGCAATTGCGATTACTTATTGCATGGACAATTCTATTTAGAGATGTGTATATATAGCAGTGCTCCATATCTTGTATCTCTGAGAATTGTCGTGTTGCCTAGTGCTTGTCGTGTTAATTTCGTGTTTATCCCCGTGCAAGATAGGCTCTTGCAGCCTTCTCTCCTTTCCTAGTCTCCAGATGCCCCCTTTTCCTCCATTAATTCTCTCTACTGTTCTGAGGATGCCATCTCCTACCTCAATCTCAACTTCTTCGTGGCATTGTGTTAGCCTCACTCTATCACGATCGCCTTTATTTTGCTCTAGCCTCAATTTATTGTTGTCGTCTGCTCCCTTCTACCGTAGGAACTTTGATCTATGGAGTTGGCATACTATTTTTTTACTATTTTTTTTGTTTTTTTAAATTTTATTGAAATTTTGTCATTGTTCTTTTCAGATTCTTTGGTCATTTAATTTACTTATAAAAGATGTAATAGATCGTCTTACCTAGTTTCCTGCACACGCAATTACCACAAAAAAATGTAAGATCATCCGAGACGGTCTGATTCATGTTTTGCAAAATTTCCACACCATCTGATGTAGATACGAGTTCTTTTATTAAGGGAGAAAGCAATGATTTGGACCTTCGATCAGGATCTGGATCTGTGTGGCTGGAAGTGCTTGAGAACCTACAAAAGTCTCACATAGGAAGTTAATTCGACGTAAGATCCTCCGATGCTCAAGTCAGTCATTAGAATAATGATTATGGGTTTTTAGTGGAGAAAATATTAGTTACCTTTAACTGATGGAGGTGGAGTGTATTTATAGGCCACAAATTAGTTATGAAAAATAAATAGAAAGGTATTTTCCAGAAAGGTATTTTCCACTGATTTGGCGAGGGATTATTATGGTAAAGGGATAGAATTATCAGTCAATCCTTGATTTGGGGGGATTTGACTGACAACTGTGATGGCTGAAAATCTCCTTCTTGGGCAAACTTTGATTGTGGACCTGGTTGGGTTGATGGGCCTAGAGATGGCCCATATTCTTTCGGTCGGCCTGTTCTTGCCGTAAAATTACTGTACTACCCATGCAACTTTGATATGCGTGCTAATGCATGCTGGGATCATATGGCTTCAATTTTTACCCATATCACCATCTGCACAAGATTGTGATATGGGTACGATCATACCAGCTCTAAAGCGCCAGATCCCATTAGAACTCCGAAGTTAAGCGAGCTTGAGCGAGAGTAGTACTTGGATGGGTGACCTCTTGGGAAGTCCATGTGTTGTACCCCCTATCTTTTAACTCCGCCATTGCCTGTCCCAAGCCAGGAATCCGGCCACAAACCAGGTAAGGAGGAGGGTTGCATTAGGCAGTTGACAGCCAACACAAAACTCTGTTAAATCCTATGAACATGAATCCTAATAATGGAAAACCAGGATTCATGTAGCCGACCCCAACTAGTTGGGAAAAAAGCTTTGTTGTTGTTGTTGTTTTATCACCATCTGCACAAGAACATACACACACATGCACATAATGTCAATAAATTCAAGCTTGCTCTTATTTTTTTTAAACATTCATGAATATAATTATCTGTTTCATTAAATTTGGTGTTTTTTTAAACGACTCTTTGGATTAAACGGTTAAACCTGAGCTTATATCAAAATGTTGTTTATTTTATCTGAACATTGCTAAGCAAGTATCATTCTGCCAATGGATTCATATTTTATGGAAACAATTTTTTGAAGATATCAATGAATTAAATTAGTCTTTGGTTTACCACAAGTGGCATTTTCCCACTTCTTACTGACATAGCCTAACAAATAATGTATCAACTTGATATGCAAATGATCTTTACATACATCTGCTTGACTTGGTGATACTTACAACAGCTATTAGAGTGTTTATGAGTTATATTCTAAATCTAATTGGTGCCTATTCAGTCCTGATAGTGCAAACTAGTTTGTGTTGATTTATTGGAAGCATCATAGCCATTGCTATGGATGAAAGGGAAAATGGAAAAGTTATAGAGTTGGTTGGAGCTTCTCTTGAGTTTGTTATTCCATTTTTGTTAGAAAGGGTGCAATTTGAGGGATTTGCAAAGAAATGTATGTCATTTAGAAACAGCTGCTGCTCTTATATTATATGCTATTCCCTTTTTCTTTCTACTTATACAACATATTGTGTTTATGGTAGAGTTAATTGGTTATTTCAAATTACTTGTCTTTACAAGGCAACAATTCTGAAGATGTTATTGATAGGTTTCAGATGAAGGCGACGTCCTTTACGTTTTTCCAAAGGATTACCGGTCAAAGCTGGTTGGAAAATCTTTTAGGATGAAAGTAGAGCCTCTACTTGACAAATTGAAGGTACTGAGAGTTTCATTCATGTTATGCTGCATGATTCACTAAAACTGTGAATATACCTTAACTGAGCCTGCCAAAACTTTCGCTTTTTAATGTTTACAGGCTGGTGCAGAATACTTAATCAGAGTTTCATTTGGGACAGCACTTATTGCATCAATAGTTATTGTGTACACAACCATTATAGCACTTATTTCAAGTAGAAGGTATTATATGTATACCACTGTTCTTCAGTTCTTCATTTACTCATTAGTATGTCTCTTCTTATCATATGCGTCTGGGTTATACTATCTAGTTTTACTTTTTGAGTTGTTTTCTTAATAATAATAATAAAAATATTCAAATTTATTCTCTGCTAGAAAAAGATTATCTATAATCTCACTGGTTTCCTTATTGATTATAGTGATGATGATAATCGTGGAAGACGTGGAGGAAGGTCATATGACTCTGGATTTACAGTTTTCTTCCGTCCATCTGATTTATTTTGGTATGTAAGCTGTTGTCATCTTCCTTCTTCCTTCATCTAGACTATGGAATGATGGATTGACTTACTTAAAGGGATAAGTTTATAAGTATATGACTATGTTTTTCAAAATAAAATTGTACGAGAAAGTTGTTGAAATGAAGATGTTGAAGTGGCTCAGTGGTAAATAAAGGAGAAAAGGGTGCACCCTAGAGATACTATGGTAGGTACATTTTGGAAAACCAGTTTAGACTGTTTGGCATGATAATGAATTAATGGCATTAGGTAGGAAGAGCAACAGTTGTATAATTAATGGCAAAAAGGCCTAGGTGGACCTTATGGTTTCGGAAGGCTGGTAAGAATGAAGTTATTAATTTTTTGTGCAAAGTAGACAACTCTTAACAGTTCTTAGGAAAAAGGTTTCTCAAGGTTTGAGATAAGGGTTTATTGTTCTTGTTAACTTCCTAAATAATACCTCCAGTAACCCTGCTCAACAAGACTAGAGAAATTAATGTTGGAATTTCTTTCGACAGTGTTTTTACACTTATTATTAACAAATTTATGTTCATTTGTATACTAAGACCAACTCATACATGATAGACCTGCCTTCTCATTTTGCTCTTGCTTGGGAACCCAGAAGTTATCCTAAATACCCAACTTTATATGTTGAATCCTATCTCCGATGCTTTAGATGTTTTGATTAAAGTCAATTTTTGGAATGCGTCTGTGTTTGATAATTTGTATGACCAAGGAAGAAACTTACATAGAAACATACATAGCAACATACATGCTTTATTGTGATCTCAGTTGTAAATTAGTTCTGTTCCATTTCCAGACACATAAATATTGAACAGTAGCTTACATAATCTAAATTTGTCATGTATGTTACATTCATGCACGTTGAGTGTGTAATATGACTATCCTTTGCAGGTATTGGGATCCGTACTACTACAGGAGGCCGCAGATTAGAGAAAGCTATGGAATGAACTTTGTTGAATCTGTAATACGAAAGGGTTGAATGATTTATTTACTATTCTAGCATCTTCTTCCTTCCTTGAAAGTATAAGGAACTTACGTATCTCATATTTATTCCAGGTTTTCTCTTTTGTATTTGGCGATGGTGATCCAAATCAAGGGCTTGAAGAAGAGAGGTGGAAACTGGTATTGTTTCTGTACTGGAGATGTCTATACTTAAGAATAGTTTTCTTTCTTCTTTTCTATTTTAGACATATTGAAGAAATCTGATAGATAGTATGGAGAAATAAATTAGCATATTTGTTGTGAGCACTTAGTTGTATAATGCTATAATGTATTTCAGAAAATAGAAGTCAGTCAAGTTACAGTTATGCATTGTTGCATTTCTAAACTTTTGGTGGTCTGGTAAGCATGTATTATTTGAATATAACAACGCATTTATACCAAATGTTTGGGTTGGCTAAATGAAATCATTTTTTTCCGTTCTCTTTGTTGAAGGTCATTGTCATTGTGAAATAACAACTATCATGTTGTTATCTACCTCAATCCAAGATTGCCTTGGTTTATCTCTAGTTATCTTACCCCGTTTAATGTTTTCTTAACACTCTTCTCAGCTAGTGCCTTGTACTTCTATTAGTCTCTGTTACACAATCTATTCTACAGACCTTGGTAACGTCAATGACAACTACCAGTCTACTACGGACCTTGACATCAACCACATCTTTTGTTAACTATTGCAATTTGACTCATGGTACTATTTCATATATATAGGTTATCATTTACCAATTGAGGGTGAGTGTGACCTATGTTGAAGCTGTTCAGGTTGGGCTTTCGGCGTAGGCATGGTTTGCAAGTCTGTTAGACTGATATATACTGGGCCATGACCGGACTTAGGAGTACATGACTGATGCATGCCGAGATACAGATTTTAACATCTCTTTGCTTTAAAGAGTACACTCCAGCATCCAAATGGCCCGAAACATTGACTTCTTAGATGATCTTTAGCATATATAATGTCCATGAAGCATGGAGATGTTTACATAATACAAGCTATTAAAGAATAAGCATGCTAAATTGTATATGATTTCACGATTTTGTATAATGTACTTTTTATTTATCAAGGGAAGTATACAAGGATTTTGTACTGACTATCACCTTGATTGGTTTGTTTCTCAACTTCCAATAGGACATCTTAGCATTGTAGCTAGTTAAAAATGCACCCACACTAAAATTGCATATAGGTTCAACCTTTTCTTATCAACTATAGCATGAGTTTCATGCTTTTGTGTTCACAATGGCTTCAACTTATGATTGACCTGTATGTCTAGGTTTCATCGCCATGCATTACATGAGAATAGATAAATAGTATCTTGTGTCGTTCTCTAGCACCTTATGACTTTGTTCTGCCTGCAGTAAAGTTTGTCTATGTTACCTTGGCAGATTGGACAGTACATTACATCAAATGGTGGTGTTGTCACTGCAGAAGAGCTTGCTCCATACCTTGATGTGTTGCCTCCTAAAGAAACAGAGGTATGTAATTTTCTTTCTCCGTACTTTTCAAGTATTTTCTTATTTGTTTGACCGCTCTTCAAGCATCTTGGTTACTCTGGACTATTCAAATGCACCTTTGAGCAAATTTCTTCCATTCTTTGTCACATTTATTTATTTTTTTCTTTTTATTATATTCTCAATTCTGTGCCGACCCCAACTAGTTGGGGAAAAGGCTTTGTTGTTGTTGTTTTATATTCTCAGTTCCGTGTTGGATGAAAGCTAGACATACAGGTCAATCAAATGCATACTATACGATTTTGGAAACTGTATTTTGTTGCATAATAGTCACTGTTAGCATCTCTATGTCCATTTTATGATCATCCTTGTCATATTTAACTTGTACCTTCTTCGATGTTGCAACAGGATGATGAGTCATACGTATTACCCGTGTTGCTACGCTTTGATGGACATCCAGAAGTGGATGATGAGGTAGTCATTCTTGAATAAACATATTAAGTAGAATGACTTAGCATAATGTAGGTTAATGATTAAATGAAATTGATACTTGTGTCTTCAACATGGTCGATATTTATATTTTAGAAGTCCAGTCTCTTAAAAACTAATATCTGTACTACCTGTTTTTTGAACAACTATCAGTAGTATAGATATGATAGAACAATCTTCTTTTGCTGATTGTACTATGTTTCTAATTATACCTTGTATTCAGGGGAACATTCTATATCGTTTTCCATCTTTGCAAAGAACAGCTTCATCTAAAACGGTTGGTAGAAAGGAATATGTTGGAAGAAAGTGGGCTGAGTGGGTTGATGGTGTTGAAAAATATTTAGAGGAGAAAAAGTGGTTATTCAGGTTAGCGTTCCCATTCATTCTAATAGCTGTACTAATCAATTAACTACATAGATGGACACTGAACTTGTGTTACTGTTTTTGGACTACCTTAGAGCATCTACTATCGTTTGCTAAAAACTCAAAAATTAGCATTTGAGACGAAAAGATACCCCACTATTAAAAACCTAAAATTTGGAGTAGGAGTGAACAGTCTCGATCGCTAAAGATAGCAGCGGCTTTAGACGATTGCTAAATATAGAAGACGGAGGATCAAGCTTTGTCCGTTTATTTTTTTTTTATAAATATGGTCGGACGGAAGTCCGCAAACTTTTTCCCTAAAAATTTCAAAAATGCCACTCAAATAATTACAAAAATGCCATTAACAAATTACGAAATTGCCATTAAAAAGATCGGACGAAAGATCTTCTTCCGTCCGATCACTTCTTCCCTTTTTTACTTTCACACATTACTAAAATGCCATTACTTATTTACGAAAATGCCATTTTAAGATTATAAAAAAAATTAAAAATCGGACGGAAGATCTTCTTCCGTCCGATCACTTCTTCCCTTTTTTTCTCACATATTACTAAAATGCCATTACTTATGTACGACAAAGCCATTTAAAAATGAAAAAAAGACGGACAGATGAAGATCATCCGTCTGTTTTTTTTTTTGGGTGCAAATTTAGCAGAAATGATAGTAGCACTTCCCCTTCGCTGCTAAAACCCAAATGCTAAATATGCATCTTTTAGAAGTGACGATAGTGGATGCTCTTAAGTTCCACCTATTTCCGAGTTCATCTTCTCACCAGAACTTATAAAAACTGGAGGGTGAACGCGTACATGCTCTTGGATAGGTGATTAGTAGGGTGGAGGGTTCAAATCCATCACTTCAAGGATATTCAATATTTAAGATTTTCTTTTGCATTTATCATCATTATATTCTTCTATCGCCTGTCCGACACAAAGACAAAGCCTACATTTCGGCATAAACTGGGTTTTATTAGTTTATCTAGTAAGCAAATTTTCTTGTGTTCTGGTGCTTTCTGAATGCAAGTTTTGTTCATTTTCACGGTGTAGATCACCTAATTCAGTAGTATGTACATTAAGATTAGTTGCACTTGCAACTCCGATTTTCCATCTATCTTAATTAAGACCTTCCAAGGGCATCTGTTTTAACTATCTTCTTTATCCTTTTTTTCGTTTGGACTTCTCTTTTAAGCTTATTATAATGTATTGTTAACCTAGTACTTACAGGCTAGGAAGCACATGTACTTTCAAATGCCCAACGTACCCATGCCTTGTGCGTATCGGGTGCCAATACTCCTTGGGTACTCTCGGGTGCGTACCCACGCAGTATCCAATTTTTAATACATTTTTGCAACTTTTGGACACAATTATGTTTAGATAAATTTTTGGGCCTCTATTGTAATTTCAAAAACTTGATGTTTATGTTATGCTCTAATACAAAACAAGTATACCCAATGTTTTGATATAGTATATCAATTATTTTCTCCAAAAATGCTCATAATTTTAATGTATTCTTATAATTCTATGAAATGGTTCAAATATTTGTATTTTTACAAAATAAATAAATATTTATCGATATAATAAATCACAAGACCATTTGAAAAAAAGCTACCAAGTGGCTCGTCTTCAGTTAAAACAAAGTCAATGGCTCAGATTTACCTTCCCGAAAGACATTTTCCCACCAAAACTTCTTCCCCCAAAACTAACCCCCCCTCCCCCCAAAAAAAAAAAACTAAAATCCTTCTCACTTTATTACTATCTCTGTCTCTTCTCTTAACTTTTCCAGATCCCCCCGCCGCCGCGCGGGCTCTCTCTCTCTCTCTACCCAAAAATTTATATTTTCAGATTTTAGGTTTGTAAATTTCCGGATTTTTCAGATTTTTTATGCTTCTTTTGATTGCTCATGTAGAAAATTTCACTGAGTTCTTTGATTGATATCAAATGAAATTGAAAATTTAAATAGAGATTTCTTATGCCTCTTTTAGTTGCTTATGTAGATATTCACTTGGGTAAATTTCATCTTCTAAAGTTACTGAAAATAGCAAATATCTCCTCAAAAGATTCATCATTTTGCACCATCAAAGGTCTAAGAAGTTGGATTTTACACCCCCATTTATAATTATTTATAATTATTTTTTAACATATGCTGACGGAAACATGGACTTTTATTTACAACTAATTGTTGTCTTACTATTCAAACTTGAGCTACATAAACTTCGTGATGGAAGTTTCAGATTCATGCATCCGAAAGGCTGGAATGTAAATGTATGCAGTATTATACATGAACATTATTATAGTGTACATCTCAGAAAATATATTAATATATGATAGTAGACTATACTGAGAACACCAAAGTTAATCGTCAAATATTTTCACCTCCTTGATGTGTTGGACAATACTTTACTGGTGGATTGCTTGATGGTTGGGCTTATGTATTTTGTGTGAATCACTCTATATACTTATTATGGGAGTAGGGGCTAATGTTGCCGTCTCTGTTGTTAGTTCTATCGGCATGTAGCCATTTTTTTGTATCTATAACTTTATTCTATGTTTTAATTATATCTGTTGTTAGTTCTATATAGATGTGTTGGCTGGAGCCTCATGACTCTATCTGTATGATATAAAGAAAAGGAATTTAGAGATACCTATGTGATTGTTTTACGACATTCTAATTGTTTTTTATAACTTATCGTGGAGTTTCTAGCTCGGTGGTATTGCATATAAATGTTGATACTTATGTAATTTGTTAGTCAAACAAGATTGCACACTGTTTATCGGGCTTTTCATATGCTGCATCGTTCCGAAGGCGTGCCGCACGTGTCCACGGGCAAACCTAGTGTATATATAGTATAAAATATATTATATTTAACATACCCACCAAAAAATCATGTATTCCCGTACCCTTGTTGTGTCGTACCCTCACCCCGTACCCGTATATGTGCTTCATAGCTTACAGGTACATCTCATTTGTTTGAAAGGTCAGCAGTTCCTTAGATATGCACTTAAGTGTCTGCTGGTCTGTTGCAATAGATATCTTTATTTGAACCATACTCTTTTCTTTTTAGTGATCAAGCTTCACTCTTTTTATACGTTCTTAATGCAAATTCCTGTATATTCATTTGTTTTAGCATTGGTATTATTATTTTTATCAGCTTATCATTATCTAAGTTCTTGAAATATCTATTTCTCATTCTCTATGTGCCCAATTCTGCACTTACAAAACCTTATGCTTTTAACAGTGGGCATAGTCATGGATATGCTTTAAATTTTTTATCATGAAACTTGTGTTTTTGCAGTAAATCAGGGGCATCTGAGAAAGCAATGGTTATAGGCTTGGGGGCACTCAATCTCTTTGGAGTTGTCATTCTGAGTAGCATGTTGAAGTATGGAATTTATTGCATCCTATTCATTAATATTTCATTTTTATTCTTTTATCTTCTCTGTTTATTTTAAGACATTGCTCTAATTTGTAGGAATGTTGCAGTTACACCCGCTGGATTTATATCCTTTGTTTCTGAGATATTTCCCCTGCTCCAGGTCAGATTTTATTTCCATTAGTTTACAAACAAGAATTTTCGGGTTTTATTGTTTTTCCGTGCTGAACGTATGATACATTTGAAGAGCATATTACTCAAGGCAAACATTCTCTCCTACCACTTTCACTCTTTTTGATATCCTTATTATTTTGCTGATAATGTCAAGACTCACCCTTACTTTATAGCTGTTATACTTCTATGTTCTCTCTGGAAAATATCATGCCCAAAAATTTGGAGCTGGCTTTCGTAATTTCGAGTACATCGCTTGTTGTGCGCACTGGTTATCAGTAGTCATGCTGTTAAGGTTGAGCACTGGTTATCAATAGTCATGCTGTAAGGTTGATTAGGCTCCAAAATTTTACAATCCAATATTAATAATTTATTTCCAGTTGACCCTATGAACGGAATGGTTGATTTGGAAATACTCTTTTGAGTATGGAGGATAGAGAAGTAGGACAGGATTTTGTGCAGGATAGGCAACAAGTTCTAAATTTCATCCCCCCAGAATATCCCTGTTTTTTCACAATTAAATGGTCTCGTCATTTCCATCTAAAGTCCCACTGAAGCTAGCAATCTAACCTAAAACTCCAGTGCCAAAATGCCAAAAACACTTTCTTCGACTACTGTTGTTAAAAATGATTAATATGCTGAAAGAAGTTGGAACACTTGGAATAACGAAGAAATTGGTGTACCAACTAGTGAAATATATAAACTTTATTCAGATAATTTAATTGCCATTCATCATTGAAGAAAATAATTCGTTTCCCTTCCTTCCTCCCTACTCCTCACTTTGATTGTACGACGCATTCTGTCTTTTCATACATATAATAGTTATTTTTAATAAGGTAGCCTCTAAAATTACAGTCGTTAATCCGTAATCTGATATTGTGATTCAAAGCAGTCAATATTATCAGTTCTGATACCAAAATCAGTTACCTGAGATTAATATCTTGATAGAAAGATTTTAAAGCTTAATTGACAACAAGTCATGAATGGTTTGGTCTAATCCTCCTTTGAATTATCAACTTGATTTCCCATATTTCTTCTTTTAAAAGTCTGTCTTAGGTGATGGTATATGATGATTCTCATGTAGCTAGTAGTCGAGTCCATTGCGGAGCACAGCCATTGGTTAACTGTATACGGATTGGCCAGGTTTTGACTTTTTATCAGTAACTTTGTTGGTGCAATGTTACTTTTTCTAGAGCCACTGATAATTTGAATTATTTGCTTATGTATACAACAACGACAAAGCCCTTATCCCTATTAACGTATAGTATAGAAGAAGGAAATATATTTTATTGGGATGATTTAGAATTGAATACAAGACCTGCTATATATATGAGAGAACAAATAAAAAACTACTTGTTCAGAATACAAAGAATAGACTATAGCCCATAAAATGTGGTCAAAACATTTATATTCATATTTTCCCCCTCAAAATTGATGAAAACGATGGACTATATAGCCCACAAAATGTGGTGAAATCACTGGAAATTTATTTTTCTTAAAATTGGCAAAATACAGTGGCTATAACCCATATCATACCACAAAATCAGTGAGAACCAAACTTTTTGCAAAATCAACGAAAACGGTGGACTCCCACAAAAATGGCCAAATCAGTAAAATTTTGTATTTATCAAAATCAGCTAAAAACAGTGGATTATAGCATTTAAGATATGACCAAAATAGACATATTCAGAATTTTCACAAAATCGACAGAAACGGTGGATTATAGCCCTCAAAATATGACCGAATCAGTGAAATTTCGTATTTATCAAAATTGGCTAGAAAGAGTGGACTATAACCCATAATAAATCACCAAAATAGTGATACTCATAATTTTCACAAAATCGACGAAAACTGTGGACTATATGGCCCACAAAATGTGGCCAAATCAGTCAAAATTTGCATTTCTCGAAATCGGCTAAAAGCCATGGACCCATAAAATGACCAGAACAATGATATTCACAACTTTTTTCAAAATTGACGAAAATGGACTACATCCCACCAAATGTGGAAAAATAAGTAA
Source organism: Hemerocallis citrina (assembly GCA_017893485.1). Lineage (NCBI taxonomy): Eukaryota > Viridiplantae > Streptophyta > Magnoliopsida > Asparagales > Asphodelaceae > Hemerocallis > Hemerocallis citrina. The sequence goes on along the minus strand of CM030360.1, from coordinate 2,977,684 downwards.
TTTGTATTTATCAAAATAGCAAAATACAGTGACCATAAACCATAAAATATGATCAAAATAGTGATATTCAGAACTTGTCTAAAAATCGATGAAAATGGTGGACTATAGCCCACAAAATGTGGCCAAATCAGTAATTTTGTATTTGTCAAAATAGCAAAATACAATGTACTATAACCATAAACTATGGCCAAAACAAAGAAATGGCAAAATTTTCCCGAAATCGACGAAAACAGTATTGCCAACAAAATGTTGCCAAATCAGAAAAATTTTGTATTTCCCAAAATCGGGTAAAAACAGTGTATAGCTCATATTATATGGCCAAAGCGATGGACTATAACCCACAAAATATGACCAAATCGGCGAAAATAGTGGACCAAATCGGGTAAAAACAGTGTATAGCTCATAATATATGGCCAAAGCGATGGACTATAACCTACAAACTATGGTCAAAACAGTGAAATTTCAGAATTTTCACAATATCAACAAAAACGTTAAGCTATATAGCTTATAAAATTTGGCCAAATCAGTATTACTTTGTATTCCTGAAAATAGCAAAATACAGTGTGCCATAGGCAATAAAATGACAAACAATGAAATTCAGAAATCTCACAAAAATCAACGAAAACGGTGGACCCCCCAAAATGTGAATTTTCAAAATTGGCAAAAAAGAGTACTATAGCTAGGGATGGCGAACGGGTCGAGTGGGCCGGGCCGGGCCCAACCCGTACGGTTGGCACGTAAAGTGGGCGGGCTCGGGCCGGTTTGCCAACTTATCCGGGCCGGTCCGGGCCGGGCTCTAGTTTGGTTTGGGTGGCCTGCCCAACCCGTGAACCCTTTAGGGTTCAACCCGGGTTGGGCCGGGTCGACCCGCGGGTTGGCCCGTATTCTTTTTTAGTATAAAATTTTTTGTACCTTAAAATAATAATAATAATAATACTAAGTAAGTAATAATAATAAACATTAAAAATCATAATAATAATAATAAGATTGAAAGAGTGAAATTGACAACAAATTTTGAAATATTATTTATATGAACTTAAGTTATACAATTTTAACAATTTATAATGAAATGAAGAATTCAATTCATAAATAAGTTTTATACAATAACATATTTCTTACTTACAATTTTACAACGACTACAATTTTTTCTAATTTAACATAACAAGCTGGGCTATTGTTGTTGTTGTTCTTCGGGCGAATTGCTTCCACTTGTGGACGTTGATAGTGCTTTTCCTTGTGTCCTATCTTCCGCCTTCAGCCAGTCTTCTGTGCAAACGTGCATCTCTAACGACTCGGGCTTCAAGCGATTCCTGTAATCAGTTAGAACCCTGCCACTTGTAGAAAATGCACTCTCAGAAGCAACTGTAGAGACATGAGGAGTTAGTAAATCTTTAGCCATAATTGACAGAATACTAAAAGTGTGTTCATGGTCTTTTCACCATTGTAAAATATCTAGTGGAGAAGTAGAAGGCTCAGAATCTTGTTGGTTATACCAATTTAATTCATTTGGTTGATTAGTCCTAGGTTTTTTTGATTGAATTTGTTCAAGTAAATTAAATGTTCTATCACCAATTCTACTTTTACCCTTACCTTTAGAACTGCCCGTAGAAGAACTACAGAAGTTGTACTACTAGAAGCAAAACGTCTATCATAATAATCATACAAGTTATTTAACGTAGATTCAAACTGAACTAAAAAAGTAGCGCAATCAATTACTAATTCTACATGTTCCTCAAGTAATGCAAAAAACATTTCTATCAAACTCTTCGTACCTTCTAATTTGATACGAGGATCCATAACCGTAGCAACACAAATCAACATAGGAGGAAAATAATACTTCAAATTTTTTTGAAATGCAGGTTTCACAATCTCACCAACATTGATATCATTTAACATTTCGTTAAATGTTTGCATCATGCTAACTAATTCAATAAAAATGATACTAGAAGTAGATTTATATGTTTTTGAAAATTTTAAAGTTGCGGTTTTAAAAGGTTCTAAAAATTTCAACAAAGATTCGGCAAAAAACTAATCGGGGGGTCATTTCAAAATTCTGCATATTTTTTGCGATACAAAAATCATTTACAACTGTTATATATTCGGTAACAACATTTAGTAAATCAAAAGTAGAATTCCATCAGTGTCTAACATCCTTTGGAAATCTTCTAAAAGGAACATTTCTAACCCTACACCAAGCTTTCCATTCTTCGAAAATGCTTGGACTTAATGCAATGAAATGTACACAATTACTAATTTTAACTATATATGGATCAGCTATTTTTAATGCATCTTGAACACATAAATTTATAATATGACATGCACATCTAACATGAAAAATACTGTCAGATGGAGGGTTTAATACAGATTTTAAAGTTGTAATTGCTACATTGTTGTTAGATGCATTATCAAAACTAATACACATAATTTTATCGCGAATATGAAAAACATCACAAATTTCTATAATACGATTTGCTATTTCAGCGCTTCTATGGGGATACGGCAACGCCGCAAGTGATGATTCTTTTTTGAAGAATCCAATCATTGTCGATTCAATGACAGGTTATTCCCATCGTTGAAATATTGTTGAGACCCGTCCAACAATCCGAAGTTAAACTAACCCTACAAGTTAAACTCCATAAAATTGCAATCAAAGCGTCCTTCATTTCGATATACATTTTAAAACAATCCGATTTGCAAGTATTTTTCGGAATTCTTTTAAAATGAGGGTTTAAGGCCGTTTGATTAAAATTTTCCAAGTTCCTACTCTCGGGATAGGAAAATGGTAACTCTTCCTTAATGACTAATCGGGCCATTTCCCGACGAATAACATCGGGATCATAAGGGTGGCTATCAACTAGACCGGTCCTAGGGTTGATTTTTTGTTGGCCTTGTATTTGATCAAGAAGTTCTTTATGGTTATGTTGGATGTGCCTACTAATTGTACCGGTGCCGTCACCCCTCTTGAATTTGTATGTTTTACCACATGTTTTACAAACTTTCAAACCTATATCCGGAGTATGTTCGTCCGGGATATAATCATAAAACTTATGCCAATCGCTAGTTTCTCCTCTACTTTTCCTACTACTACGGGGTTGTGTGGTTTCAGTTGGTTGTTGTTGTTCTTCTTCTTCCAATTGTATGTCACCTACAACCTCGTCGTGTGTACCCCATTGTTGGGTAGGAGGATCATTGTATTCTTGGGCGGGCTCACTAGTTGGGACAATTGGTGGCCTACAGGAAGAGGAGGAAGAATCTTGTCCGCTACGACCGCTACCGCGTGATCTAGACATAATGTAGTAATGTGCTAAAGTAAAGTATGTAAAAAAAATATACAATGTAGGAACGGTGAATTATATAAAAAATTCTAAAAAATAAGAGGGTTGAGATAGAGAAGTTCAAAAAACGAACAGTAATTTTAATTACAACGCAAAAAAAATATAACGAGAGAGGTATGAAATTTTGATACCGTTCACCGTGGAATACGCGTATGTAAAAAAAACCATAAAAATAAGAATAGAATAGAAAAGATGGAGAAGCGCTTTGCCGATTCCGCAATTGAAGAGTTGATGAGAGCTTGAAGTAGATTTGATGAGGGTTGAAGAGAGTTGAAGACGTTGAATTTTGATTCCGATACGACCGAAATTTGATCGTGTATATGCCTCGTTGTGGACTTGTTTGATGAATACTACAATTGTTCAAAAATTCTTTACAAATGATGTATAATAGTAGAGAGAGTAAGAGAGGATGGTGTGATTTTTTATGAGATTTTTGGGGGTATTTATAGGCTCAAAATATGGGAAAAAACAAAAAAAACAAAAAAAAGCCAAAAAACAGCTAACTAGTCGTTCGGAACGGCTTTGTCCAGAGCGCAGCGAATTTTACGACCGTTCGACCCGTACGGGTCCAATGGGTCGGAACCCGCGGGTCGACCCGCGGGTTGGCGGGTTCAATTCGTGAGCTTAACGGGTTTGTGGGCCGGGTTTCGCGGTTTCAATTCGCGTTATTTGCGACCCGGATCAACCTGTTACTGTTCACCAGGTTCGATCTGAACCCGCCAAATTGCTAAACGGGCCGGGTTCGCTGGCCGGGTCGCGGGTGGGTCGCCGGTTGACCCGGCCCAGTTGCCATCCCTAGCTATAGCCCATAAAATAGCTGTAAAACAGATTTGATCTAAATTTTCTGAGAATTGACAAAAATGGTGGGTTATAGCCCACCAAATGTGGTCTAATAAAGTTCATATTTCTCAAAATCGTCTAAAAACTGTGGACTATTATAGCCCACAAAATGTGGCCAAATCAGTGAAATTCTTATTTCTCAAACTCGGCTACAAAACACTAGGACTATAGCCCATAAAAATTGCCAAAACAGTGATATTCAGAATTTCAGAACTTTCACAAAATCGACGAAAAAAGTGAATTATAGGCCACAAATTATAGGCAAATAAGTGTAACTTTGTATTTCTCAAGATAGCAATCAGTGGGCCATATCCAATAAAATATGGCTAAAACAGTTAACTTCTAGATTGTCAAAAAAATCAACAAAAACGGTGGGCTCCAGTGGTCAAAATGTGACCAAATCAGTGTAATTTTATATTTATGAAAATAGCAATATATAGTGGACTATAGCCCCATATAATGACCAAAATAGTGAAATTTTAGAATTTTCTCAAACGACAAAAATGGTGGGACTATAGTCCACAAAATGTGGCCAAATGAGTAAAAATTTGTATTTTCAAAATCGGATAAAAACAATATATCAAAACCTATTAAATAGGGGGCCAAAATGTAGATATTCAGAATTTTCACAAAATCGGCAAAAACCAATATATTATGTAGCCTAGAAAATATGGTCAAATTAGAGAAATTTCGTATTTCTCAAAATCAACTAAAAACAGTGGACTAGCCTATAAGATATGGCCGAAGGAGTGATATTCTGAATTTTCACAAAATTGATGAAATTGGTGGATATAGCCAACAAATATTCTCAAAATCGGCAATATAACAGTGGTCTATAGCCCATAAAATTTTACGAAAATTGTGATATTTAGAATTTTGACAAACTCGATAAAAAATGGTGGACTATAGCGCCCATAAAATATGGCAAAATCAGTGAAATTTCGTATTTTAAAAATAGGTTAAAAACAGTGTACTAGAGCCGATAAAATAGGTTTCAAAATTTACACAAAATCGACAAAACCGTGGAATGTAACCCACAAAATGTGGTCATATTTGTGAAATTATGTATTTATCTAATCGGCTTAAAACAGTGGATTATAGCCCCATAAAAAATGACCCAAAAAGTGATATTCAAATTTTCAATAAAATTGGTGACAATGGTGGAATATAGCCCACAAAATGTGGCCAGATCAATGAAATTTAGTATTTTTCAAAATAGGCTGAAAACAATGGAAAATAAAATATGGCGAAAACAATAATATCCAAAATTTTTACGAAATCGATGAACACGATAGACTATAGACTACAAAATGTAGCTAAATCAGTGAAATTTTATATTCTCAAAATCGGCTAAAAAGAGAGACATAAAATTTGACTCGAATAGTGATTTTCAGAATTTCTCAAAATTGACAAAAGCGGTGGACGACGATAGCTTACAAAATGTATCCAAATTAGTGAAATTTCGTTTTTTTCAAAATCGGCAAAGTACAGTGGGCTATAGCCATATCGTATGGCCAAAACAGTGAGATTCAAAAACTTCTAAAATTCGACGAAAATGGGGCCCACACAATGTAGTTTGATAACAAATTTTACAATTATTATAAAGTACAATCTAACATGTCCCTCCCCAAGTTAACATTGTCGTCTGCGAAGCTTGCTAGTTTTTCAGTAACTCAATAGTGACAACAACTCAAATTTCTTATTTTAGAGCCGACCTTAGACCCATAAATCCTAGTTAGACCACTCATTATAAACTCACTTGGCCTGAACACTTGAAGGCCAACAAGAATGCCCTCATAAGTCGTAAAACACCAATACTTTGAAATTCAAATAAACTCTATTTGACATCAATGATTTGAAGCTCAAATTAGCCCAAAGAGACCCGCACTTCACCCACATTCTGAACTCAAACAGAAAGTTTGAATTTGAATTCAAGTTCAAGTCAAGGGTTCTGGTCACGCGGCTGTCACCAAAGTGAAGTCTGCAATATCAGCAGCTGGAATTATGTGAATTCCAGCGCATATAAAAAGTCAATGGCAAAGTCTCCAAGCTAGGAAGCACAGACTCTTTACGGAGGTGCTCGCACCCGAGTCGGACTCGGGTGCGGCGGGACACTCACTCCTTTTTTTATATTAAAATTTCAAAATGGGTGCGGGTCAGGTGCGGTTAGTTCGCAGGTTAATATTAAAAAAAATAAAAAAAAGGGCTGTTGAGCTCTTTCTCTCTCTCTCTCACACACATTTCTCTCTTTCTCTCTCGTGATAACCTAAATCCCAAATCGAAAGATTCGAAACCCAAATCCGTCGCTGCCTCCTCTCTCTCTCCTCCGTTGCCGCCTTCTTTCTCCGCCTTCTCCTATTCTCTCTGTCGTCGCCTCCTCTTCCGATTCTCTTTGCCACCGTCGTCTTCCTCGGCCGCCACCCACCGCCATCGCCCACCTCTTCCTCCGCTGTCGTCTTCCGTTATCCGCCGTCACCCACCGCTTTCACCATCACCTGCCGTCATCTATTTTGATTAATTTTGCAAACCCTATGTTTGAATTTGATGCTTGTTTTGCTTGGTGCTTTCCTGTTGATGAATTTTGATTGCCATGTTGTTTACCATGCTTCACTGATGCTTGCAAGATTGCCATGTTCACTGTTACACTATTGATTGCCATGTTCACTGTTACAAAATTGATTGCTATGTTCACTGTTACATGATTGCCATGTTCACTGTTACAAGGTACTTGCAAGATGCTTGCCATGTTGTGTTTACCATGCTTCTTTGATGCTTCCCTATTAGTTGATGAAATTTGCCAATAAGTGAACTGCCTAATAAGTGATCATGTCTCGAGCACAAATGTGCTCAGTTGCTTATATGCTACTTATATTTGTGGGTAGGCCTTAATTTTATGGCATTCTAATCTGACAGTGATATATAGTAGACTTAGTGGTGATTACTCTTGTAAAATTAGAACTTGCATTACAGAAGAAGTACTAGCACAACTTGCAATAATTAATCAGATTCGAATTAATTAACTCCGATTAGTAGCTAGTTATGCCTTACTAACTAGATTAATGACACTTTGATTAATTTGTATTGATAAACTTGATAGAGATGGTCCGAAATGATTATCATTCCCTGTTGCAAGATGCTTCCATGCTTGAGTCTTGATTCCTGGCAAAAATTAGAAGAAAGAAACGTTGATTAGAAGAAAGAAAAAATTTCTTGGTTAATGAATGATTATTGACAATGATTTGGGTTTTTTATACAAAAATATAAATATATAATATATAAAATAATTATTTAAATATTAGCCGAATCCCAGTCGTACCCGCATCCCACAATTTTTGGAAATTACCGCATCCACGGACCCGAATCAGTGCTTCCTAGTCTGCAAGCTCCTTAAACTTCCTCTTCACGCTCACAGTGGCACACCGACAGTCATTCAACCAACCAGTGACCTCATATCACTGTTGTCATCTTTGACTCACTGGCCACCTGCCAGACTCCATGACACTTCCTCTTTCTCTCAACTTTTCCCATCACCGACTAACCTTCGGAGACCCAATATTCCTTATCTCTAGGCTGTCTTCAGCGTTTTTGGTGACATTACCCACTTAACCTTTCTGATAAAGCATCACTAGCTCTTCGGTGGACATTTGTTTAGTTCGGTTATTGTTTATTAACGGAGTTCATTCTGCCTTTCTTCTTTCCTCACTTCCTCTCTTCTCTCTCTCTCTCTCTCTCTCTCTCTTCTACTCACAAACAAACACCTCTGGCCTCACTACAATTCTCATCAACCTGACCGACGGGAAGGTGGTGTGGGGTGGTGTGCAGTTGAGCTCTCTCTCTATCTCTCACACGCGCGCGCACACACATCCCGAGTAGTTATTTAAGATGCACCGACCTTTCAACAAGGTGTTTGTGAAGTAATCTTAGTGGATAACTCATATTTGTATCAACTGTTGTCACATATCGTCACATATCGAATTTATGTTTGTTTGAATCTTATTGTTAACAGGTAAACTACTTGATACTATCTTATTAGCATGTGAAGCAATGCAGTATTCATCTTTAACGTATTAACAGTAATACAATTAACTTCAACTAGTAATTACACGTGCGATGCACGTCTTAATAAATATAATTTTTTAAAAGTAAAAACTCTGGCGTAGTTTGGCCTCGAACCCGAGACCTCCTTTATATTAGTTATGCATGGGCGATGCTCGTCTTGAGTTGTATACAAACGACAACTCCAACTCTCCCATTATAATATTAGAGATTAGAGATTCAGTTGTGGTTCCGGGTTTTATTTGTGCCTATATGTTTTAGTATGCCAGAGTTTTTATTTGTGGTTCTGGGTTTTATTTGTGCCTATATGTTTTACTGCAATCCTAGAAAAAGTTTGAGGACACCAAGTCATATTGGATTATGGCAAGCCTCTCTTTGTTTCATAGTTTTCTCGAGGTAGAATCTGACGGAGAATCTTTTGCGGAGCCTTTTAATCCATAAATGGCCTCATTGAGGAAGGATTAGATGATGTCATGATGATGCAAAAATTTTTTCTTTCTTGTGTATTTAGTTAGAAAGGATGTCGAGGTGACGACAATATATTGTGACAATTCTTTACCTTACAATGCTTTTCTGGCCTCTAGGAAATTACTGTGACAGTGTGACTATCCCTTTAATCTCTATTTTTGAATTACCTGTTCTCAGGTCTATGCTGCTTCTTTTTTTGCGATACCCTTGTTCCGATGGTTCCTAGTGCGCAAGAGGAATGCAGACATTGAGAAAAGAAATCTGGGAAGGAAACAGCGAGCTCAAATGCTTGGATTGCCGGATTTATCTCTCAGAAGGAAGGTAATTGCGGTGCAACTTAGAGGATCTTTTCTACTTGTGTCTTAAATTCTTTTCAATATGTTTTTGTGTTTCTTATGTACATAAGCCATATCCTATATGGCCCAGCAGTGTGCGCAGAGAGGGTCATGACCATACCTGTTCTGGGCTGACATTGTATGACAAGTCATGTGATATGTTGTGACTGACACAAGCATGCCGTTTGAATGGGTAGTCACGAGTATGATAGTACACTAACTTGCACACTAGTAGGGCACAAAATTGGCATACTAAAACTAACAAAATTTAAAATTTTAATAATTATAAATTTAAGATGGAAACTATAAATATTACTTAAGATATATAATTTTAGATATAACTTAAACAAATGGGATTGGATAGTCATATGAAACCCTTTATTCTTCTTTGTTAAATGTGTAGTCGTTTATTTTTATTTAATGAAAAAAGTTCAAATTTTATGTTGATTAAGCATCTCTACTATTATAATCAGAAAGTTGGAGTTGTGCAAATTGTTGCACAACCAAGTGACCATTAAGTGATCTCAGCCAAACATTTTTAAGTTTGAGTTACATCACCCATCTTTGCCATCCACAATTAAATCTCAACCACATATTTAGAATGTATAGCCTTGACATGTATTGCATGTGCTAAGTTACTAGTAATATTATGGCATACGATGTGTTATATTCAGTTAATTCATTTCGGAAAGTTTTTAGGAAATTATTTAAAGACAGTCACAATCTGTACAATCCCTTTGGTTCCAAGGCCTCTGCTAATGTGGGATGGCAGTAGATGCAGCAGATTAGAGGGATTCCATTCATAAAGTAAATAACATGGCAAATCACGTGACTTCTACTTAAAGCTTTGATGAAATAACATGTGTTTCTGTAACGAGGGGGCTTCATACCAGAAAGGAATCTTCCTTTGCATCAAAACCTACCTTGTTGAAGAAATCAGATCAACCTGGCAAGAACACAAAGGATAACTGAACACGACTTCAAAATCACCTTGAAGGGAGAAAAATGTCCTGTCATTTTGTTTTCACTGTCTCACACTTCTCCATCTCCTAATATAGTGAAGGACGGTGAGGTATTACATTAATGTAGTCAAAATTCAAGAACTACACTAAACTTAACATGCTAATTCAAAAATCCAGTCACATTAAATGCTCCACTAAAATTAGATCTGCAGTACACTCGGGCTCTGGCTATGTCTGGCTGCTATTGCTGTAGAAAAAAAGTGCTTTGTAAAAAATATGTTCAACTTTAAAATTTTCTTAAAAAGTAAAAAGCATCTTTTGGAAAAGGTAAAAACACCTCCTTCAAATACCAGTTTTGGAGAAGTCCTTTTCGCTAAACACAATTTTAATCAAGTTCACCAAACACCTATTTTGAGTGTAGAAATGCTTTTGGATCACAATAAGTTGCTTTTCGCCGGCTCTCTAAATTGAGCCTAATTATACTACTTCACTTGCAAAACACGACCCATTTGTTCCTGCATTGTGGTTTGTCAATATATGGTGTTATCAGTGTTGTAAGTAGGATATTCCCATTCCAGTTTAGGGTTATATATTTTTTAATGTTAACTCTCATTACATATTTCAGCTTCTAAGTGCTAGAGATATGGCACGGCGGACAGTCATTGGTTCAGACAGAATAGTGTTCAGCACTGAAAAAGATATCTCGGATCAAGATCTTGAAGCCAGAGAATGGGATAGGAGACTCAGAGAACTTGAGAGATCAGATTGAACCAACCAAGCAGATACGCAAAATTACTGTTGCCCCGCATGCATGCGGCATCTGGAGTTAAAAAGGCCAGCTTTGAACACTGAAGAGAAAAAGAGAGCCAAGTCTTTTCTATTCATTTTTCCTCTGGGCTGATCTGTTGATAACTTAATAGGAGCAATTTGTATATCGAGATTTGGAAATCTCAAATCAGCAGCAGCATACTTTGTTGTATAAATGACCTTTGTGAATATTACCCCTAGTTTTAAGAAATTGCTGCAGGAGCAGGCCCAGGCATTCTTCGTCTACAAACTGCAGTTACTCCTTGACACAGAATTTGTAAAATTGTCTTGAGTCTTATCAAACAACAACTTAATTGGAGACGACCGTCATAATTATTTATTTGCACAATCGCATTTTAATTTTATTCTTGTAGTTGTTGATGCCAAGGAGGCAAATATCTTTATTTCTGCACTCATATATAAAATAGTTTTTACATTGAATATACTGTACAGTGATAATTTGTTCTGTCTTGAGAATCTGCTTCCAAATCTTTGTTAGCTGTGTCTCATACAGTACAGTACAATAAAAAATTGTCAATCAGGCTAATAACTTTCTTCAGCGAATAGTTTCACCCATACTCTCTAATATGATTCTGAATCTTCAACTAAAATTTGGACCTGCAGAGATATACACCAGGGTTAAATGTCAGCTCCAATACACTATGAACTAACCAATCAAATTCGGCATCCCTAATTATGTCAAACAGCGCGATTGTACCTCACTGCCAGTGCCCCCAAAGGTTTGATCCATATCAAAGATCTGTCGGTTGAGGAAATCTTCGATCCTTGGATGCTCTCCATTCCCTTTCTTGAGCTCGTCAGGAGCGTAAACATATGCATCAGCTAGCTCGTCAAAATAAGTTTAGCACAGCTACTACTGACAAGTATGAATGTAACCAAGGAATCGACTGCAAGAATAATCATCGCAAGTAGCGTGACGTATGACCTACAAATGTCTGCAATCGTCTAAACTAGACCACGAAGTTTCTCGACAAGCCGAAAAGGCAAGGAGAAAAACAAAATGGACACAGAATTTGCTCTGATAACTACATGCACTTCTTAACTTGTAGCATATCATACCAAAGAAAAAAAATATATTTTTTGATCGTTATCGGTAGGTCTAAGCCCTCCGTGTTCCATTAATAAATTTTTAGCGAAACATACAACCAAAATAAGGGCGTGTTGTTCAAGTTTCCCAATAGTGGAAAGTGAAACAGCACCCCTGCAAAAAAGATAACCCACCTTGTACAAAAGTTTCCTTGGCCCAAAAAATCATAATATATATATATGTTACAAAAAATCGGTTCCAAGTATGACCAATCATACCCAAAAGACCTCAAACCCGCGTATGAGGTTAGCACTCAACCACATGCCAATCACTCACCATCCAGAGTCCCCATCCTGTCCTTAGAATCCACCTCATCTGTGGGTGTATCCATATCTGCATACATTTCCATGATTTGTTTAGAAGCTTCTGCACCTGCCGTTTGAGACAGAATACGAAATTAGCAATGATCATGTATAATAACTATTGATGCATGTGTGTTTGTGTTGCGGTGTAAAAATTCTACTATTCCTTTCTAGCCATATTGCCCAACAAAAAGTAGCTACACCAATACCCCACATCTCAATATTGCCCTTCTGAACATTAATATCCCTCCACTCTCCCAAGACACACTGGACCAAATTCGGATTTGGTCCAGAGATACCAAGCCTGTGAAGCAGGTCCACCCATATAGGTACCACGTATTGACAATGAACAAAAAGATGGTCTACCGTTTCATTATCCATGTTACACATGACACAGTTGTTAGGGAATTATTTCCTCTACAGGATCTTGTTGAGTCTTCGACACAGTCAACACAAACCACCAAGCAAATACTAGATCACACCAATCATACAAAGTACACACGAATTATCCTGGTTGGGGCTTTCGCCTTAATCTAGAGGAGGAGAAACCGAGATGTTATTTCAATTAGAGAATATATAAAAATATTACATTTCTCACCACGACCCTCTCTCAAGCCTAACTGGAACTTGCTTGCTATTTACAATGGAGAAATCTCTCACCTCTCAGATGAAGTACTCTATTCTCCTATTCGACACTCAATAGAATCATATGTTTCTTGGAGCCATTACAATGAATATATAGATCTAGAGAAACCCTAGTTTATATACCTTAATATAATAGCCGTATGATGTATACTGAAGAGATAAACATACAATTAGAGCTGTACGATCTAACCAGAAGACAAAGTGGGATTCAAACGAATCAGCCAGACTCGGCCCAAAAACCCATCAACGTCGCGGTCGGTCGACCGCAACCTCCCAGTCTCCAACCCAAGGGGGGGACAGTCAACCGCACAATCGAATGTCCACCTCTCCGTTACTGTTGTTGCTGCTAGTTGCTTTTCTTCTTCTTTGATCCCTCACTTTGAACCCTCTACCTTTACCACCATATTCTTTTCACACCGAATAAGTATACAAGACATTAAACCCAACAATCTCTACCTTTGATTGTGTAACACCCCGTAATTTCAAGAGATATAATATAGTGTGTGTCTGTGTGTATTAATATAATAGCGGGGCTGCCCTATAGAGTTTTTATAGGGGTGGTTCATGGTATTATTACCGTGCGTGGGGCCCAGGAAAGACACTGCAGCAGCTGTTGCCTGCTGCCACGTGGATGTGGCGACGTGGCAGGGCAGGTGGGGGGGGGGCATGTGAAGGCAAAGGGGCTCTGCTGTGCGTTGGTGTGCTGGCATGGTAGGGCTCACTCGAGGAGGGGTCGGCTGATGTCTGCACGCGTGGAGAGAGAAAGCAACAGATGTGGGATTAATTGATCCCATATCGGGAGTTTAACTAGAATAATTAAATAATAAATATAATTGCCTATGATCAAGAGTCACCTAATTGGTTAACCACCTTTTGAGGTGAGCAGATGTACTATAAATAATAAATAAATAAATAAATTGTCTGAGTATTGGGGTGGGGCATTACAGATTGCATACGCATGAATCAATACCTGTGTGATTTAAATTCTTCTAGACCTTTCATCTCCACTTTGTAAACAACATGTTTCTATGGCTTCTTCTGCTAGTTGAACCTACCTCAATCTGTTTTTCTCCAGTCGTATACCCCCCTCCCCCTCCCCCCCTCAAAGGCACACCCCAGTAGATGTTGTCATGGAGGTGCCACCCTCCACACGAACTCTACCTATATCAAGGCTCTCTCCACCTTCCAACGGTATTTGAACGTTACAGTCTCATTTTGGTGATTCTAGTGACTGCTTACTAGATGATGCTTTAGGAACAATGGACTTCTATATACTCAGCCAAATTTTCCTGCTCTCATAAAGTTGGTAGAGGTTGTGCTGACCCTGCCCAATCCCTCTCTTACCCTTCATCACCTTACGAAGACTATCCCAAACTGTTAAAACTCCACATCAAGCTGTGTACCTGCAGTCCCGAGCATCAAGAGTGCCCAAGGATATCAAATTCTGCTTTATCGAAGGAATATGCATGACCTCTTCTAGTGTGAACCCTTTACCATATGGTGTCTCTAATTAAACTGTTTCCTCACCCAACACTTCACAAATCTCCCTTCTAGCCTTTCTCACTCTACAGTCTGTTGACGACTTGTAGGGTAAATGGCGAAAAACACCTATGATCTATGAGGCAAAAGACTTTAACCCCATAAACTATTGGTAAATGCGATAAACCCCCTGAACTACAAATTGTGGTCAAATCCCGAAAATCTAAAAGGGGTGTGAAATGACCAAAAATGACCCCATTTAAATAACCTAATACTCTTACTAATTACATTCTTCTCCCTTTCAAAGTCCTGCTCTCTCTCTCTCTCCCTCTCTTTCTTTCTCTCTCCCCCTCTCTCCCTTGTCTGAACCTGAACTACTCGCTCTCTTTCTCTCTCCCTGTCCTCTCTCTGACCAAAACCGAGAAACCCATTCTCTCTCTCCCACCCTAATCTGGTATACAAATTTGTAACCCTAGAACCCTCAATATAAAAAACACAAAAATCCCCAAAATTGCAAACCCTAAACCCAAAATTAAAAGAGCATCCAACTCGAAATCTTCAAGCGCGCTCTATGGTGAAGTCCGCATATGCAAACGAAGGAGACAACAATCATTTTGGATCCGTTCAAATATATTTGATGTAGTCAGGTACTTGCTATATCTTTCAATCCTCTCTATTACTCTCTCTTTCTTTGTGGGTCCCTTTTCATTTATTTCTTTATTTTGCTTGGATAAAATATTGATTTTGGGTATATTTAATCCCCCCAAAAAATGGAAACAGTTAAGAAGTAAAAAATATAGATTCCGAAAGTGGATATGTTTCGTTGGCTGTTGTGTGTGCCTTTCATCTTGAACATTATGATGGGTTCGGAAAGATATTCTAGGTGATTTTTTCCGAAAGGTGGTTAACTGATGTTCATCATGTACATTATTAGTGGCATGATGAACTGATAAGCAAGTAGAAAATATAATGGAATATGTGACATATAGGTCAGTAATCACTTACAGAAACATTGTCATATTATTCATCAAAATATAAATATTACTTGACTTTGAGGTCTACATTCCAAACCCAGCTGCAATAGCCTATAAAAATTGAAAACACACCAGTCCTCCACACCTTGATGACTTAGAGGACTACATGCATCATATAGGGTTGCGTCGGTGGTGGTAGCGAGTCATTCTGGGTATATGCAAGGGGTAGAATTGATAGGTCATGCAACCAAGTATCAATCTGGGTCAATTCCTCCCTCTGCACACACATAATTACCAGAATATTTTCCTCTACGATCCTGGACGCAAGAGAGGTAGTTGGGAGAAAGGAGAACAACTCATAACACCCAGTTCCATACCCGCATTTTCAATACCTCACACTCTATATTTGGCAAGACACATTGCAGTAGAAGACATAGTGTCACACCCCGCTTCCCAAAATACGGGAATACGAGTTCGTGACGAAGGCCCACACTACAACACAGAAGCTATTCGCCGGCATTTTTTTAGACCTTCACCGGCAGTTTTTTACGCCGGTGAAACATTCACCGGCGTTTATAAAAACGCCGGTACAAATGCCGCCGAATCGAGCATCGCGGAAAGATAGGCGTATTCACCGGCGTTTCTACTGGACGCCGGTATATCTTCAATATACACCGGCGGCCAGACAAACGCCGGTATATGGCAATTTCTGGGTGTCGTTCTTTCCCCCAATATACATTCACCGGCGGTCACATACTGCCGGTATATATCTTTTCACCGGTGATTGTACAAACGCCGGTGAATGTGTAATATTTACCGGCGGTCATAGAACGCCGGTGTATGCTTGTTTCTGAGCGCCCTTCTTTTACTTACAAGCACCGGCGTGTCGTAAAACGCTGCTATAGAGATATTCACCGGCATTTTATAAAACGCCGGGTGTTTCTTAGGACTGTTGCAACTTACGGGTATACCGGCGTGTGTGGAAATGCCTCTCAAACGAAATTTTCAACTAAACAATTAGATACACCGGCGTTTTATGAAACACCGGTGTATGCCCGTTTGTTTTCCCTGCTCCAGTTTTCCATTCTATTTCAATTCACAATTTCATACGCCAGTGTATGCCCGTTTGTTTTTCTTGCTCCAGTTTTCCATTCGATTTCAATTCACAATTTCATTTAAAAAACCTGTAAACTAATTCACAACTGATTCAACCAATTTCAGGCATATTAATGCGCAAATCACAACCAAACACAAGAAGTCAAGATAATAAAGTTTCACACGTGTTATATCATCGTCCAAATCCACTGCAAAATTAACACAGTGTCATAATTAACAAATACAGTAACGAACATCCCAAATATCCCAACAAAAACTTAAAACAACAATACAAGACATAACAACAGCAAGGATAGGCCAACCACAGATTCATACCCCTCAAGTAGCTTCAGTTCTTATCATCATAATTTCCTTCATCTCAGAAACCGCTCTATGAAAAAAAAACAATAATTTAGTTCAACAGTAGACCACAATACAGAATATACATATTTTTTAATCTTGCAAAATGATCTACCCAATTCATAAATTCTAAGATCAAAGTGCCAATTGCAAATGGAATTGTTAATGATATATAGAGAGGTAAAATAATTATATTGTAGTGCTAAAAAGCTAGTACTTAATTTTGTTTTTGAATATATCTAAAACAGCAAAACAAATGAAAATCAAGTATCTAACTTAAAACCTTTATATTCTCATCTGATTGGGAATATCCAGTATCTAAAACAGTAAAACAAATGAAAATCCAGTATCTAAGCATGTCTTTCGGGGATTGTTCAAAAAATCCATGAAACTGTCATCGTGGAAGGAAATCAAATATAAGAAAAATAAGAAAAATAAGAAGGGGCTCATATCAAGTGTAGTTTTAAGGAACTGTCATCGTGGAAGGAAACCAAATATAGAACCCAGAAATGGAAACAGAAAATGGTAGAGAATGAGGATACACCAGGCTAACATAGCGGCATTTTCCTCATCTCTCTCTCATCCCTTCTTTCCCTTCAGCACACGCACACAAAGAGACATCGGCAACAATAGCAAGAGCGACAAGAACAATAATAATAATAAATTATTATAAACGAGATGTCTCTATATGGGTTTCCAGATCTCCACTCGACCCCTCTCTTTCTAATCACAGCCTAATTAAGAACATAGACGACAGCCACTAAACAATCCAATCACAGCCCAATCAAAATTTGCCATCCTGGATCTTAAATCTTCAGATGCATGAATTCGTCTTCTTTAACAGTAAAAGAAAATGAAAATTTCCAGTATCTAAGCATATATGTTTCTCTATTAATTCTTCATCCCAACTAAATCATTGATGTTTGTGGCTCCAAAAGAAACCTGCACAAGGTTTGTTCAACCCAATTCTTGTAAAGATTTAGAGGATTTTGGTATACATACAGCATCCTTAGTTGACAGTGAACCCATTTTGGTAAAAAAATCATGCTAAGATGACAATTAGATGCATGAATTCAGCATCTTTAACAGTAAAAGAAAATGAAAATTTCCAGTATCTAAGCATATATGTTTCTCTATTAATTCTTCATCCCAACTAAATCATTGATGTTTGTGGCTCCAAAAGAAACCTGCACAAGGTTTGTTCAGCCCAATTCTTGTATAGATTTGGAGGATTTTGGTATACATACAGCATCCTTAGTTGACAGTGAACCCATTTTGGTAAAAAAATCATGCTAAGATGACAATCAGATGCATGAATTCAGCTTCTTTAACAGTAAAAGAAAATGAAAATTTCCAGTATCTAAGCATATATGTTTCTCTATTAATTCTTCATCCCAACTAAACCATTGATGTTTGTGGATCCAAAAGAAACCTGCACAAGGTTTGTTCAGCCCAATTCTTGTACAGATTTGGAGGATTTTGGTATACAGCTAGCATCCTTAGATGACTGTCAACCCATTTTGGTAAAAAAATCATGCTAAGATGACAATCTGATGCATGAATTCAGCTTCTTTAACAGTGAAAGAAAATGAAAATTTCCAGTATCTAAGCATGTATGTTTCTCTATTAATTCTTTATCCCAACTAAATCATTGATGTTTGTGGCTCCAAAAGAAACCTGCACAAGGTTTGTTCAGCCCAATTCTTGTACAGATTTGGAGGATTTTGGTATACAGCTAGCATCCTTAGATGACTGTCAACCCATTTTGGTAAAAAAATCATGCTAAGATGACAATCTGATGCATGAATTCAGCTTCTTTAACAGTGAAAGAAAATGAAAATTTCCAGTATCTAAGCATATATGTTTCTCTATTAATTCTTTATCCCAACTAAATCATTGATGTTTGTGGCTCCAAAAGAAACCTGCACAAGGTTTGTTCAGCCCAATTCTTGTACAGATTTGGAGGATTTTGGTATACATACAGCATCCTTAGCTGACAGTGAACCCATTTTGGTAAAAAAATCATGCTAAG
Source organism: Hemerocallis citrina (assembly GCA_017893485.1). Lineage (NCBI taxonomy): Eukaryota > Viridiplantae > Streptophyta > Magnoliopsida > Asparagales > Asphodelaceae > Hemerocallis > Hemerocallis citrina. Next base: position 2,958,886 of record CM030360.1, on the reverse strand, counting down.
ATGACAATCAGATGCATGAATTCAGCTTCTTTAACAGTAAAAGAAAATGAAAATTTCCAGTATCTAAGCATATATGTTTCTCTATTAATTCTTCATCCCAACTAAACCATTGATGTTTGTGGCTCCAAAAGAAACCTGCACAAGGTTTGTTCAGCCCAATTCTTGTACAGATTTGGAGGATTTTGGTATACAGCTAGCATCCTTAGATGACAGTCAACCCATGTTGGTAAAAAAATCATGCTAAGATGACAATCAGATGCATGAATTCATCTTCTTTAACAGTAAAAGAAAATGAAAATTTCCAGTATCTAAGCATATATGTTTCTCTATTAATTCTTCATCCCAACTAAATCATGATGTTTGTGGCTACAAAAGAAACCTGCACAAGGTTTGTTCAGCCCAATTCCAAGGTTTGTTCAGCCCAATTCTTGTACAGATTTGGAGGATTTTGGTATACATACAGCATCCTTAGTTGATTGTTAACCCATTTTGGTAAAAAAATCATGCTAAGATGACAATCAGATGCATGAATTCAGCATCTTTGATAGTGAAAGAAAATAAAAATTTCCAGTATCTAAGCATATATGTTTCTCTATTAATTCTTCATCCCAACTAAATCATGATGTTTGTGACTACAAAAGAAACCTGCACAAGGTTTGTTCAGCCCAATTCTTCTACAGATTTGGAGGATTTTGGTATACATACAGCATCCTTAGTTGACAGTTAACCCATTTCGGTAAAAAAAATCATGCTAAGATGACAATCAGATGCATGAATTCAGCATCTTTGATAGTGAAAGAAAATGAAAATTTCCAGTATCTAAGCATATATGTTTCTCTATTAATTCTTCATCCCAACTAAATCATGATGTTTGTGGCTACAAAAGAAACCTGCACAAGGTTTGTTCAGCCCAATTCTTGTACAGATTTGGAGGATTTTGGTATACATACAACATCCTTAGTTGACAGTTAACCCATTTTGGTAAAAAAATCATGCTAAGATGACAATCAGATGCATGAATTCAACATCTTTGATAGTGAAAGAAAATGAAAATTTCCAGTATCTAAGCATATATGTTTATCTATTAATTCTTCATCCCAACTAAATCATGATGTTTGTGGCTACAAAAGAAACCTGCACAAGGTTTGTTCAGTCCAATTCTTCTACAGATTTGGAGGATTTTGGTATACATACAGCATCCTTAGTTGACAGTTAATCCATTTTGGTAAAAAAATCATGCTAAGATGACAATCAGATGCATGAATTTAGCATCTTTGATAGTGAAAGAAAATGAAAATTTCCAGTATCTAAGCATATATGTTTTTCTATTAATTCTTCATCCCAACTAAACCATTGATGTTTGTGGCTACAAAAGCAACCTGCACAAGGTTTGTTCAGCCCAATTCTTGTACAGAATTGGAGGATTTTGGTATACAGCTAGCATCCTTAGTTGATAGTTAATCCATTTTGGTAAAAAAATCATGCTAAGATGACAATCAGATGCATGAATTCAGCATCTTTGACAGTGAAAGAAAATGAAAATTTCCAGTATCTAAGCATATATGTTTCTCTATTAATTCTTCATCCCAACTAAACCATTGATATTTGTGGCTCAAAGAAGATTTTAGATCCAGGATGACAAATTTTGATTGGGCTTTGAATGGAGATTCTAGTCATAGATCGATTCTTTGGAGCCCGGCTTTCTAAAGAAAATTCCATTTGGAAGTATGCGGGTACATGTTTGTTGGATAACCAAAACTCCCATTTTTATTGAAGAAAAATAAGAATAGGGCTCATATCAAGTGTAGTTTTAAGGAACTGTCATCGTGGAAGGAAACCAAATATAGAAGCCAGAAAGAGGAATGGTAGAGAATGAGGATACACCAGGCTAACATAGCGGCATTTTCCTCAACTCTCTCTCATCCCTGCTTTCTCTTCAGCTAACGCATATAAAGAGACATCAGCAACAACAGCAAGAGCGACAAGAACTGCAATAATAATAAATTATTATGAACGAGATGTCTCTATATGGGTTTCCAGATCTCCACTCCAACTCGTCTCTTTCTAATCACAGCCCAATTAAGAACACTTGTTGACAGTCACTAAACAATCCAATCACAGCCCAATCAAAATTTGTGATCCGGGATCTAAAAACTTCAGAATTCCCAAAATCTGTACAAGAATTGGTCAGAACAAACCTTGTGTAGGTTTCTTTTGGAGCCAGAAATATCAATGATTTAGTTGGGATGAAGAATTAATAGAGAAACATATATGCTTAGATACTGCAAATTTTCATTTTCTTTTACTGTTAAAGAAGCTGAATTCATGCATCTGATTGTCATCGTAGCATGCTTTTTTATCAAAATGGGTTAACTGTCAACTAAGGATGCTAGCTGTATACCAAAATCCTCCAAATCTGTACAAGAATTGGGCTGAACAAACCTTGTGTGCAGGTCATAGAATGTCATCTAAGCATGCTATATGCCAAAGTGGGGTTGGTCATAGAATGCATGAACGACACGTATTAGTGTTTGTGAGTATGCAGTAGGGTGCAGCTATGATCACTAGTTGGATCACCAAAACTCCCAATTTTATTGAAGAACAATAAGAACAGGGCTCATATCAAGTGTAGTTTTACGGAACTGTCATCGTGGAAGGAAACCAATTTAATATAGAAGCCATAAATGGAGCCAGAAAGAGGAATGGTAGAGAATGAGGATACACCAGGCTAACATAGCAGCATTTTCCTCAACTCTCTCTCATCCTTTCTTTCTCTTCAACACACGCACACAAAGAGACATCAGCAACAACAGCAAGAGGGGGTTGGTCCAACAATAATAATAGATTATAATAAACGAGATGTCTCTATATGGGTTTCCAGATCTCCACTCGAGCCCTTTCTTTCTAATCACAGCTCAATTAAGAAACATAGACGACAGCCATTAGACGACAGCCACAATGCAGACTCACAAACATTAATACGTGTCTTTCATGCATTCAAAATTATAATCTCTTCAAAAATTACCAATTTAAAGACTTACCGGTGGTGGGACTTGAGATTGCTGCCCTATTAACTGGGCCATTTGTTCTTGAAGGAGTGCCACTTGTGCCTTTAATGAAGTCATCTCCTCATCTCGAGACCCACTTGAAGTAGATTCACTCCGCCCGAATAACCGCGAGGGGGTTGGGCCTAGCCCCATACCACGGACACGTCCATGCCTCTCCTTTCCCCTAACTACGGTCAAGGCAAGTCGCTGGCGGGTACGAAAATCTGTGGATGTCGTCGTACGGTCAGAATCTGAAGTGAAAGAGATTTCATCAAACTTTTTCCGAGCGTTAGTCTGTAAAAGGACATAACAATCAGAGTTAAAAGCAGATGAGATTTCGACAAATTATTAGCCATTTATAAAAACAACAAGAGATCATCAAAAAGTAAAAGCAACTGAAGATATATATAAACAATAACATTGCTATAGCCTATATATAGTAGTAAATTTCTAATTACCACAATCCGTGCTGCCTCAGGGGTCGCATACGTCCCATCCTTCGACTTGTGGGTGGCATCGAAAAAATCTATGTCGCCAAACTCCGTAGGACCCCCCAAATCTTCTTCCTATATATTAGTAAGATGAAATGCTTATAAACAAATAACTGTAAGTCAAAAATGTTCAATTTGATTGCGCTTACCAATTCTTCCCGAACCAGAGCAAAGCTCTGTGTACCAGCGGTGTGCAACACTAGCTGCTTTGACCGACTGGCAACACCCACCTCCGCCCTTTTCTGTACATGCCACAATGAAGTTAACAAAAAATTTAATTAGAGTAGCCATACAACCACAAAGTCATTAAATTTTGGTTAGTAATGTAAATACCTGACCGACCGCCGAACACCAGTAATGCACAAGAAATTGCCAATCTGAAGACTCCACATTCGGTGGCACAGCCCCTGCATTATCCGCCTCTATGAGGTATTTGTCAAAAAACCTAGCCTTCAAGTCACTCTTGTAGTCCCTCCACTTTTTGGAGAGTGACTTTTCAACCCAAGGCATAAGGGAGTCCGAGAACGAGAAGTATTGCTGCAAAATTTATGAAGTTTAACAAAGGATAACTGAATTGCATAAACCGAATACCCATCACTAAAAATACATATTTCAATAATATATTTGAGCCTACCAATTATTTATTTTAGATGGGAAATACCTTGATTGTTGTAATTGCAGTTGCCTTTGTCGTGGTTGGCACCTTCGGCCAACTCTCGTACGACAAAGGAATTATCCGTGGGTTCCTTGCTATTACCCCAATAAAGGATGTGAATTTGCTTACATTATCACCAACCGGTTGCCCGACACTGTTTTCCTCCACCACAATCCTTTCGTCATTATTAAGTTTCCATATGCCCGGCATCTTAGTTCGCCCTCGATGTTTTTTGATAGTGGGCGGCGTGTTACCCTCCCCCTCCTCTGTTTGACTGCCACTATTATATAGTGGCTGCTCATCCCCATGGCTTTCGTTGCCATCATTTATGTTTATCCTTTTTCCACGCCTAGGCATCTTGTACCTGTCAAAGATTCAATAAATTCATTAGAGGAGCAAAATTAATCAACCCATTTTGGTAAAAAAATCATGCTAAGATGACAATCAGATGCATGAGTTCAGCATCTTTGACAGTGAAAGAAAATGAAAATTTTCAGTATCTAAGCATATATGTTTCTCTATTAATTCTTCATCCCAACTAAACCATTGATGTTTGTGGATACAAAAGCAACCCGCGCAAGGTTTTTTCAGCCCACTTCTTGTACAGATTTGGAGGATTTTGGTATACATACAGTATCCTTAGTTGACAGTGAACCCATTTTGGTAAAAAAATCATGCTAAGATGGCAATCAGATGCATGAATTCAGCTTCTTTAACAGTAAAAGAAAATGAAAATTTCCGGTATCTAAGCATATATGTTTCTCTATTAATTCTTCATCCCAACTAAATCATTGATGTTTGTGGCTCCAAAAGAAACCTGCACAAGGTTTGTTCAACCCAATTCTTGCACAGATTTGGAGGATTTTGGTATACAGCTAGCATCCTTAGTTGACAGTCAACCCATTTTGGTAAAAAAAATCATGCTAAGATGGCAATCAGATGCATGAATTCAGCTTCTTTAACAGTAAAAGAAAATGAAAATTTCCAGTATTTAAGCATATATGTTTCTCTATTAATTCTTCATCCCAACTAAACCATTGATGTTTGTGGCTACAAAAGAAACCTGCACAAGGTTTGTTCAGCCCAATTCTTGTACAGATTTGGAGGATTTTGGTATACATACAACATCCTTAGTTGACAGTTAACCCATTTTGGTAAAAAAATCATGCTAAGATGACAATCAGATGCATGAATTCAGCTTCTTTAACAGTCAAACAAAATGAAAATTTTTAGTAGGATTTGTACTTCAGTAGGATTAACAAACTAACATAATTACAAAAAATTTAAAAAGTGAGATTTGTAACAAATTCAACTACAATGATAGTTTGATGCAAATGACACTAAGCATAGTTTAATGTAAATGACACAAAGCAGTAGAAAATAGAAAGATAATTAAACCAATTATTAAATTCACATACAACATGTTCGGAATTACAAGACATAATATTACAACAGATTTAAGACACGAAATTACAGGACATATAATATTGAGCTATGAAAATCAAGTAAACTACAATACGATATCTTCCAATACATCGCCCTCTTCTCCATCCTTGCGGAGCCAAGTCCCGCAAATTCCGCCGTCGGTTGTGTTTACATCAAACATAGGAAACTCAGAAGCAATGTAACTGTCCATAACTTCACCGTCTTCATCTTCTGAAGTATCGCCCAGTTGGAATACATCTCTTGGTTGCATAACGAGAGCCACGTACGATTTTGGCAGGGTTGGATCTTCAATGTAGAACACTTGTTGCACTTGGGATGGGAACACAAATGGTTCGTGGCTAATGTGTGTACCGATGTGAATCAATTTTGAGAAGTTTACAACTGTGAAGCCTAACTTATCCTTGTTATTAGCAAAATTCCTATCAAACTCAGCCCAATCCCCACGAAATAAGACAACACGAAAATGACCAAAATAATTCAACTCAATGATATCCGTGAGCACTCCATAGTAGTCGAGATTTCCATCTACCGGCCTCGTGTCCGACTTGGATGCATAACTTCTAGTCTTAGAAGTCACTACCATTCCACTATTTTGAGACTTCAAATTACATTCACGATCCTTAGTACGAAATCTAAAGCCATTGAATATGTATCCTCCGTATCTTTTGACCATCTTATAGGGACCTTTGGCAAGTACTTGTATTTCAGATGACACACCTTCAGGACCCAAAGAATGTACCTATTAATTTTGCGCAAATCGTATCAGCACCATGGATAATGTAGATATAATGAAGATTAACTTGCATTTTCTTAATTCACCTACATGAGATTCAAACCACTTATGAAATTTTTCATTCATCAACTTGTTTTGTTCACATGGTGGTATTCTTCTTGGCCTAGCCCTTCGTTTGATGTCCCTGACATATTCGCTAAAATACAAGCAATTGAAATAAGGAATAACAAAAGTAAGTTAATATCGAACTCTGCGGTTTTCACTATATTCGATTTAAATTCAAAAGCAACATACTTTCGAAATGGTTCCACTGATGCATGGTGGTCTAGCACATATCGATGTGCCTGTTCCCACGTTAAGTTATCTAGCTCAAATGCATCAACTTTACCAACTGTAGTGCCAGCGGTATCGAAAAGATATTTAGCACCATCAAGGTTGGAAATGTCTGGATTTCTCCTTGGTCTAGTCAAAGATGTCTCTACACCCTGCAGATACCTGGAACAAAAATGTGAACACTCCTTTAATAGATATCCCTGAGCTATTGACCCTTCAAGATATGCTCTATTTTTAACATAACCCTTGAGCCAGTATAGGTACCTGAACATGTACAATTAATGTATTAGAGCAGAGTAGGGGATTAAAAGAAATGAGCTTTTGAAAATTCAGTTTTGTAAGATACATGAATTCTTTTACCTCTCGATGGGATACATCCACCGATAGTGAACAGGACCGTCGATTCTGGCTTCACCAGCAAGGTGGATTATCAAGTGAATCATTATAGTGAAGAACGATGGAGGAAATATCATCTCCATTTTACTAAGTGTCAATACCGCCTGCTGCTCCAATTGGTCAATATCTTCAGCATGAAGCATTCTTGAGCAAATACCTTTATATATGCTACAAAGATTTTTCAGGACAGCAGTGATTTGCTCACACATTGAAGACCTTAGGGCCACAGGAAGGATATCCTGCATTAGGATGTGGTAGTCGTGTGACTTTAGACCTTGAAGCCTCTTCTCTTTAAAGTTGACACATCTTGCTATGTTAGAAGAATAGCCATCAGGAACTTTAAGTTCCAGTAGAACTTTGCAAAACAATTCCAACTCCGATTTTGACATTGAATAGATTGCAGGAGGTAGGAGTACTTTTCCGTTCGGTAATTCCTCTGGGTGCAACTCATGTCGGATGCCCATTGACTTCAAATCAAGCCGGCTCTTGAGAATGTCCTTTGTCTTCCGGTCATCTCCCATAACTGTTCCTATACAATTTTCACCAATATTTTTTCCGATATGCATCACATCTAAATTATGTCGCAATAAGTTGAATTCCCAATACGGCAAATTGAAGAAAATACTCTTCTTCGTCCATGCACCTAAACTCGTCATGTTCTGATCCTCATCTTCGCCACATAGATTGGTCTCCTCACCTTGCTCTGGCCTTGCCCTTTTCTTGCCCTTTTTTGCTGACTTGTGGTTCTTTTCCATATTTGAACTGATGACCATCTACCCGCCTCAAAATATTTGACTCAGAAGAAGCTCCAGGAGCATGTTCCCACTCGTTGGTACCATCAAATGTCGCTGTCTCTGTCCGAAATATATGTGTGTCAGGCAACCATCTCCTATGACCCATATAGCAAAACTTTCTGCCATTGTATAACCACCTTGAACTAGTTTGGTCAGTACAACAAGGACATGCATAACGTCCTTTAGTGCTATATCTAGATAAATTTGCATATGCTGGAAAATCATTGATTGTCCAAGACAACATGACCCGAAGAGAAAATGTTTCTTTAGCCACAGCATCATAGGTTGGAACACCCACCCACAATTTCTTAAGTTCATCTATAAATGGCTGTAGGTACACATCTATATCATTTCCAGAACCTTTCGGTCCAGGAACTATCATGGACAAAATAAATGAGGACTGCTTCATGCATTTCCAAGGCGGCAAATTGTATGGTATTAACACAACAGGCCATATGCTGTATGTCCTACTCATTTGCCTAAAAGGGTTGAAACCATCACTAGCTAGTCCAAGTCTCACATTCCGAGGATCTTCCGCAAAATCGGGATATCTTTCATCAAATTTTTTCCAAGATTGAGAATCAACAGGATGTCTAAGAATCCCATCATTAGTGCGACCTTCAGCATGCCATTTCATATCAGAAGAAGTTTTCGTAGACATAAACAACCTTTGTAGCCTAGGAATCAGAGGAAAGTAACGTAGTATTTTGGAAGGCTTCTTTCTCCTACTTCGCTTAGTAGATCCACTGGCTTGATCGTCTTGATTTGGTGTTTCTAACCATTTCAAAGAACCACAGACTTCGCAATTCTCCAGACTTTCCTTACCTCTCGTGAAAAGCATACAGTCATTTGGACATGCTGCTATCTTTTCATATCCTAGATCGAAAGAACTTAGGAATTTTTTGATTTTATAGGCTGAGTTTGGAATACATATTTCTGGAAATGCTTCATTCAACAGTTCAAGTAGCATACTGAAGGACTTAGCAGACCACCCGTTTAAACATTTAATCTGAAATAGTCTGACAATGAATGAGAATTTAGAGAATTTGGTGCAATTGCGGTACAGCGGAGTACTAGCATCTTCAAGCAACTTAGCAAAGGATTCTTGTTGTTTATTATTTTCAGGGGCGGGGTCAGGCATTTTCTCGTCCACCCCACCACCAATGTGTGATGTTTCTGTTGACTCATTATGAACTTGGGTTGTTGGATTATTGGTGTGGAAAGAAACATTATGAATTCCCAAGGCGTCTTGCAACAAAGCATGCATCTCATCGGGAACACTTAAGTCTTCGTTCACTAGGGGCTCATCTTCATTTTCTAATACAACCGAACGAACAGGAGCTGACGTATGATCCTTTCCATGACAAAACCACCGTGTGTACCCTTGAAGAAAACCGTTGACAACTAAATGTGTATGTACTACGTCACATGTCCTCAAATTACAATTTGTACATCGGAGGCATGGACAAAGGATTAGGTTGGGATCACGGGAATGTTGTTTGGCAAAGATAATAAAATCTTTAATACCATCACGGTACTCCTTGGATAATCGTGGTTTACTAATCCAACTTCTATCCATTATAACAATAGCACACAATCTGAAATTAAAATTTGATATATTAAATATTATTAACAGTAAAAGGCATTTTGTATATTTAATTTCACCTTTTTTAAAACCATCCCTAACTGCAAATAAATAAACGATATAACAATTAACTGTTAAATAAAGAAATCGTGGTTCCAAAAATGTATAAAAAAACAATTAAATCTTAATACAATCTACTCTATTCACATAACCCTAAACTACCTTTGTGAAAATTATCACAACCACCTTAGTGGCATTTTATCGCACACCTTGTGTTCGAGTGTAATATCGATTCGACTATAGTCTCCCCTGTATTTGGCTTTTCGTTCAAGGAGATGATGATGGTAAAGGGTATTTGCTGAGGAAGAGGAATCAGACGAATAACGAGGGCGTCGTGCTGTAAATACGGTAACAAGAAGATCTGATGACTCATGAACTATTCTGTTCATGGCTACTAATAATCAGTTACTAATAATCAGCTACTATCTCTATACCTCATCTACATTTGTTCTCATTTAACCTTAAATAAAGTGGTCCACTTTGATTATGAATAATAATAATAATAATAATAATAATAATAATAATCTCTATACCTCATCTACATTTGTTCTCATTTAACCTTAAATAAAGTGGTCCACTTTGATTATGAATAATAATAATAATAATAATAATAATAATAATAATAATAATAATCATCATCATCTCTATACCTCATCTACATTTGTTCTCATTTAACCTTAAATAAAGTGGTCCACTTTGATTATGAATAGCATCCTTAATTTCCCCATCACGGTGAATGATTGATCCTAAATAACAAAAATGGTTACTCCTACATATCTTGGTCCTCAGTGCACACTGCACTAATTATTTCTCTTAGTATAACAAAACTTACAATAAATATACTCAGTATTAGTCCTTAGAAAAAAACATATAGACTTGTAAATATACATGAGACGAGAGATTTGGACCAAATATGGACCACAGAGAAAAGATATAATGAAGAATAATGGACCGAACTTATTCATCTCAAATTTTCTTACACCAAACTTTTAAACCACATTGTATAAGATATAATGAATCATAAGGTACAGAACTTATTCATCTCAATTTTTCTTACAATAACTAATATATTTCAACCGCCACTTTTAAAGATTGCTCCAACATATTCTGCTTATACCTTTCAAACAACTAACATTGTAGATGATTTCTCACTGTCCTCGAGGTATAGACAACACAAAAATCAAACAGCATTGCACCATGGAATACGTAAATAAAAGACGTGATAAAATAAAGATGTCAACCGACAAAATGGGTAATTATCACACTACCATATTACTAAAGAAAATTGCATATTTCTCAAATGTATGCCTCTTCTATGAAATTTTAATTGTTACCTGCGAGGAGATATTGATCTAGAACGGGAACGACCAGGCCTACGAATGGGAGAACGGTTGCGGCGGCGAGGTGGAGGTGATCGTGTCAGTGGGGACTGGGGCTGTCGAGCCAAAAGGGGACTGGGCTGTCGGAGGAGTTTTTGACGGTGGGGGGGGGGGGGGTGGGGCTGTTGGAGATGGCTGTCGGAGATGGCGGTGACGGAGGATATGGAGACGATGATGGTGGGGCTGTCAGAGGCTCCTTTCAAATACCTCTCGGATCGGGCGTTTTGGGAACTCCAAAATCGACGGTGAAAGAGAGAGAGGGGGAAGACGGGGGAAGGAGGGAGTTTTGATCGGGTATGGGAACTTCAAAATCGACGAAGGAGAAGGAGGGAAAACAAAGGGCTTCGCGCGAAAAAATTGGGTTTGGGAAAAAAGGGTGCGAAATGTTAGGGTTCGCGGGGATTTATCCCAATTAATTCACCGGCGTTTTAATAAACAAACGCCGGTGAATGGGAGTAGATTTCTGGTCACATTTTAACTGTATATTCGCCGGCGTGTTTTATTAAAATGCCGGTGAATATTACCCTTCACCGGCGTTTTATCACAAAACGCCGGTGAATATCATAATTCCCCGACGTTTTATGGAGGCCACCGGCGTATAGCCATCGAATCTGATGCCCCTTTCCTGGTCTCTTCCTACCTCGGCGTGAATGGTAAAACATCGGGGTAGATACGCCGGTAAATCCATCATGTGTTGTAGTGCCAGCGAATGATTTTAACATCATCCATAAGCCGGACCAGTCTTAACTCAACAACATGAAATGAAATAATCACAACCACACATAAAAACATAAAAACATAAACATATACTAGAATAAACATACAGTAGTCCTACATAATAACCAACAACTGCAAATAAGCAACAATTACGGGTCAAGAAAGCCGGGATACAAAGTTCAACAAAAGTAACAATGTGATATAAAAATAACATGGAGAAACATTTTATTTCAAAGCAGCTCCTGCTCCAATCCTAGAAGACCTGCTCACCAAGGCCTTCTGGCAATTCTCCTTGTGACCTGTGGTTTGGTCAACTAGAGTTAGGGGGAAAATATCCGTTAGAGCAAGTACGGACAACAAGTAGTAAAAAGCAAAGAGTAAAGAAATATGGTACATTGAGGAATATGAAGTAAGAACAAAGTTCAAAAGCAATAACAATGTCGATAAACAATTGTCATGATCAAGTGTACATGTGTCAACTTTGATTTATTAGCATTTTATTTTTCCTATCTAGTGCACGTACTACTGTGTCCCATACCACAGGTTCAGTGCATGCAAAACAATATTCGTTTTAGACATAGTGGTGGGATCTACAGAGCGTGTACTCGGTGTAACAAGATAACATGATAACAAGATAACGTGATAACAAGATAACGTGATAACATGATAACAAAGTCTCAAGTATTTCTCCACCTTCCATGTCAATAGTTTAAGTACACAAGAAGGGCCCTACCGAGTACAGTTTCTGAGATTATCCTCTACTAAGTCAACTCTCATTACTCCGGCTTGTTTAATATTTTATTATGTTATTCATGTGCATGCAAGTGTGTATAAGAGTATCAAGGCGATGATAAGGATGCAACAAAATGATGTGATGCATGATAATATACATGTAATTATGAATCTGAAAAGAGTAGACACCGCAGTACTAAAACAACAATAACTCACAAACTATAATTCGGAATTTGATTCTGTCAAAAGGGCTGTAAACTAGACATATGGTGCTACAATTCATATTCAGTAAGTTTCAATTGATTCTGACTATAACTAGGTCGATTACCTCAATCTTTACAACTTAAGGGTTCTGGCAACAGCTTACAGTCAAAACTCTATGTGTGAAATCAAGATGTGAAATCAATATAAAAATCTAAAAAAATTAGAAAATGAATCCTAAGCATGTCTACTAAGTTTCTGGAGAGGTTCATGTCATTACACTATTATTACTATGGTGTTTCAACCAGAAGTTGAAACAGTATTTCACTAAACTGCAATTCTGGAAATACAGACGAGCAGTGACTAAAAGTGCAATAACTAACAGCTCACAGATCGGAATCTAGATCCGTAAGATTTTCTGGAAACTAGATTCATTAGGATAAAATTCCTTTTTATATAGTTTTGGTCGGTTCTTATTGTAACAAGGTAGAAACCTCAGTGCAAAACAGAACAGGCAGCAAGAAATAATAAAAAGTCATCATATATATTCATCAAAACGGATAATCTACATGTTCTTGTATCATGGGATGCATCAACATTAATGTACAACAATTAGGATGAATTTTTACGGTGTGCAAAGCAAAGTTATCATTTCATGATTCAAGTCTCAATAACACAATTGATTATCACGCATTCAACCCACTATATATTTCTATATACAAGTTTCTAATCAATTTATTCATGTCGTGTGTGCATGCAAGCTTGGGTTTGAATCAGTGGATATAGGCACGAAGTTGAGGATACTTCGGGTTAGCTCGTGTAAACTCTCGATATACTCAACAGAAGGTATACAATGTAACAATATAATAAATGAAAGGGAACCACTTGCGAAGATCAATAATCTTGAACTAGAGTAATAGACGAGTTCAAGTAGACTTGCCTTTAAATGACGATTAGATCCGAATATGTAAAGAATAACGGGATCGAAATTCCGGCGACACGACGATGATCGTGAACCAAGCAAATCTTGATGAGATGATCACGATCGACACCGATCTTGATAAGGATCAAGATCAGATGATCGAACGGTTGAGATCGAAGATCAAGATCAAGATCAAGATCGGGATGATCAAAGGAGATTCGATGGTCAAGATCAAGTATCTTGATGATGATGATGTTGATAGTGAGATCAATGATCGAGATTAAAGGATCAAGATGATGATCATCATGATCGTGGTGATCACTACATCGAACGACTGCGATTGAACTTGATGCACTGTTGGCCTGAACCAAGAACAGAGGAGCTCGGGTGCAGCGATGGCCGGAGGCAGGGCGTCGACTGGACGGCGAGCGGTTGGCTGAGGCGGGGTGAGGCAGCAACAGGATCGATGGGTGGTCGCTTGAGTGGGAGAGGCAGGATGGTGGAGGAACGGGGAGGTGAAGGGGCACTCGGAGATGAGTCGGAGGTGGAGCGATGGCGCTGCAGTCGTCACGGTCGGGAAGCGACGACGACGGAGTCGAGGAGGATGAAGGAGAATGGTCGAAGGCAGAGTGCAGTCGCGGGGGCAGGAGGTGGTCGCGGCGGCAGGGGATGTTGGCGAAGTGTAGGCTCAACGACTCTCTAATTTGGAAGAAACAGAGGGGGAAGGAGGAGAAGTCGAGTGGGATGGTGGTCGACAGGAGGTCGACGAGGCGAGGGTGATGCTAGCGAGACTAGTTGCGGAGTCGACGGCAATGACAGAGGCTAGGGAAGAGGATGGTAGTGGGGTGGTTGCAGGGTTGGTGATGAGGATGACAGGGACGAAGATGGCGGCAAGGAAGGAGAGAGGTTGTCGACGACTGAGGATGCGAAGGTTAACGATGGAGACATCGAGGGCGATGAGGAAGGAGGAGCTTGGCAATGGTGGGCTTCGGCGGCTGGATGGCGACGATGGAGTTGGTCAACGAGGGTGAGAGGAGGGTGAAGGAGCTCGGGGCAATGGCGATCGGGGTCTCGAGGTTGAAGACGAGCGGAAAGTGAGCGACGGAGGATGAACGGTCGGGGGTTATGTGAACAGTGAAGGGGAGTTTTGGAAGTTGAAGGGTTTGAGGAAGATGAAGGGTTGTGTTGATGTTGGGATTTGTTTAACTGTTTAAGGAAGAGAGAGAGGGTGGGGAATAGTTGAGATAGTGGGGGAACCTGAGAAAGAAATCAGGGGATACGGGAAGATGTGGGGTTGATCTGGTCAAAATGGATGGAGGAGAATTTGGGTTTAGGTATTAAAAGGGAATCCAATAAGATGTGGGTTTGGGTTAGAATCCAATAGGAGATGGTATTTGGTTGCGCTCACGTTATTAATAATGCAAATCAAACGAATATAAAATTGGGTTTTAGATGATGAGTTTCAATTTAAATAATTAAATAATACAATATAAATCAAAATCGATGGGCTTTACAAAATAATAATAATAATGTAACGCCCCAGATCCCCGTTACAGGACATCCGTGACATCACCAGAATCATTCCTTCGAATGCATCTCAATACAGTAAATAACACGGAAATTTAAAAATTTTTATTATCATCAGAGTTATTACATCATTAGTTACAAATATTAATTTGTCATTGAACAAGGAATACAAATTTCTTAAACTCATTACAATTGTTTACAAAAATATCCAGATTCCACTTGTGAGGTTATCAGCTGTCTTCCAGATCAGGAATCGATTGGTCACTACCGAAATTCTGCTGAGTGGTTTATCTGCCTCCCTGGGACTTGCCCCTCGGCTTGAGCCTTCTGCTGCGTGACTCTGATGTTTCTACGCCCGCTCGAATGGTAGGCATGTACACTGCCACTCCACTTGGCTGCCCTGCCGGATTGGCTCACCTGTCCTCTTGACCCGGTATCAAGTACCTAATTAAGTAGGCACGTCAGTAATTCTACTAACGCAATGCTGATAAGAAAATAACATTTTCCAACTATCACACCCACAATTCATCTTGAATGGAAAAAAACGTCTATCCTGATTTCCTAGTGTTCGTGCATGCCATGACCTAAAGTCTAATACAAAACACAGAGTACAGAACAGATGCTCTTAATCTAATGTTAGCAAGACGCTGGACACACATGCATCACATACTACATGTGCCCCAGATCAAGCCGTTTCTCCAGTTTCAGAGATTTGAACCCTCACTATGCAATGCATTCTACTATTATACACTTCCTGTTCCTGATAGTACAACATGATTGAGGAGGTATATAAAAAGAAATAATTTGGGGAGCTACCCCGTTGTCACCAATAATTGTTGCACCGGACCATCCTCAAAAGCTGTGACGAACTTACAGATATGCAGCAACATATCCATTGTGCAGAAGATCCATTATGATCCGTTCGTGTCCAAAAATATAGAACATGACGACCTCGAAGGTCTAAAACCCCCTATCCGCCAGGAAATCGACATCCCGTTCTTACCATGGTACTTCAGGAATCAACAGTGCAAGATACACACTGCAGCACGTATCCCTAATGACATGAAGAGACACCCCATACCTAGTGCCAACTCTCAGAACGAGTCGGATTATAGGAAATCACCCCTAACACTAATTTGGTCTTCAAGCGAAAAAATAAAGGAACCTAATCAATGCAATTTACTGAAAACGAGTTGTTACCCAAAATATACACGATGTCGATCAAACAATGTCGAGCCTGACTTGTCTGTCAAAATAACAATCATCACGGGAATCACATCCACTGATTTCCAATACCTTCACAGGTCAGCGACCAAATAATCCCGACCCGTAACCCTCAGCGAGTAGTCCAATGGCGCCCCAAGGATGCAATATAATTCAAATGAAGGTAAGCACACACATAACCATCAATTCTTGACCATTAACAGACTCAGGCATCGAGACACCAAACACAAACCGACCAGAGCTATATCCCAACTTACTCATGTCCACCATAAGTACTAAGAACAGGAACTTGTCTAAGTTCCAAATGAAATGCTAAAAACATCATTAAAAACTCGATAGCTCATGATCACCACACTGCGGTATGCAGAGGGTTCCCCATCAATTGTCCGATGAACTAGTTCAAGAAATAGTAGTAACTATGACCCAAGCTACGCTCATCGGAAACCAACACACTTAGAATTTCTAGAGGGGTAGGGAGTTCTACTGCAATCCCCTAGAGGACGATTCCCTCAAATTCTGTAAGCAACTCAAGTCCCCAAGCTAACTTAAGCTCGAAGTCAAATTAAACAACATGTTGCTCAATTTGCAACGACCGTAACTTCCAGCACACAATTCGGAATTGCTTGATACCCCCATTCTAGAAAGATAAGATCCTAGTCTAAAACTCTCCAGTTAATCATTTCCTCAAATTCAATCATCTTGACACTATAAAACCTCATACACTCTCAGCATGTACGTTCCTTCATGCACTCGCTGCATCTTTCCAACATCATAAAAATTTGCTCGCTCATTAGAATTATTCGATTTCGCGTTCTATGGGAGTGTCTATTACAACTTCTTAGTTGAATGCATCCTCAGATTCTATCTCTAAAGTCCTCAAAAACCCAAAATTCCATCGGGTGCACAAACAGGGAAAAATTGATTCTTCAATAAACAAGGCATCAACTAGACTGGATCTGCCATAGTCTTTGAAAAATCATAACTCTCAACCTACAAAAAATTCCAGTTGGGTTAGAAGACTATGACTCCCTACTACGACTCTCTAGTTGGTCAATTTCCCAAATTCTTAACGAAAAATTCCAGAATTTCACATCTTCACAGACTAGCCGATTTGTACTCAGCTAAACCCAGTTCACTTTGAAATTCAATAATAAATCAACCTTAATTCCAATGCTCATGAAATTTGAGATACCTAGTCCAAACATATACTATTCCATTGTGTCAAAAATTTGTATTCTGATTCATCTCACACAGTGAGTTATGACTCCTCAAACAATGCACAAAATTTCAGCTGCTCTTTCCGCAGGGTATTTACTACCCCTTACTAAATAATTTGGAACCTCATCAAACAAACTATAAAAATTCTAAAATTTGAGAATCATCAACTAGACTCCTACCATAAGATAATCCCAAAATTTCATAACAATATCATAAACACACAAGGAGTTATAACCCTTTGAACCTCAGTCCAAAAATAGTCTGCTTCAGCCACAACTTCCAGACTAGTTATATGCTACAATTTCTTTGAGATATCAAATGACCTCAGAAAATTATGAAATTTAAAAATATAGTTGTAGACACATACAAGAGTGTCCACAAAGATTTTCAGCTCAAAATACCTAGTACACACTGGGTTACAAAATCGGAAAACACATGACAAATTTTCACAGCCAGCAGCATTTTCAGCTGCTTGTTGTCCTGAGTTTGGGTCCTATGTTTGGGCTATCAAATTGCTTCCAAATATTATGAAAAAAATTCATGGATGCTCTACATACATAGAAGATCAATTTACCAAAATTGTAGCCCCAAATTCCCAACCGTTTGGGAGCAAGAAATTCCGAAACTCACCATCACAAGCATACTTCTTCACAAAAGCTTATAAAATGAGTTGTTCTTACCATACAACTATACTTTTTTTCTTAGCAT
Organism: Hemerocallis citrina; assembly: GCA_017893485.1. Taxonomy (NCBI): domain Eukaryota; kingdom Viridiplantae; phylum Streptophyta; class Magnoliopsida; order Asparagales; family Asphodelaceae; genus Hemerocallis; species Hemerocallis citrina. The sequence goes on along the minus strand of CM030360.1, from coordinate 2,940,718 downwards.
GCCAACATCATATAAGTAGAAAAAATCTCTCCAAACTACTATCACATGCTAGGCAAAGTCACATACATAAACAAAAACTAATTTTTGAGTTAAGAGAATTACCCACATCTTCAAGTTGCAAGAACTCCTTGTAGCTTGCTTGCTCCTCTCCTTGGCTCACTTGCTCCTCTTGTAAAATCTTTGGCCAACTCCTTCTCCTTCACTACTACTCTTCTACTCTTCTACTACTCAAAGACTCCACCTTTTTCTTCTTCTCTCCTTCTCTACCTTACTATTTTTTTTTTTGAAGCAAAAATAAAACAAGAAGATGAGAAGAAGTGAGAAGATGAATGGAGGGGTTTTTTATAGGAGATGGAGAGTTAGGGTTTTGGAGTGTGGGGGCCGGACAAGATGAGGGGTGGAGATGGGGGTGGAGTGGAGTGGATGGTAGGATGAGGTGCCAACACACACAAGTGGAAGCTTCTTGGAAATTTCTTGGAAGCTTCCCATTCTTCAAAGTCAAACACACATGGTGATTTATCACCACCATTGGATCTTCATCTAGATCCGAGCCATGATATGATGCTAGGGTTCCTAACCCTAGGTTAGGTCAAGGAACCCTAGGTCACTACACCCTAACCCTAACCCTAGTGCACAATCTCAATTCCCATTCAATTCAAGTACTAGCTCAATTTAAAAATAACCAATATATATAATTTAAAATCTATAAAAATATATGTTTCATAGAAATTATAATTTTCTCCCGACAATTGTTCGGTTAAAATAATTGGGACAAATCCACAGTTTAATCGAGAAGATATTCCGAGTTTACCTCATCGGGTTCGGAATAGCTCATATGTCTGAAATCTCTCAATTAAAACTGATAATTATTAGAAATGTGTAATCGTGTGCAATACTCAGACGTGCCCAGATTACTATGCAAAGATAGCCATATGCTATTTTGCGGGGTATTACAAATAATAATAATAATTATTATTATTATAATAATAATAACAATACTGATAAGATTAATAATACAAGATAGAATATAATTTGGGTTCAACATTTTCGTGAAAGTAATTCAATAATAACAATAATAATAAAAATAATGAAAACAATAATAATAATAGCAATAGCAATAATAATAATAATAATAATAATAATAACATTATACAGCAAAATAAGAATTTGGCTTATCAACTTTATATTAAAATAATCCGAACAAAAATATATATAGTCGATCAATTATACATAGAAAATACATCGTTAGTCAAAGTAAATATAATTGTCGATTATAAAATGCTTAGTGAAAGATCCGAAACCAATTTAGCACAAAATAAGTTCATAAATAATCAAAATACCGAACATATTCAGGAAATACGTATTTACGGGAACAGGGGTTACACATAGTCTCTTCAACACCTTTATGTGCAGCATATGTTTTTTTTGTATATGTTAGATCTCTCATTTTTTTTTCTTCTTCCTCATCTTTTTCTTCTTCTTGCTGCCAAACTTGTTGTATATGTTAAAGTATACATAGACAAGCAGGGTGTGAACTTGGGTTGGAATTGATGTAGGTAAAAGCTAAAAATGTGGGTCAAACAAAAAACAAAAGTTGCTTCATTTGTCAGCAATCAATGCAATTATGCATCAAAAAAGTTGCAACTTTTGGTCTGGTCCTACAATATGTAGGTTATGTATAAAACTACAATTGAACATACCTTATCAATGTCACTCATGTGTAGATTGTAAGCTTTATGATGGTTATATATGTCAAGTAGATGAAAAATTCCTAAGATATGGATTGGGAGGTATTGGAAATGTTTCAAAATAATAATGTGATGTTGAGCATACATATTACAACAATTCATAAACATATCCAATACCTCCCATTCTGTACATTAGCATGACAAAAAAATAGATAGCAGTTGTAAAAAAATATGAATATGGTTGTGATACCTTAACCTGATTAAGTTGAAGCTGCTTTGAAGTATCATGGTCCTCATATTTATAGGTAGTGGTATGCTAATAGTCATAGCATTCAACATCCAAAGACTTCACTGTTATGTGATTAAATCCCAACAGGTGTAAGACAATTTTTAAACTGTGCAATTCACATGTCTAACATGCATATGGTTGGTTTTTTTTCCGAATGCAGTTGTGCTAGTTCTCTACATCATGATACATACTAGTATGGATTCACTTACCACTGGTAAGCATTTACATCTTAAAAATGTACATGCTCTATTATGTAATTGTTGATGTTCCATATATAGTTACATAGTGTTTTGTTAATTACTTAGGACTATCTAGGAATCAAATTTCCTCTATGACACATTTGAAAGGAAACAAAAGTGCAAGTGTCCTATATTGTAGCCATGGGGGTGAGGCAATTGGTTAGGTAGTTCGAAAAACAAAGAACAAAGGGAGATATTTTGTGGGGTGTCCTTGATGGTGGTATGATGATTGCAAATACTTTAAATGGGTTGAAGATCTGTGCAGCCATGGTGATGAAGTGAAGGTGAAGACTGTGTGTGATGAAAAACAACTACTTATCGATGTATGCAAAGACTTCAAAGTAGATGAGTTAACCAAGCAGACATGATTGAAAAGTTGAATCATACTCAAGGTGTATACTTAGAGATAAATTTATCGTTATCTGTAGTATTATGTGCTTCAATGATGTTCGACTTGCTCAAATGATGTAACAAGCATATGGGGGTTGTAATTGTTTATTGTATTATCATAACCAGAATATAGATAAACATTTTTCTATATTAAATAAAACTGTTGAAGATATTATGAGTGTCCATTTTGATACCAGTTTTGTTGTGTTTCTCAAGCTATTATAATTAGGTTGTAAATGCTCTACATTTTTAGTCAATTCAAGTTCAGATTCCTGCAATTCATAATCAGATTCCTATAATGAAGGTGCTCAATTCAGTGCACTATCAATGCATCTACATATTGTGACAAAAAATGACTCAATCAGATATGCCACGCAGTTCAATACAGCCAAATACATATGTACAACAGCTACATATTTCATAGCATGTAATGATACAGTAAATGTAGCTGATGCAAATATTGTAATACACATGTTCTCTACATTGCTCAAAGTTACAAAATTTCATGACAGAAAATTTCTTCAAACATTGTCACATACAGGCTGTTCATACTAAGAGTTAGGGATATATGTTACATTCTTGTTCACTTTTTCTTCATCAAAATATTTAACACCATGGCTAAACTACAATTCCACTGTCATCAGATAAGAGATCATCTTCAATTTGGAGTCTCATTAAGTCTTGTCTGTGATCTAGTTCTAACCTAAGATGGTTGCACTGAGTTTACCTTCCTAACCTGCAAGATAAATGGAGAATAGTGAGCATTTTATGTTTAAAATAGAATCACATAACATATGTAATAAAAAAGCTTGCCTGAGTAATAAAGTGTCCCCTCCCTCTAACCGTTCCTTGGGCAACTGATACATAGTTACCTCTCCCTACCAAACTTGATTTTGTCCCTCTGCCAACTAGTAGGCTCGCCATGAGGGTCTCTCACAATTTTCTCCATTCTATTATGAATTGTATAGCTGATGAATATATGAAATAAATTAACCCTCAAGATTGAAATGAATAATGATCATTTTGCTTTGATTTGTTTAATTATCACTAAGTTCACATAACCAATAGGAAATCTTTTGTGGGATGTAGTAGCACCTCTACCCTTTCTTGGTATAACAATATTCCTCTTTCTATTGTTGGGTCAACAGAGGACAAAATGCAAAAATTTAGTGACAATGCAAAGGAAATCTATTAAGAAAATTTGTGGAATTTAATATACAAGGTAATTTTGATTTACATACATAGGTGGTACAACTTGTGTACTCTCATTGTGTCTTGTATAATTCCCTGATTATCATCTTCCCCTTCTCCCTTCCCAACCTCAGCATCTTGTACAAATAATCTTCTCATGACAAGTACAAGGGCAAAAATTTATGGATTAACATAATTACACATGCAGATATGAGAATCAATTTTTTTTACCTTGTTCTTCTTTGAGTGTGCACAGATATTTCCTCTTTTGTTGATTTGACAACATCCTCTACATTGGCTTGTTTACCATCAAAATGTGCAATATCCCTGCTGCACAATATGAAAAAACACTTTACTTGACATAAATAGTAATTGTAACATTTTGGAATGAAAACAATGACATAAAATATTAAGTGGACACCTGGATCTCCTGAGTGAGGTGTTGTCTGTTTGGGTTTCAATATTTGCAACATAGTGGACATAATTTTTTGGATGTACTGAATATGGTGTTGGGCTATTCCTTATGCATCTCCTAATTTAATTGTTGCAATTAATAAATTAACTTAGGAGCATTATCTACTAAGGTGAAATAACAAAATATATGGATAATCACAAATAACATACCTTGTTCTCCTAGTAGTCAATTCATTATCATTATTTTCTCTACCATTCCTGCTTCTGACTGAAGAATTCACCTCTAGTTCTTGCTGACAAACATTCCCCCTCCCTTTCTCATTCTGGTGAAATAAACATTCATAGGATTGGGTGGCTTGCCACCCTTCCCACATATTTTTGGTGGCATTACAAGTTGATTTTCACATCTTCTTGAATTGTGACCAAATTGAAGACACCACCCACACCTGAGCTTCTTCCCACCTTTCCTAAGCTTAGTCACATTCTCCACATCATCACCTTCTTTGTTTCTTGCATTTTTTGGCTTGCCAAGCCCTCTCCTGTAAGGTGGGGGTAATGGCCTATACAACTCAGGTCTTTTCACCCAAGGAATCCTTTGATCAAAGCATTGAAGCATATGAAGCACTTGTCAAACACTCTACCTTCACCATAGTCAGCAAGTCCTACCTCTTCTGGTGTTTTGTATTTAAGACAGCCATACTCACTGGATTTCTCATATGCAAATTGTACAAATACTCTGGGATCTTCCCATACTGTTGAAGATCACTTCCTTGCACAATAGACAAGGCTAGACCTCTAGCTCTATGTGCTTGATCAATGGATATATTCATCCAATAGTCTTTCTTAACCAAGGCTTGGAAGGCAGCCCCACTCATTTTAGGGTTAACTCTGAAGATATGAATATAATGTTTGCCTAACCATGTGGAGTTACACTTTGAATTTACATATGCTCTGATGCATGTATGCACATTTTTAGTATTATTATTTGAAATGCAGTTCCATCTCTATCCCAAGAGGCATGTATCAACCATGGACAATCAGGTTGTGGACACTTGGCTCCAACTCTTATCCATTCATTCTTCACGTAAGTGTATGTCCTGCCATTTTCTGCAGACCACTTTCTAAGTGTATCTCTAAATTGTCTCGCATCTTCAAACTTCTATCGAAGTTTTAACACAACTTGTTGGTCATCCTTGTTGTATATAGGAAACTTATTCACGTCACTTGCTTCATCATCAAATGGATCAGATGCACTTTTTAATTCTTCTGAAGGTTCATAATCTGACTCAACCTCTCCCACCTCAACATTACACTCAGAGAATGTACCTAACATAGCAACAATTCCTGCCACACCCTCAGAATTAACATCCCTACTCATATCCATACAACTTATTTTTGCCTGTACATTACTCCTTCTTGGCCTTAGTTCATATTGCATTACTTCACCATCTGAAGAAGAAGATAAATGGTCCTCATCTGTGTCACCAAAAGCTGTGTAGATACTGTCACTGCTTCTATCATCTTCCATGTCTTCATCCCTAGTATTGTGAATGTCATCCTCTTGTGAACTATCAGAATCTAACCCAAGCTTAGAGCACAATTCCTTTGCTCTCACAAAAATTCCAGTCTTCATTGTGTTCCTCATATTTGATACTTCAATATTTCCTAACTTCGCAGGAAATTCACGGTATTGGTCTCAATTTGTGCTATGTCGGTCATCTTCGAATGATTGAGGGTATTACTTTATATTACGAAATGTCGTTGCCATGTACGTCTCTCTCGCTCTTCAGCCGGGAAATCTCTTTAGAGAAGCAAAGTCTTCTCTATCAGCTTGAACATCAACTTGTTCGCCCTCTTCACCACCATTACTAACTTGTTGATCTACATCCATATCACCACATCAGCACAATCAACATCATTTATCTTCCCTAACCCCTCACACTGACATGCTACATTAACACACTTACATTTCTCTGCAGGTTGACCAACATCCCTTTCAACAACATTCACCCCCTTACCTTTGTCGATGTACAAGTAAATATACCAAAGTGTGAACTTTAAACATTTGTTTTATTGTGTCAATATCATATACCAAACACCAGTTGTCCCCTAATTCTCCCTCTCCTAACCTGTAGTAAAGATAATCTTCTTCATTGTAGTCCACTCGTCTTAACAAGTTCTTCAACCCTTCCTTATCAGTCAACCTAGAAAATATGTGTCGTACATCAGTCTTCTTTCCATTCACATATTGAATGTTAGATTTTTTCACAAAATTTCCATCATATTAATGGACAACAACTGCATTAACCATCCCGCAGTGAAAATGCAGTGAACACATTGTTACTATGTGTGCATGTTGACAATGCAAAATGGTTCAAATTGAAAAAAATGATCCCCTCCCACCCCAATCCCCGATAGCCTCTCCAAACATCCACTACACACAAAGACATAATTACAAAAATAAGGTCCAAATCCAACAATATTCTCATTCCACAACCCTTGATTCAGTGGGACCCAAAAAAATGAGTAGAAAGATTATTCTAAAGCAAACATGTCGTACTAGAGTTTAGATAACTGATGAAAATAGACAATTACTTCTGGCCTCCGAAGAACACAGACGTGAACTTTACCAAAGAGAAAAATCGAGGTAGAAGAGATTGATTTGATTTTAAATTTGGTCTCAACATTTCTATTTGGGGGTTTAGGGTTACGCATTTGAGGATTTGGGAACATTTCTATTTGGGGGTTTAGGGTTACGCATTTGAGGATTTGGGAACATTTGCTTACAAATTTGGGGGTTTAGGGTTCGAACGCCACATTTCGGTTAGTCAACAATAATCGAACTTGGTCAAAGAGAGAAGAGAGAACGAGAAAGAGACATGGCGTTTCAGACAAAACCAGTCGAGAGAGAGAGCGGGAGAGTGAGAGTGAGAGAGAGAGCGAGAGCGAGATTTTCAAAGGGAGAGAAGAATGTAAATAGTAGGAGTATTAGGTTATTTAAATGGGGGGCATTTTGATCATTTCACACCCCTTTTTGGTTTTCCGTACTGGATTTGACCACAATTTGTTGTTCAGGGATTTATTGCATTAACCAATAGTTTGGAGGGTTAAAGGTTTTTGCCTCATAAATCAAGGGTGTTTTTTTGCCATTTACCCCGACTTATAAGTAGAAAATATCTCCCTACTTGGAGCAAATGTGAGAAGAACTCCCTGAATCAAGATACAAACTCGAATCCACATCTGAAAACTTGAAACAAGAAGACATAGTTTGAAGTTACCAAATTCACCTGATTTACCTGAATCAGTTGCACTATCTACGTTAGCTTGATCACCTCCTGTAATAACTCTCCTCTGACTCAACCACTTGCGACAGTCTCCCTTGCAATGCCCAATCTCTCTATAATAGTGGCAACAGATCTTCCCATTGTGTGTCGTATCCTTCCAATTGAAGTATCACCATCCACCGCTAAACACCCTACAGAAATAGAGCCTCCTTTATGAGTCTCATTTCTTAGTTCATCTTCCTTCAAACCCTTAATCACCCCAGCTACTATATCTCCTTGGCTAATTTCCCGTGTAACATGGTAGTTATCAAGTGACCATAAGAAGTAGGCAGTGAAAAAGCAAGTTGAAATCTTTACCCTCTTCGCTAAGATCATCAACGTTAATTGCCTTCAATTCAGATATTACTTTATTGAACTCCACGATATGATCTTGAAGATGGGTACCTTCCTTCATCGAGAAACAAATCCTTCATCGAGAAACGAAACAGCTTTCTCTTTTCGGAAATCCGATCTAGCAACGACGACCCCGAGTAGTCAGATTTGAGTCTCACCCATAGACCCGCCACACTTTTCTCCACAAGAATATTACACTTGACTTCGTCCACCAATTGCAGCCGGATTAAACTCAAGGCCTTCAAACAAATCTCATCTCACTTCTCCTGCTTCATGTCGGTTGGCTTCCTCTCTTCTAGGGCAAGGTGCAAGTCTTTCTGAACTAATACATCATACATGTCCACCTTCTATAGATTGAAGTTGATCTTACCATCAAACTGCTTGATCTTCGTCTTTTGATCTGCCATCTTCTCCAAGGAACTCGAACAAACCCACAAACCAGATGCTCTGATACAACTTGTTAGGGAAATACTCTCTACAGAATTTTGTTGAGTCTTCGACACAATCAACACAAACAACAAAGCAAATACTAGATCACACCAATCAAACAAAGCGCACAAGAATTGTCCCGGTTGGGGCTTTCACCTTAATCTGGGGGAGGAATAACCGATATGTTATTTTAACTAGAGAAGATACAAGATATTATAATTCTCACCACGACCCTCTCTCAAGACTAACTGGAACTTACTTGCAGTTTACAATGGAGAAATCTCTCACCTTTCAGATGAAGTACTCTCTTCTCCTATTCGACACTCAATAGAATCATATGTTTCTTGAAGCCATTACAAAGAATATATAGATATAGAGAAACCCTAGTTTAAATACATTGATACAATAGCCATCCGATGTATACTGAAGAGATAAACATACAATTAGAGTCGTACGATATAACCAGGAGACGAATTTGACTTCAAACGAATCTGCCAGACTCGGCCCAAAAACCCATTAACACCACTATCGGTCGACTGCACATAGTTTTAGTCGACCGCTACCTCTCAGTCTCCAACCCGAGGGGGGGGACAGTCGACTGTCCGCCTCTCTGTCATTGTTGCTATTGCTAACTGCTTTCTTTTTCTTCGATCCCTCACTTCGAGCCCCTTACTTGTACCACCATCTTCTCTTTAAACTGAATAGGTATGCAAGACATTAAACCCAACAAGAGTAACTTGGGCCATGCCATTTGCTTCTAACCAAATCATCCCAAGTAAGAATGGCATTTCTGTTAGTCATCCAGTTAAACACATGAATCTTGAGCAGTACTTTAACCTTCTATACTTGGCCATTCACCCGCACACCCCATTATTTAGCTACTTATACGTAGATTTTACCCAGAATATATCGTCCTTCCCAGTCCCCCAACTGATCTTGTCCTGATGCTCCTCACCTGGTGGCTTCCAATCTTATAGAAATTGTATTAATTCACTTTTTCCTCTTCTAGCCTCAATGCTTAGCCTGCCGACAATCTCGGCCTCCACCCAGTATTCCTCCACTGCCTTGCAACCCAGTCGTTTTTGTCTGCAGCAAACTTGTACGCCTCAGGAAATCATCTTTTCAGAGTAATAATGCCGCACCTGTCTTCCCAAAAGCAAATGGTCTCTCCATTTCGGCCAAGAATATGTCCTTAGTATGCAAGGCTCCCCGTCAGAATTTAGACAGTGATGCAGTATTCTTCTATTTCCTGTGCACACTTCCATTCCTGATGTACACTGCCTTCACCATAGTAGCCCATTTGGCCTTTGGCTTCTGTTTAAGTTTACACCACCACTTACAAAGTAGTGCCTAGTTCATTTGCCTAAGGTTGATGACTCCTAACCCGCTAAAATCCTTTCATCTACATACCACCCCCCACTTGATTAATAAATAGCATTTTCCTTCTGTCCTTGACCCATGCCAGAGGAACCGCCATCTTAGTTTGTCAATCTTCCTAATAGCCCAAGCAGGGATTTGAAAGAATGACAGATAGTAAAGTGGGATAGAATTAACCACCAATTTCAACAAAACCAACTGTGCCCCAAATGACGGAGTCCTCCCCTTCCATCCCTCAAGTATGTTCTCAATCTTCTCGATGAGTTCATTCCAGTTTACCCTCCTCAAGCTCCTACTTTTAATAGTCATACCAAGGTACTTGATCGGTAACTTCTGAATCGAGCAATTCAGAATAGCTGCAACATTTTGTTCATTCTCCCCCATACTTCCCCAAAAAGTAGTTTTCCTTTTGTGGAAGTTCATCTTCAACCCCGACCAGTCCTCAAAAAGATATAATCTCCACTTCAGAAACGTGGCTTGGGCTATGTCGAATTTCCCGAAGATTATCGTGTCATCCACATATTGGACATTCATAATCGCGGATACCCCTCTTCTCATTCCCAATCCAGTAATGAGTATGTTATCCCTGTAAGCTTTAAGCATATTATGCAAGGCGTCTGCCACTAGTGTGAATAGCAGTGGTGATAGGGGGGTACCCCAGGCGCAGTCCACGTCTACACTTAATTTCTTTGCCCGGGACCCGTTAACAAGGACTGATACTTTGGTCGTTTCTAACCACATTTGTATCCACCTGATCCATTTGTTCCAGAATCCTCGCCTCCTTAGTATCTCTATCAAGCATTTTCATTCAACTTTATTGTAAGCCTTTTCAAAGTCCAGCATTGCATTTGAAGATACAATAGTTGATGTATGAAATCTTATTCGATCTAAAAAACCTAGGACTAATGCACCTAATGAATTACATTGATATAATGCACAACTTTCACTGTCGTTTGAACAAAAGTTTCATGTGTTAACACGGTGGAAAAACAATGAAGGTTCATATCATATCTTTCTTACATGACAATCTACTAACCCTCTTTGTGTCCACCATAGCATCGGAAAGTATTTTTTTTCTCTTGATGGCATGATATTGATCGAGAAAATAAATCTCTTGACACCGGAGACTTTAGAGATGCTAGTGTGCTCGAAAGATTGGATGAAAGCGGGGCAGATGACTCAAGGAATACAAGATGGCTCAAGTGGTAGCAACACCCCAGAAGACGAAGAATGAAAATGAACTCTCGAAGAATGAAGACCTAATCTCACTGGTTCCCGACGATTGAAGATTGAAGATTATTGTAGTGAAAGCTCACTGGGAATTTAGGGCGATGAGATCCTAGATTAAGTTAAGTTGAGGTGCAAGACTGCCCTGTCTTCAATCTACCCCTAGGCTATCTCAAACTCTAAATCACCCCTTTACCAAATAATACATGCTTTATCTTACATGATTCTTGTACATCAGAATTTTTACAATATTATATGTATTTTTATCTATATTTTATGTTAAGAAAAAGGAGAAAATAAAATAAACAAGTAATATAAAAATAAAAAAAGTTGGCCCGCACCGATCCGGCGCGGGTCAGCCTGGGCTTGGATTCCTCTCCTGTGGGACCAGTGTGGACCGGACCGATCATAGAGGCAGCCCGAACCTAGCCCGACCCCCTACAGGGTCGAGCACGGCGGGCAGCGGCACAAACCAGTTGCTACCCTTAGCTATAAACCATGGTTTTCGACCATTTACGCGAAATTCAGTGTAACTATTTTGGACACATTTTATGGGATATAGTCCACAGTTTTTTTTATACCAATTTTGTGAAATTCTGTATTTCAATGTTACAACTACATTTTCTAGGTTACAGTCCACAATTTTCAGCCAATTTTGCTAAATTTCATATTTCAATGTTTTAGCAATAATTTGTGATATATATAGTCCACAGTAATCGTCCAATTTCACAAAATTCGATATTACAAAGTTTTAGGAACATTTTGTGGGCTAGTCCACAATTTAAGACAAATTTTACAAAATTCCATATTTCACTATTTTGGCCACATTTTTTGGGCTAATAGTCTGCAGTTTTTGGCCAATTTCGCATAATTCCATATTTCAAGGTTTTGGACACATTTTGTGGCCATTGTCCACAATTTTAGGCCAATTTCGCTAAATTCAATATTTCATTATTTTAGCCACATTTTGTAGGATATAGTCCACACTTGTCGTACAATTTTGCGAAATTGCAATTACAATGTTTTGGCCACATTTTATGGGCTATTGTCCTCAATTTTTGGCCAATTTCGCTAAATTCCATATTTCACCATTTTAGCCCCATTTTGTGGGCTACATCCACAGTTTCCATCCAATTTTGAGAACTACCGTATTTCAATGTTTGCCACATTTTGTCGGCTATACTTCACATTTTTCAACCAATTTCACGAAATTCCATATTTTTATGGGTTTAGCCACATTTTGTGGGTTTGTCCACAGTTTTTTTCCAATTTTGCGAAATTTCGTATTTCACAGTTTTTACCACATTTTTTAGGCAGTCCAGAGTTTTTAGCCAATTTCATAAAATTCCATATTTCAATGTTTTGCCACATTTTGTAAAGTCGTCCACAAATTTTGGCCAATTTCGCTAAAATCCATAATTTACTGTTTTGGCCATATTTTGTTGGATATAATCCACATTTTTGGCCGTTTATGCAAAATATCGCATTTCACTATTTTGTACATATTTTATAGGCGTCCACAGTTTTCGACCAAATTTGCGAAATACAAATTTTCACCGTTTTTTCCACATATTGTGGGCAATATAATTCACAATTTCGACCAATTTGGCGAAATACGGTATTTCACTATTTTCGACTTTTTGTAGGCTAAAGTTCATAGTTTTTTGGCTAATTTAGTGAAATTTATATTTCATTGTTTTTGCCACATTTTGTGGGCACAGTTTTCAACCAATTTTGTGAAATTTCATATTTCAATGCTTTGGCCACATTTTGTTGGACTACAGTCGACAGATTTCGATCAATTTCGTGAAATAAGATAATTTACTGTTTTGGACATTTTTTGATTATATAGTCCACAATTTCAGCCGATTTAGCAAAAATTCGTATTTTGCTGTGTTTGCCATATTTAGTGGACTATATAGTCCAAAATTTCTGGTCGTTTACGCGAAATTCCATATTTCATTGTTTTGAACATATTTTGGGGGCTGCAATCTGCAGTTTGTCTAATTTCGCGAAAAAGGTTATTTCAGTGTTTTACCCACATTTTGTAGGCATTTTGCGAAATACCATATTTCACTGTTTTGGCCACATTTTCTGGACAATATACCACAATTGTTAACCAATTTTATGATATTCTTGATGTCACTATTTTGGACACATTTTGTGAGCTAATTCACAGTATTCTGTCAATTTTGCAAAGTTTCGCAAAATTTCGTAGTACAAAGTTTTGGATACATTTTATGGGCTATAATGCACAGTTTTTGGTTGTTTGTGCAAAATTTCACATTACATTGTTTTGGCCCCATTTTTGGGGCTATAGTCCACAGTTTTGACCATATTTGCAAAATTTTATGTTTCCATGTTTTGGACATAATTTGTGGGCTAGTCCATAATTTTTGGTCATTTTCACGAAATTTCGAATTTTGCTGTTTCAGGCAATTGTGGGCTAGTGCACAGTTTTCAACCACTTTCGAAAAATTCTATATTTCACAGCTTTGGTCACGTTTTGCGAGCTATAATCCACAGTTTTCAACCGTTTTCACGAAATTTCGTATTTCAATGATTTGGACACATTGTGGGATATAGTCCACAGTTTTCGGCTATCTTGAGCAATTTCGCATTTCACTATTTAGACCAAAGTTTTGGGCTATAGTCGACAGTTTTTGGATGTTTTCCAGAATTGCGTTTTTTAATGTTTTGGATACATTTGGTGCTAAAACACAGTTTTTGACATTTTTTGTGAAATTCCATATTCCACTGTTTTAGACACATTAAACACATTTTCTAAGCTCGATATTCCACATTTTTCTGTCAATTTCATGAAATTCTGTGGCTAACTTTGCAGAATTTCGTATTTGACTCATTGGGCACATTTGGTGGGCTTAGTCCACTTTCTTCGACAAATTTCACGAAATTCCAAATTTTAATGTTTTGACCACAATTTGTGGGCTATAGTGCACAGTTTTCGACCCATTCTACAAAATTCAATACTTTTCTATTTTTGCCATATTTTGTAGGGTTATAGTCCACAGTCTTGGTTGTTTCCGCAAAATTCAGTATGTTAATGTGTTTTCCATATTGATATTTTTCTGTCGTTTTTGCAAATTTTTGTTTTTCGATATTAGGCCACATTTTGGGGGCTATAGACCACAATGTTTGGTAGTTTTCACGAATTGCCGAATTTCACGGTTTTGGGCACATTTTGTAGGCGCGATAGTCCACAATTAAGTCATTTCGGAAAGTTTCTATTTCATAGTATTGGCCACCATTTTCGGCCGAATTTTTTATGAAAATTCTAATTATGACTATTTTGACCATATTTTATTGTAACACCCCGAATTCCATTTACATGTAATTCATAGCACAACGTGATCTTTTACTTCAAATTCGTACAATTTTACAAGGAAATTAAAACTTTTCATTTACAATAAGTTATTTTCATGAACACATCGGAAATTAAAAAGAATACATCATGATATATATACAACCTTCACATCAACAACTTAAATCTGAAGATAATCTTTAGCATCAAATCATCTTTCAGTCCTTGCTAATCCAATCCCTGCACTGAAAAATCTATGGGCACGTCAGTTGCTTATAACCGACGCAATGTTATAAAACAGCGATCCTCGCTATGCCGTAATATAACGATTCTCTTACTTTAGCAACCACAAACTTGAATGCACAATAAAGTGTAAAAGAGTAACTATCCTAAACATGTCAGTGTATGATATGACTTAATGCCTAATACAGATGTTATACTACAATGACGCATATTTGTTCGGATTCTATGCATCTCATTCTACATAGGTCCGAGGGCAAGCCCTTATCGTACTCCTCAGTAGGGTTTAATCACTCGCTATGAATTACTACTACAGTGATTATCTAGTACCACCCTATAATTCTTGAGTATCGCACTCCCACCACAAGTGATTTTGGACACACTGCCTTACACCCCGATTATTCTGGAGGTGAATACCCACCGCGACTATGACCCCGGTAATTTTTGAGAGTCATCCTCCCATCGAGAGTGATTTATGGCCATCACGCCTCACACCCCGATAATTCTGGAGACGAAAGCCACACCGCACTGTCATCTGTACCTCATCACACAAATACCCCATGAGTGTCGCCTCAATCCCAGTAATTCTGAAGGAATATCTCCCACCGTGTGCCGCAACCCCGATAATTCTGAAGATAACCGCCCACCGCGGTATCAAGGCCCTCATACTCATGTTTGCCCAACTTCATCACATCTCCCCTTAGTGCCTGTTCTTAAGTTTTAATTTTAAATCATCACAACCTAGAGCTAGCTTACCCTGTCGGACTTAAATCAACACAAGAGAAAGTTAGCCCACACTGGCTACTTCTCAAAGAGAGAGTCAATCCACACTGGTTAATTCTCAAATTTTCATTATTCACAATGCTGATTACTAGGGTCTCGCCTAGCCGCTAGATTAACATCTTTCATGTTCAACAGCTGGGGTCAATCATGTCCTCATTATTCATATTTCAGATTTCATGTATTCATATTTCATTCAATTCCTTCATTGATTCTTATTACCAACTATGAAGTAAACACTTCTTGGTTGATCACACAACCAAGAATTCACTTTAATAAGCTACAAAGTTCTTCGATTAAAGAAACCATTTTCATATACATCTATATTTCAATTATAAATCTCAATTCTATTCAAAAAATAGATTTATTAGTTTCATAAAAGAGTACTATATTTTTGTAGTTAAGATCACCTAGAATCATTCTCAATTACTTCGTCTAAATTCATTTGCAAAACAGTAAGTTCAAAATAAAAAGACTGCAGCTCATGCTACTTGTAAAAATCATAGAAAATTATATACTTCATCGAAACTTTGTGTTCTTTAGATCAGAATAAAGGTATACAAGTCTACTACAATTTCTTAGTTATAAGTTTCTCCAAAATATTGTATCTATAACCCTGAATTCTTCGAAATCTACAATAGGGTCGAAATATTGAAATACTGCCACTTGTTCAGTCTTGAAAAATTCATTATAAATTCATTTTTTCGTGAAAATTTGATTTCTTAGACTTTACAGAAAGGTTAACGAGTCTACTTCAAGTTATTATTTTTGACTTTTCTCAAATTACTTCATCTAAGTTTTTGAAATGATCAAAATCAGAAATGTGTACAGATTTCCAGCAACTAGTCAACTGCCAACCAATCCTAAGTTGGGATTTTATTAAAATAGTAAACAACATCAAAAAATTATGAAATTTTAAAGAGATGTTCCTGACATATACGAGATATTCTCATAAAAATTTTAGCTCCAGATTCCATCTAGTTTAATAGATATGATTTCCTGAATTGCAATTAAAACTTATAACAGTAACTTTCTTTACATAAATTAACAAATTTGTGTATGAATTTATACCCAATTCATTTAATCTAAATATGATATACTAGTATGCACCCAGTACCACTATAACAACTCAATCTAAAATTTCAATTTGTTAATCATGACAATTTTATAGTAAATCTTTCAACTAACATGCATTTATTTTCGTATCTCAATTCTAGTTATCAATACAACGTGCAACATATCGAATTAGAAATTTAAAGAACACATGCCACATTTTCAGTCATGAAACAATTAGACATGCATAATACAATATCTAGAAATCAAAAGAAATCGCCTACCTTGTTTTTGATGCAAAAATGAAACAGACTCCTATAGGGATTGTTCCAAAGCTCCAAGCAAGCAAGCATTCACCTCCTAGCAATTTGTCAACACTAAAAGCTCCTTTCTTTCTTTCTTTTCTCTCTTTCTTTTGTTTCTTTTAGTGTACATTGTTCATGAATGAGAGAGGTATTTATATGGCTAAATTGGTGAATGAAGAGACTC
Organism: Hemerocallis citrina; assembly: GCA_017893485.1. Classification (NCBI taxonomy): domain Eukaryota; kingdom Viridiplantae; phylum Streptophyta; class Magnoliopsida; order Asparagales; family Asphodelaceae; genus Hemerocallis; species Hemerocallis citrina. The sequence continues at coordinate 2,923,913 of CM030360.1, read as the reverse complement.
CCACTACCCAAAATAAATACTCACTCACACAAATTAATCATCCACTCACCCATCCACTACACAAACCCACTCACAAAACCCCTTCTCCTTCCTCCATTGGCCGGCCAAATCTTGGGGTACACACACGTGCACGTGCACCCTACGTGCACACACTTCTCATTCTTTTAATTCTTCGTTATTAGTCCATTTGTGTGTGTTTGTTACATGACAAGTGTGCAAGATTAAATAGTGTACATTTAAAGTGTAAAATAAAGTCATGGGCCTCTCTTTTAATTAATTTCTAGTGGCTTTAAAATAGACTTTAGGCCTATGAGTTTTAATTAGAAAATAAATAATACATATGTAACAAATAAAATGAGAATAAAATTGTACATCACTTTGGAAAATTTTAGGGACTAAAATACGTAAAATTTTACGTGCAATGCACGTGCAAAATATTTAAAATTAATTTGAGAGAACGAAAAAGCAGTCAAAATACAAAACATGTATATTTAATAATGTTACCGATATTTCATGTAACAGAAAATATACGAAATTGACACGTGTATCGAAAACACGTGCAATATATGTAAAAACACAAAGATTAAAATAAATATTTGAGTTGGCTAAAAATAGGATTGAAATGAGTTTTGAGAAAACGAAAAACATATAAATAATCTGAATATAAGATACGTATGACATTTATATAAAAATTACGTTATGAATATTACTCGTAAGGGTACAAACTACACGTGCGTAACAAGCGAGGACAAAATTGTCATTACTCAATTTTGCGAGGTGTTACATTTATGAGCTATAGTCCACTCTTTTAAGCCAATTTTGAGAAATATAAAATTTCACCGTTTTGTCCTATGTTTTTTAGGCAATAGTTCACTATTTACGTCAATTTAGTGAAAATTCTTAATATATATTATTGTTTTGCCGTTTTTATAGGGTAATAGTCTACATTTTTTAGCATATCTTGAGTAATATGAAATTCCACTAATTTGACAACACATTTTGTATGCGGTAGTCTACCTCTTTTGTCAACTTCGTGAAAATTCTGAAAATCACTGTTTGACCAAATTTTACAAGTAGTCCATTCCTTTTGGCCGATTTTTAGAAATACAAAATTGCCACATTTTGTGGGACAGTCTAATGTTTTTAGCCTATTTTGAGAAATACCAAAGTTCATTGATTTGGCCACATTTTGTAGGGGTATATATAGTCCATAGTTTTTGTCCAATTTCGTGAAATTCCGTATTTTGTTGTGTTTCACATATTTTGGAATTTTTAGCAAAATGATCCACTTTTTGAATCCCACTTTTGAAAATATTTACCAAATTGACCTACTCCCTATCTGAGATAGCGAGTCATGTTCAAATGAGCTCGCTATCTCAAAGATAACGAGTGTAGTTGTACTCATTTTTCAGAGAAATTTTTAACATGCAATTTTTATCTGAAATGTATATAATTACACTCGCTAGTCTAGTTCAACTGACATTGCTATCTCAGATAGCGAGTGTAGTTGTACTTATTTTTTTGAGAAATTTTAAACAAGTAATTTCTACCTAAAATATATATAACTACACTCTCTATCTCAGATAGCGAGTCTAGTTCAACTAACCTCGCTATCTCAGATAGCTAGTGTAGTTGTACTTATTTTTTAGAAAAAATTAAACATACAAATGTATAAACCTACACTCGCTATCCGAGATAGCAGGTTCGCTATCTCAGATAGCGAGTGTAGTTGTATATATTTCATGTTCAAAATTTCTCTGAAAAAATGAGTACAACAACACTCGCTATCTGAGATAGCAGGGTTCATTTGGACTATACTCGCTATCTCAGATAGCGAGTGTAGGTGAATACATTTCATATTCAAAATTTTCTGAAAATTGAGTACAACTACACTCGCTATATGAGATAGTGAGTCTAGTTCAAATGAACTCACAATCTCAGATAGCGAGTGTTGTTGTATGCATTTCAGGTTGAGTTAATATCGAATGGATTTAAAAACTCCCCAATCGACACTCGCTATCACAGTTAGAGAGTGTGGTATAAACACACTCGTTATCTGAGATAGTGAGTCTAAACTTGGTATTTTTCTTCAAGTTTTTCTCCAAGTGGTGGAGAAACACCTCAACATACACATCGCTATCCCAGATAGCGATGTTGTTTTCACCAAACTCGCTATCTGAGATAGCGAGTCTAAACTAGAAAATTTTCTTCACGTTTTAACACCTCAACATGTACTCGCTATCTCAGACAGCAAGATTATTTTCACCAAACTCGCTATCTGAGATAGTGAAGTGGGTCATTTTGGTAAATACTTTCAAAAGTGGGTCATATTGGTAAATACTTTCAAAAAGTGGGTCATTTTGGTAAAATAGTTTCATATTTTGTGGGTTCTAGTCCACAGTTTACAGCTGTATTAGAGGAATTCCATATTTCAATGTTCATACCACATTTTGAGGGGCCTTAGTCCACAAATTTTGGAGAATTTTGCGAAATTCCATATTTCATTGTTTTGGCCAGATTTAGTGTGCCATTCTCAGTGAAATTTCGTAGTCCATAGTTATCGGACATTTGCGTGAAATTCAGTATTTCTGAATTTTGCATTTTGTGATCAATAGTCCACAATTTTCGTCCTATTTTGGGATATTGCATATTCACTATCTTAGCCAAATTTTATTGGCAATAGTCCACTTTTTTATACAAATTTTGTGAAATTCCGTATTTTACAGTTTTTTGACATATTTGGTGGCTAGTCGTTTTGGCTGTTTTTTGCGAAATTTCATATTTTGTTGTTTGCCATATTTTGTGGGCCATAGTCCATAGTTTTTTGTCACTTTCACGAAAATTCGTATTTCACTATTTTAGTCACACTTTGTGTCGTTTTCACGAAATTATAAATTTCACTATTTAGGCCATATTTTGTGGGATGTTTTCAACAAATTTTGCGAAAGTCCGCATTTCATTATTTTGAACACGTTTTGTGGGGCGTCCACAGTTTCTGGCCAATTTTGTGAAATACGATATTCCACAGTTTATAATTCACAGTTTTTGATTAATTTTGCGAAATACAATATTTTAATATTTTCAACATTCTGTGGACTATCTATTTCGCAAAATTTTGTATTTTGTTGTGTTTGTTAGGTTTTGTGAGAAATTAACAATTGGGAAATTAGGGTTTATCTCTAGATCTAAGTTGCTTGAGATATTCACCCTAGGTATCAAAATTGAAATACCTAGACTGCTATCACAAGCCAGTATTTATTCCTAAATACTGGTTTGGGTATCGGGTTATAAGCCCACAAACCCGCATTCCAATATCCAATCAATTGTACGTTCATTACACGTGTTACACATATGCACGTGCTATATTTATATAGAGAGAATATACCAATATATTCAACAATCTCCTCCTATATTCTCAATATATAAAGTACAAGATTATCTCATCCGATCAGTATACAACTGACTGGCTGATAGCAGTCCATAAAGGAAAAGTATCATAAAGGTATAGTTTCATAAGAAACAATAGAATTATAAAACTGAATAGTTCAATCAAGACTAAACCAATATAATTAACTAGTTCCAAACCATATCCAATTCAGAATAGTTCACAAAGACTAAACCAACTGGAATAATCTGTCATAGTTTCAAAATCAAACAAAGCAAATAAACTTCAAGAACAAAATATGAGTTTTAAGCTCATGAACACAAGAGTCTTAAACTCAACAGAAGTTTTTACCAAGCAAGTGACTAATTTATTCTCAAAAGAAATAAATTGAAATTCTATCCTTGCACACTGCTTTATGTTTACTCCTCCATTTTGAGCAAATCATTATTTTTTGAAATCTATGTTGACAGATTCAACTCCTCCATCTTTGCTAGCTTATTGAAAACAAGGATATCAAGAGACACATCTCTAAGAATTCCAACAATTTCACAAAGTATCTAGTTCCACAAAAGAACTTAGTACAATTCATAATTAGCTTAGCAAAAATGTAACGCAAGCATCACAATCAAGTATCTTTAATAAGTAAAGTACATGAACTTTATAGTTTCTACACAAGAACCATACCATGTTTCATATTGGAATGAAAAGACTGCCATTTCAATCATGGTTTAACATTGAATCATCAAAATTGGAATGAAACATGTAACCATAAAAGACATATCATCAAAATTGGAATGATATTTAAGACAATTTAATCATCGGAAACACATCGATAAGTTTTCATGTTTCGTATTCGAATAATATGATTATTCTAAGTAAATTCTTAGATATATAATACCATCAAAATTGGAATGACATTATATATTTGTGGAATTTATGTCGAATCATCAAAATTATCTAAAACATGTCAACTGCCTAAAATTGATGCTTAAGTTTGAACTTCTCTATGGCTCCAATTGGATTCTAAATTTCAAAACAACTTGGATGTTAAAGCTTTTTACTCAATAGCTTTTAACTCCACTTTCCCCCGCAGTTTTGATAATTAGATCACTTTCAAGTCTCTTAGTAAGAGCATTAGCCATACTTGTCGCAATTGCACTTTATCTATGAGAAAGTTCAACTAGGCTTCTTTAAGCCTTAATATACTCCTCTTACTATTATAGAGTGAGTTATGAGCTACAGTGCATTGTAGCTTGATAGTCGTATAACAGAATTAGAGAGTTACTTAAACTTTTCAATGGATAACTAGCAACAATTTCTTCAATCCACTCAGCCTTTTCCCCTGTAGAGGATTACACATAGAGGTCTGATTTTATGGATGATAACACAGTGCCTGTTTGCTTTTTATTTCCATAACATTTCTGTTTCTCCTAGTGTAAACACATATCTACTAGTTATCGACTTTCACTAAATTCTGAGCAACATAATGCATCAGATCAGCCATTCATTCGAAGAATGACTAGAGTAGCCCAAAGCAAACTCTTGAATACCACTCAGGTATCTCATTAGCCTCTTAAGGGCACTCAAATGTGTATGGGATTATTAGTGAATCTGCAGATCATACCTACCTCAAAGGCTATGTCTATTCTAGTGCAGATCTTTGTATACATGAGACTGTCAATTCCATTAGAATGATCTTCCTGTCTCATAGTTGTACCATCATTAGGTGTCAACCTTTTATCATAATCATAAGGTGTTTCAAAACACACTTTCAATCACTATATCCCTACTTTTGAAACACATTTTGATTTGATGAGTCTGGCTAAGAGTTATCCCTTGCCAACTGAAAACTCACCCTTATACCTATGGTGTCCACAGTACCTAGGTTTTCGTTTTGAATTCTTTGGATAGCATAATTTTAACTTCATTTATAATAGAGAGGTCACTTCCAAGAACTTGCATGTCAACAGAACAAGCAAATAATAGCCACTATATTTGACACACCACAAAGTTGAAGGCACTGATCTGAATTACTTGATTCTTATACTAGGCTCTTTCAAAAATTTGTCAAATTATTTATCTATTGGCTATACATGTTTTAAGAACATACAATGATTTTTCTATATTGTAAATCTGGTTCACTAAACATATTAGTTCAAAACTTTCCAGTACAAAACTGTTCAGTACAAAACATCAAGTACAAAGCCTTTTAATTATCCTTTATGAATGACAAAATTTTCAATAGATGTAAGGGTAAGAAGAATACTTATTGTAGCAATATGACAAACATGTGAGTAGACAATAAATCTACCCCATTTTTCTCAGTCAATCTATTAGCTACTAAAAAGTATTAAAATTGCTACTGAATAATCAAAATTAAGTTTCTTCTACAAAACCCCACTTACTTACTATAATTTTAGCCTCTTTCGGCAGATCAACTAAATTAAAGTATTATTGTATGACACAGAATCATCTCATTGTCTACTAAAGACTCTTCTTAGCTCATTTGTCATTCAAGTTTTCAAGTGTCAGTAAGGCTAGTTCTTGATTCCAACTGTGAATCATTGAACATGTCTGTAGGACTAGATTATTTCATACATTTATCTTTGATAAACATATCCTCAAAGAACTTGCAAGTCTAGATTCTTCTAACACAAATTAGATAGATCCAACATCTGTCCACAGAGCTACATTCTGCACTTTCTAAGCACACAAATATTTGTTGTAGGTCCTACTTTAGGCCTTCTAGGGTCATGTACTCTAACAAAACTATCACAACACACATTTTCACTTTAACAAAACTGTTTGTGTTTTCATACCATGATTTACAAGGTGTATTCAATTTAGAGTGTAGTAACACATTAGAGATATGATTAACAATACAACATCACTCATAATTATACAAGACAAACAACAGTCAATAATATAGAATTCAATATTTCACTAAGTGTTTGATTCTAACTTTTATCAATACCGTTTGACTGTTGTAAGTAGAGTGCGGTATAGATTATGCACAATGCAAACTTCTCTAAAGTTGTTAAAACATATTCACCACCTCTATTAAATCTGAACCCTTGATTTTTAGTATTTAACTATAATTTTTAATTCGTTAAGAATAACAAGTGCTTCATTCTTCATATATATGACAGACTTATATTAATCAACTACAAAAGCGATTAAAATACTTCTGACCAACAATTGTCTCATCTAGTCACAAAGCTACTGAGATCATAAATATCAGAATGTATTGACTCAAGAAGTTGTGTGCTCCTAGAGACCATACTAAAAGATTTTCTAGTGATTATAATCTGAGCACAACTTTCATATTTGTCATATTTTAATGGAGTATCATTGAGTAGAGTTATGAGTTTTAACAAGAACAAACAATTAAATATATAGTTCTCAAATCTTAGCCAATTATACTATGTTCAAGAACACAATTAGAACTATTATTATTAATTGTCTCATTTGTTAAACTCAACTTATACATACGATTGACAATATATGCACTTTATAAGAGTTAATACAAAATTACTCTATCACATTTTTCAAAAATTATTTGCTTTCTCTAATGGTTCTAACAATGTCTACTAGCTCAAACACATTGAGCAAAGAGTTCTTTCCTTTACTCGTTCTTCATCATCTTCATAACGCTAAATGAGATAATGACTAACATATTATAATTCAACTTTGCACACACAGTACAATGAACGAGAGGGAACACAATGTAACTAGTAGAGTCATATTCTACATTAAGAGATGCTCTCTCCTAAGTTACAGACATTTGTTATACATCTCATACAATTTTATTTTATTTTAAATTTTAGAGAGGCAAATATGTAATCTCACACAAACTGCAAACAATGGATTTGTCAAAATATCTATACACGTAGTATGATAAAACACTTAACAACCCTAAACATGATAGTTTTCCAGAGCAAGAATAACTATGATCTAAAACTCTCAATCATATGATTAAACGCACAAAACATTAACGCATTCATCACATGAAAAATACTGAGAAAATTAAAGTAGATCATACCGACACTTCAAGTTAGAAGTGGTTTGCCAATTTTGTGAGCTATAATCCACAGATTTCAGCCGTTTATGCGAAATTTTGTATTTCGCTATTTTGGACATATTTTGTGGGCTAGACCATAGTGTTTGGCTAATTTTGCGAAATACAGCTGTTTTGACCATATTTTGTGAGCTATAATGCACAGTTTTCTTTTTTCGAATTCCATATTTCAATCTCTTAGAGACATTTTGTGGGTTATATAGTCCATAATTATTGTCCGTTTTTTAGACTTCCATATTTCACTATTTTGGACACATTTCGTATATTATATAACACAGATGTCGACCAATTTTTGTGAAATTCATTCACTAATTTCGACACATTTTGTGGGCTATAATCCACAAATTCGCGAAATTTTGGATTTCTATGTTTTTGACAAATTTTCTCATATAATCCACAGTTTTTGGTTGTTTTAGCAAAGTTTTATCATTTCATTGTTTTTGCAACATTTTGTGGGATATAATCAACAAATTTAGATCGTTTTCATGAAATTCCAAATTTTGCTATTTTGGGCACATTTTCTGGGCTACATAGTCCACAGTATTCGATCAATTTTTTGAAATTCTGTACTTTGCAGTGTTTGACATATTTTGCAGCTAGTCTACAGTTTTTGCCCATTTTCGTGAAACTTCGTATTTTGCTGTGTTTGTCAGGTTTTGTGGACAAAACGTCATTTTCATTAAATATTGTATTTCACTATTTTGACCACATTTTGCCGGCTATAATTAATAATTTTCGGCCAATTTTGTGAAATATGGTATTTAACTATTTTAGCCACATTTTGTAGGTTATATAGTCGACAATTTTCGGTTGGTTTCACAATATTTCTAATTTCACTATTTTAGCCATATTTTGTGGGCTATATTCCCTACAGTTTTCAACAAATTTTGTGAAATTTCGTATTTCAATGTTTTAGACATTTTGTGCAATTGTCTCCCAATTTTGCAAAATTTCGTATTTCTATATTCTGGATACAGTCTACAATTTTCAATGCATTTCGCAAAATTCCGTATTTCAATGTCCTGGGCACATTTTTGTGCGCTACAATATTCGGTTGTTTTCATGAAATTTCGTATTTCACTGTATTTGCCACACAGATAAGGGTTATAGTCCATAGTTTTCGGGAGCTTTCGCGGAATTCCGTATTTCAATATTTTGAACCATTTTATGGGCTATAATCCACATTTCTCCGCAGTCTTAGTGAAATTTTGTATTTCACAATTTTGGCCACATTTTGTAGGTTATAGTCCAAAATTTTCGGTTGTTTTCGCAAAATTCTGTATTTTCACTATTTTCAAAATAATTTGTGCTTGTAGTCTAGTTTTTAGCCAATTTAAGAAAATTTAATATTTCAATGAATTGGACGCACCTTTAGAGCTTTTCATTGAACGCACTTTTAGAGGCACAATTTTTGACCAATTCTATGGAATTTCGTATTTTTCTGTTTTGGCCAAATTTTGAGGGCTAGTCCACACTTTTTAGCCAAATTTGGAAAAATAGAAGATTTCACTAATTTACCACATTTTGTGGGCTATAACAAACTGTTTTCATCGACTTTGTCAAAAATATGATTATTACTATTTTTGCCATATTTTATGGGTTGTAGTCCACCCTTTTAAGCCGACTTTGAAAATTTTGAAGTTTTACTGGTTTGGCTAAATCTTGAGCTACATAGTCAATTGCTTTCGTTGACTTTGCGAAAATTCTGAACATCACTATTTGACCAAATTTTACAAGCTATAATCCACTGTTTTGATCGATTTTGAGAAATATGTAACTTAACTGGTTTGGCCACATTTTGTGGATTATATATATAGCCCACCGTTTTTGTTAATATTTTTGAAATTTTTTGAATATCACTGTTTTATTAGATATATACTCCTAGACCAAGATATATCTTTACAATCTATCCAAAACTCATCAACTTGGGAGGTAAGCCTCTCTTCCTTTCTTTTACTACCTCTCTGGCTATCTCTTCTTGGGTTAGAATTATCTTATTGTGGACTTGCTCTGTCCTGTTTTTGCCATATTTTATGGGGCTATAGTCCACTTTTTAAGCCGATTTTGAGAAATACGAAATTTCACTGATTTGGCCACATTTTGTATGCTAAAATTCACTTTTTGTCGATTTTTTGAAAATTCTAAATATTACTGATTTCGCCAAATTTTATGGGCTATCCACTGTTTTTAGCCAATTTTGAGAAACACAAAATTTTACTGATTTGGCTACATTCTGTGGGCACCATTTTCGTCGATTTTGTGAAAATTCTGAATATCACTGTTATATTTGATAAGCTATAGCCCATTCTTTTTATTCGATTTTGAGAAATACAAAATGTCATTGATTTGTCAACATTATGTGGACTACTTCACTGTTTACATCGATTTTGTGAAAATTCTGAATATTAATGTTTTGCACTATTCTATGGACTGTAGGCCACTTTTTAGCAGATCTTCAGAAATACTAAATTTCATTGATTTGCAACATTATGTGGCTATAGTCCACCATTTTCGTCAATTTTTTAAAAATTCCGAATATCACAGTTTTGATTATATTTAAGGGTAAAAGACATGAAACCCCCAACATTTACTTTGAAAATTAAGAAACCCCCTAATGTTTAATTTCATTCAAATGATTCCCCTCGTGATGTCATCTTTTCTTTTAATGATTTTCTGATCTACGAAATGACCAAAATACCAATACACGATATTTATTAAAATAATTCACCTCCTAGGAGTTGGAGGAGAGGAAGATAGAGAAGGGGATGTGTTTGTTTTAATGTAGTGTAGGGGTATTTTGGTCATTTTATATATCAGAAAATTATAAAAAGAGAAGATGACATCACGCAGAGGGTCATCTGCCCAAAATGAAACAATAAGGATTTCTTAATTATTGGAGCAAAAGTAATTGGGTTTTCATGACTTTTACCCAATAATTGATGGGCTATATTCAACTCTTCTTACCCGATTTTGAGAAATACGAAATTGCACTGATTTGGTAATATTTTGTGGGTTATATATAGTCCACATTTTTTGTCGATTTTATAAAAAATTTAAATATCACTGTTTTGGCCATATTTTAAGGACTATAAGGCAACCGTTCTCGTCAATTTTTTGAAAATTCTGAATATCACTGTTTTGGCCAAATTTTATGAGTTATAGTCCACACTTATTAGCCGATTTTGAGAAATACAAAATTTTACTAATATCGCCACATTTTGTGGGTGTGGCTATAAGTCCACCCAGGCCCGGCCTGGCCCTGATGCAACTGATGCATTTGCATCAGGCCCCCAAATCCCCTAAAAAAAAAGGGACCCCCGTTTTCAGAAGAAAGAAAAAATTATATTAGCTTCAGGCCCATAAAATTCATGAATCGTTTTATTTTTTTCATGATTTTATATTAGCTTCAAGCCCCTAAATTTGTAATTCCTTTGTAAATATATGCACGTATTTTGAGCGTAAAAAAAATACTGTTATTAGGGGCCCCAAAAATAATTATTTGAGCCTTTAAATTTTTTTTAAGAATTATTTGGGTTTAGGCTTGAAGACTTTGAATTGAATTTGAGACTTCAAATTTGGGTGATTTAAAACAAATTTATATATTTTGTATATTTTGCTTTCACAATTTGCAAATTTTTTGTATAAATGTTTTTGTTTTTGTTTTTGTTTTTGTTGTATGGGGGCCCCAATTCGGGAGTTCGCCTCAGGCCCCCAGAAACTCAGGGCCGGCCCTGAGTCCACCATTTCCTTCAATTTTATAAAATTTCTGAATGTCACTATTTTTGCCAAATTTTACGGGGCTATATATAGTCCACTGTTTTTAGCCTATTTTGATAAATATAAAATTTCACTGATTTACCCACATTGTGTGGGCATAGTCTACCGTTTTTTGTGGATTTTGTGAAAGTTCTAAACATCACACTTTTGGTTATATTTTATGGATTATAGTCCACTTATTTTAGCCGATTTTGAGAAATACGAAGTTTCACTAGACCCCAATTTGTGAAAATTCTGAATATCACTATTTTGGCTATAAGTCCACCGTTTCCACTGATTTTGTGAAAATTCTGAATATCACTGTTTGCGCAAAAATTATGGGCTATAGCTCACTGTTTTTAGCTGATTTTGAGAAATACGAAATTTCACTGGTCACATTGTGCGGGCTATAGTCCACAATTTTTGTTAACTTTGAGAAAATTTTAAATATCACGGGTTTTGTTATATTTTATGGGACTCTTTTTGTTATATTTTATGGGACTCTTTTTAGCTCATTTTCACAAATAAAAAATTTCATTGATTTTCTAACATTTTATGGGATATATTGTCCACTGTTTTCCACAAGTTTGTTAAAATTTCATAATATCATTATTCTGACTATATTTTTGCCTATACTCAACGGATTTTTGCTGATTTTGATAAATAGATTTCAATAATTTGACAACATTTTGACAGTCATTATAAGTCCACCCGTTTCTTCTATTTTTGTGAAAAATCTAAATGTCACTATTTTGATCATACTTTATTGTCTATAGTCCATTTCTTTTTAGCCGGTTTTGATAAACTCAAAAATTTCACTGATTTGGCCACATTTTACAGGCTACATTCTACCATTTTCATCCATTTTCATCGATCTTGTAAACTTTTTGAAAACCGTTGTTTTGACTATATTTTATGGGCTTTAGTTTACTGTTCTTTTGTCGATTTTGATAATTACGAAATTTCAAAGATTTGGCCACATTTTGTAGTTCACAGTTTTCGTCGAATTTGTGAAAATTTGGAATCTCACCGTTTTTGCCGTATTATATTGGCTATATAGTCCACTGTTTTTAGCCGACTTTGAGAAATAGAAAAATTTCACTGATTTGGCGATATTTTGAGGGCTATAATCTACTTTTTCCGTTGATTTTGTGAAAATATCACTCTTTTGGCCATATTGTATGCATTGTAGTTCACTGTTTTTTATCAATTTTGATAAATAAAAAATTTCACTAATTTGGCCTAATTTTATAAAAAAAAAACTTGAATATCATTGTTTTGGCCATATTTTGTTTGGTATTGTCCATAGTTTCTAACTTTTGAGAAATAAAAAACTTCATGGATTTCGCCATATTTTGTGGGCTATAGTCCACCGTTTTCGTCGATTTTATTAAAATTTTAAATATCACTATTTTGGCTAAATTTTACAGGCTATAATAAGTCCACCGTCTTCGTCGACTTCGTGAAAATTCTGAATATCACTGTTTCGGCTAAATTGAATGGGTTAGCCCAATGTTTTCATCCAATTTTGAGAAATACGAAATTTTACTAATTTGGCCACATTCTATGGGCGATAGTCCACCATTTGCGTCGATTTTGTGAAAATTCTAAATATCACTATTTGGGGCATATTTTGGAGGTAGCTAGAGGTGACTTGCCTACATGTAGGTATCTAAATTTTGGTCAATTTAGATCATATTTTGGAGGTATATTATCTGTCTTCTTTTACCTCAATAGTTAAGATAAAACAAAGATTACGGTAGGTATCTAAACTCCAATCCAACCAAAATTTTATTTTCAAGCTAAATTGGAGGTACATGTATGTACTCTATAGGATGCAAACATTTACCTTCAACTAAAAATGACCTATAGGTATCCTACTTACTTTTGCATCCAAAAAGGGCCTTTACCAATAAACATCGACAACACCGATCAGTTCTGCTACTCTATACCTTATCTACACATCTAGACAATCTCACAAGAATACACTCAACTCAATTCACATTCAATTCATCTACAATGTAAGCAAACTAGATTACCCCCTAGGTTTCTTAATAACCGATGCAAATTGAAAACGTAATAATCTAGAGTACACTGAAAAAAAATATCAGACAAGTACCCATCAAACAGCCAAATACTCAATATAAGTGATGTGGCTAAAAAATCCGGTTCAATCTGAGCCATCTGATCCCTTCAGAATCCGCAAATTCCAGATAATCACATTTGATCATTGTTGTAGGCTTTCTGCTAGTCCAACCCACCAGACAGGCTTAAGAGAGAGGGTCAACCCGGCCCATCAGGGTTAGGGTTGACCACTCTCTGCCTATAAATACCAGACCCCCCTCCACATTGAAGAGGTAATCAACTTTTCTCCACCTGAACCCTAGCTTTCACCATTTTTCTAGTGACTAACTAGATCGTCGGAAGGCCCGTCACCGAGATCTCTCCCAGTGTTTCTAGGCGCTTTGTAGGTACTCAGGGCGGCCAACTACCAGAAGCTCCTCCTCTCCAGCTCCACGCAAAACACACATCTTATATCTAGATCTGTGGCTTAGATCTGTTTGACCTGTTGCTTCCACTACAAATTACAAGAACTCACATCTGTTGCTCCCACCTCAGAATCAGCAGCCTCAGATTGGCGCCGTCTGTGGAAAACGACAAATTGACTCGATCCTAGTCTCGGATCTCACCTGAAGCCGAACCCTCCAATGGCTCTTAAAGCCAGAAGAGCCCTCACTGATGGACGTCGTCCCAACCCCCATCCTTCTCACAGTCGTGTAAACACGCAGGGGTCTCAAAGACAGTTAGCCGAGGGTCCATCGGGACCCGGTCCGAGCGCTTCATGCTCGATTGCGGATGACCTACGGCATATCATCAACCACCGGTAGCCCGCGAATGACCTTCGACAACAACTTGGCCGATCAAGGAGCGGGGCAGCCCCTTCCAACCCAGCAGCACTCACCTATCCCTGGGCCAATAGCGTAAGCGCAGTCACTCCCCAAGGGATTGACTACCCCCTCACAGTCAAGGCGAACAAGCCCCGTTCACGAGAGTCGAGTTCCAATATTCTAGGAAGGAGGTCCTCTGAGCTCTTCGTGGCAGCAACCGAGCGACAAAATGACAGCCCCCGGCAGGAAGAGGTCTAGGGCCCCGAGCCTCATGACTCGACCCAGCCGCCGAGATAAAACGAGGTCGTCCTTCATCGCTTCCAAGAAATGGAGAATCGCCTCGCCCTGCATCAGCGATGGCGGGCTACAATTTAGCCGGGAGCATCAACCTAACCGACCCCCGTTCTCTACTCAAATCCTCGACGCTGAGATTCCAAGGAATTTCAGACCACCTCCATTCGAAACATACAATAGGGAGAGTGATCCTTGCTGATCATCTGGAATGGTTCAAAACCCTCATGATGATTCACAGCGCATCAGATCATCTCATTTGCTGCGCGTTCCTAGCACCCTGCGTGGTCCCGCACGAGAATGGACTCTCAAAGCTCGCCCCAGCTCAGTTTTCTCATTCGAGCAGCTCGAGGCGAACTTCCTAGCTCACTATGACCAGTCGAAAGGTCGAGAAGACGAGCGCCCATCTGGACCTCAAGCAGAAGGAATGAGAGTCCCTTCGAGAATCCGTGCGGAGGTCCACTACCAAGGCAAGGGCGGTCTCTTCTCTTGATGCTAGCATCGCATCCGCAGCCTTCTGGTACAATGTTCGCCATGACTAGTTGAATGCCTCATTGGCCAATAAACCGCCCCTTGATTTTCTTAACCTTCTTAACAGGGTCGAGAAGTATATTCGAGCCGAGGAGGCTCTGCACCCTGAAGGCCTGAACAAAACCCCAACCAAGGGAAGATCTTGAAGGCGCTAACTGCCTCATTGCGACGCCCTAGTGGTCAACCTTGGCATGGTGAATCACGAGGTTCGCCGTATCCTCGTTGACAACGGGAGTTCGGTCAATATCTTATTTTTTGCCACATTTGAAAGCCTCAAGATCTCCCGGGAGAGGTTAAAACCCGCTCGGTACACGCTTCATGGGTTCTCCGGCATTCCAATCCAAATTGAGGGAATCATCACACTTGATGTGACCGTCGACACGGCCCCAACCCTTTGGACTGAAGCAATAGACTTCATGGTGGTCAATGTCAAGGCCGCCTATAATGCCATCCTCGATAGACCCGACCTCTGCACTCTCCAAGCGATGCCCTCTGCCTATCACTTGAAGCTAAAATTCCTCATCCACCACGGGTCGGTGTGGTTCGAGGTAACCAAGAATCGGCACATTCATGCCACATGGCCGCAGTAGGAGCGGAGTTTTCCCCCTTGATGTGATAGAACTCCCATCTGATAGGAGTCAATTCGGCTCGGAGCCCGTAGACGAACTGGAGGAGGTCTCCTTCTCCGAAGAAGACAAATCCAAATGGTTCCGAGTGAGCTAATCTCTGACTCCATACTTGAAGCTATCCATCATTGGATGTGTTTGGCAGAATGCCGACCTTTTCGCCTGGTTGCCGTTCGATATGCTCGAGATTTCTTAAGACGTCATTATGCACAGGCTAAGTGTCCACCCGGACTCAAGGTCAGTCCAGCAGAAGCGACGTAAGTTCGCTCCTGACAGGCAACAAGCAGTGAAGGAAGAAGTAGACAGGCTCCTCTCAGCGTGGTTCATATAGGAGGTCAGCTATCTAGAGTGGCTGACAAATGTCGTAATGGTGAAACAACTGAGCGGAAAGTGGAGGATCTGGATAGATATCACAGACCTCAACAAGGCCTGCTCAAAAAATCCATTCCCCCTCCTAAGCATCGACGCCCTGATCGACGCAACCTCAGGTCACGAGCTACTAAGCTTCATGGATGCCTTTTCAGGCTACAACCAGATCAGAATGTTCCCTCCGGACATCGCCAAGACAACTTTCGTGACCGACAAAGCCCTCTACTATTACCGGACCATGCCCTTCGGGCTGAACAACGTTGGTGTCACATATCAAAGGCTTGTCAATCGGGTATTCAAAGAGCGGATAGGCCAAAACATGGAGATATATATAGATGACATGCTCGTCAAGAGTCGCAGAGGGCAGGATCATGTTAGCGATCTCGAGGAAGCTTTCGGGGTCCTGCAACCCCACAACATGAGACTCAACCCCTCCAAATGCGTCTTTGGCGTGTCCTCGAGTAAGTTTCTCAGATTCGTGGTAAGCCAGCGCGGCATTGAGGCAAGCCCCGAAAAGATTCAGGCAATACTGGACATGGCCCGTCCGAGAAACGTTAAAGAAGTCCAACGGCTTACGGTTCAACTGGCGGCCATCAGCCGTTTCCTCTCTAAGTCCGAAGATAAGTCGCTCCCATTCTTCAAGACCCTCCGGGGGGTGAAAAGCTTCGAGTGGGGGGATTCTCAACAACAGGCCTTCGACAAACTAAAATCTTACCTGGCCAATTCTCCTCCTTCTCAGCAAACCAGAACTGGGCGAATCTCTCTTCCCCTACATGGCCGCTTCGGAACACGCACTCAGCGCCGTGTTAGTCAGGGAGGAAGCCGAGGTTCAGAGGCCCCTCTATTATGTCAGCAAGGTCCTGCACGATGCTAAAACTCGATACACTAAGATGGAGAAGGTCGCCTATGCGTTAGTGATGGCTGCACGGAAACTTCGACCTTGCTTTCAGGCCCACTCCGTCTAAGTCCTTATAGATCAGCCACTTAAAATGGTACTCAACAAGCCCAAGAACTCCGGCCGCTTAATCAAGTGGTCAATCGAGTTGAGCAAGCACGACATTAACTACCAACCCCGAACGGTAATCAAGGGACAGGTCCTCCCAGAATTCATTATAGAGTGCACCATCCCTGAGTCACCTAAAATCCAAGAGGACGACCCATTATGGGATGTCTATGTAGATGGATCATCATGCAAGGTCGGAAGCAGAGTTGGCATCATCCTTAGGGGCCCCGATGACTTTATCCTTCAATATTCCCTTCACCTCAATTTTTAGGCCTTCAACAATGAGGCGGAATATGAAGCAATGATCACCAGGCCCACACTAGCCTACAAGGCGGGGGCAAGACAAATACGGGCCTTCAGTGACTCCTAGCTCATGGTCAATCAGATCACCAAGGATTATGAAGCCCGCAACACTCGGATGATCCAACACTTGACCCACGACGCTCGAATGATCCAATACTTGGCCCGCGTAAAACAACTCTTGTCAGTCTTTGAGCGTACGGTGGTCGAACGGATCTGAGAGAACAAAATAGTCAAGCCGACTCCTTGCCCAAACTCGCCTCATCATCATTAGAAGGCTTAGATCACACTATCCTAGTCGAGGTCCTCCTCAAGCCCAACAATGAGAACCCCGAAGTCTTTTGCCTCAATCCTGGCGTACAAGCTGGGACATGGATGGATCCCATTCGAAAGTTCTTGGTCGAAGGCGAGCTCCCGCAGGACCCAGCCGAAGCCAGGAAGATAAGGATTCGATCAGAGAGGTTTGCATGGATCGACAATGTGCTCTTCAAGTGCTCATACACTAAGGTGGATGGGAGACCATATCTCCGATGTCTGAGTCCCGAGGAAGCCCAGTACGCCTTGGGAGAGCTGCACGGTAGAATTGGGGGGTGCCATATGGGCAGCAGATCACTCGCAAGGAAAGTTCTCAACCACGGCTACTATTGGCCGACCATATTACAGGACGCCCAAGATCTTGTGAGGAGGTGCGGACCATGCCAGAGATTCTCTTCAATCAACCGCAGGCCACAAGCCGTACTCAAGTCGCTGACCAGTTCGTCCCCCTTTTCCATGTGGGGGATGGACCTAGTCGGCCCCTTCCGAAAGCCACGAGCCAATGGGGCTATCTTATAGTGGTCATCGACTATTTCACCAAATGGGTTGAGGCAACCTTGGCCACGATCACAGAGCATCAGGCCCAACAATTCTTCTGGAAACAAATCATCTGTCGGTTGGGGATCCTACACGTGCTTATCACCAATAACGGAACTCAATTCGCCGGAAAAAAAATTTCAAAAGTTCTGCGAGGACCTTGAGGTCCAGCAGTGCTTCTCGTCGATATCCCACCCCCACTCGAATGGCCAAGCAGAAAACCCAACCGCCAAATCCTTGAAGGCCTTAAAAATGGTTAACCAAAACTTCCAGGGGGCTGTGGGTCGACGAATTGCCGAGCATCCATTGGTTGTGTCGAACTTCCAAGAAGATCCCGACGGGTGAGTCCCCATTCAATCTAACCTACAGAACAGAGGCCGTCATCCCGCTGGAAATCGGACTCTCGTCACCTAGGATCATGAGCTTTAGTGAAGAATCGAACTTGAACGACCGCAGGGCCAACCTGGACCTGGTTTACAAAATCCGGGAGAAATCCATCATCAGGAGAAATATCTATTAACAGCGAATTGAAAAGTTCAACAACAAAAAAGATCTGTCCGACCAACATCAAGGAGGGCGACCTCGTACTCAGGAAGCTTGTTATTTCCAACCCAAGCAAGAAGGGAAAACTTGCCCCGAACTGGGAAGGTCCGTACAAGGTCTCTCAAGTCGTACGTCCTTGCACATATCGACTCGGAGACCTGGGGGGCAGAATAGTCAAGAGATCCTAGAACGCAAAGCATCATATCAAGTTTCAGGAAGGACCCTAGGAACATTTGTGGTTGTAACAGGCATTACACCTCCTCATCTTTTTGTAACCAAGATTGAAATAAAAGCAATGACATTTCTTTTCCGAATAGATCAAAATGTCCCATCTCGACTCTTAACAAGGGATTTTTCAATCTCTCAATTCTTCGCCGCTCGGCGCTCGACACTTACCTCGAGCTGGCTACAAGCTTTCCTCGTTGCTCTACTCTTAACAAGGGATTTTTCAATCTCTCAAGTCTTCACCGCTCGGCGCTCGACATTCACCTTGAGCTAGCTACTAGCTATTGTGCTAAGCTAGGCCATCGGTGCTCAACTCTTAACGAGGGATTACTCAATCTCTTAAGTTTTCGCCGCTCGGCGCTTAACACTCACCTCGAGTTGGTTACTATCTTTCGCACTAAGCTAGGCCTTTGGGGCTCAACTCTTAACGAAAGATTTCTCAATTCTCACGTCCTCGCCTCTCGGCGTCACTCTCAACCCAAACGAGGGACTTTTCAATCCCCCAAGTCTTCGCCACTCGGCGCTTGACACTTACCTCGAGCTGGCTACTAGCTTTCACACTAAGCTAGGCCCAAACATGAGAATTGTTGATCTCTTAAGCTCTCGCAACCCGGATTCAGGGTCAACCAACGAAACAAACAGAGCATCCTTTTATTGCAACATAAAATAGTACAACAATATGGTTGGCAGGACCGAATGAAGAGTAATACAACTGAATTATACCAAGTAGGAAAAACACAACTAGTACAAGCTCGGCCTACGCTCCCGCGCGGGGGGCTTTAGGACTTACGCGGACCAGCTCAAGCCCAACTGAGTGTGTTTGCTCGCCGACCAACACATCAGGGTCCCTAGGGAATGCTAAGGTAAACACTCCGGCAACCTAACTATGAGCATCACTTGGCCTCGGTGGCTAGTCCAATCTCAAGGTTGGAGACGGACCCCCATCAGTGGGCCAACCACTCTTGAAGGAACGGGATCAGGATCCACCCATTCTGAGCATCACCCTCAATCGTTGGATCTCCAATTCCTTCTCCACTATCACCTCGCAAAGGCAGTACTCGAAAGAAGGGCATTGAATGGAAGCGAGAGATCTCAACCATCCAGACTCGGCGTCAGCCAGACCTCGGTCGGAAATCGCCTGCTTCAGACGGGCCGATTCCAAAGTCAATTCTTCCGACTTATTCATGAAGCAAGTTAGTGCCGCTTCCCGATCCGTAGCTTCTTTGCGGTATCGCACCGAACTGGCCTCTAGGGACTTCACGCAATCCTTAAGACGATCAAGCTCAGCGCAGCGACGGTCGTCCATCTGGCACACATGAAAACAAAATCATTCCGAGCCTCATAGACTTG
The DNA here is from genome assembly GCA_017893485.1 of Hemerocallis citrina. NCBI lineage: Eukaryota > Viridiplantae > Streptophyta > Magnoliopsida > Asparagales > Asphodelaceae > Hemerocallis > Hemerocallis citrina. The sequence continues at coordinate 2,903,716 of CM030360.1, read as the reverse complement.
ACCAAAATCACAAGAAACTTCTCGACAAAAGGGGGAGGGGGCAAAAGGTTTCTTTCATTCATTCAAAAAGTGTGGTGGCCAGTCCTCGTTCGGCAAATACAAAGAAATACATATATAACATAGAACAAAAAAATCTACTGTTGTGAGTGAGGCACCTCATCGTTCCCCCAAACTTCGGCTTTAGGGTCGACAGCCGATTGCTCCTCGGCAGGCAGGTGACCCACATCCTCTTCCTCGTCGCCTACGGGGGTCGGCAGAGCCTCGTCGAACTTCATCGAATAGTGGAAGTCCTCGAGGTCGCACTGAAGGTACCAGTGGATCACATGCTCAATTGCCCGATTGTATGCCTTATTTTGAGATTCGATCACCTTGTCCATCGCAACAACCCTCAGCTCCTTGAGCTTCTTCTCGATCTCCGCCTCCATCTCCTTCTTATGAGCCCGACGCTCGTTCAAGGTGGTCAGCTCTACCCGGAGAGCGCATTCTCGAGCCTCGGTGGCGTCGAGCCGCAACTTCAGATCCTTCATTTCACGCTTATAACGCTGAGCGTTCTTTACTTCGCGATGGAGCTCTTGGGCGTGCAGCCTCCGCAATTGGGCTCCAGCCATCATCGCCTGTAAGTGAGGGACCAACACTTAGGAATTTGCAGAAGAAATGAAATGGAAAATTAAGAAATTCACTAGTACTTACCACCATCTCGGCATGAGCCAATCTCATATAACAGGACTCGGTCATCTCGGTCGAAAAGCCCTCACGATCATGGGGCGTGGCCAGGTGCTCCACCGCCTCGACCGCTATGGGCCCTTCGAACAATGAATCTGCTACTTTCATTAACCAGTCTGGGGCCAACGGTAGGAGCCCTACCTCGCCTACCATCTTTCTGGCCAAGGGCTTCAGGGGCGGGACGCCCTTCGACAGCAACTCAGCGACCTTGAGGTTGCTGGAACTAGGTACCGTCTTCGCCATCGACCTCGAAGTTCCCGGTACCGCGGAAACCTTCGACCTTTTGGAGTTCGGATCCTAAGTCTCCTCCGAGCCTCCGTGGGAAGGCCTCCTCTTATGCTTCAGAGGCGGGGCGACCTTCTTCTCCAACTGGGCTCTCCTACACTCAATCTTGACATTGTCCATTACTGTGAAAGAATCACAATTGTGAGAACGAAGGAAAAAATGTACAAGGAAAAAGAAACAAAAAAACATATAGGGATCAGTAGGGCTCAGTCCGATCCAGGCTAGGTGCCTCTCTTGTACGGTCTGCCACTAAATGCTCTTGTCACCAGCGACCCGTCTTACTTCTTCCCACTCCTCTTCCATAAGCTCCTTGTTCCTCAGAGGCTTGAGGTTCGGCCTATAGAATGACCAAGCGGTCAGAATATCCTAGGGGTTCGAACTCCGGATGATAAAATACTTATTCTTCCACCCCTTGATGGAATCCGGGTGGCCATGAACGACTCGATTATGTGGCCGAGGGGAGATGTAGTATATACACTCATGTACCGATGATGAGCTCACACTAAGTGCGGCTCAGAAGTATTTCAGCTTCAACGACACCTTACTCTTTTCGCTGAGCAGGATGTAACACACCAACTGCTTCCAGGAGTTGGAACCAAACTGCATGGGACAAAGACCGACCTAGTTCAAGACCTCCTTCACAAATGGGTGCAGGGGCAATCTCAACACTGAGTCGAAGGCATCGACTGGAAACAAGCAAAACCATTCGGATAGGGCGTCAGGAGGCCGGATCCCAGGGGTCGGTACCATCAATTTGTATTCCAAGGGGATGGAGTATTTCGCCTGTATTAGGGGAAGATCGGTGCTCGCCCTGAAACTCTGCTCCTTATCTATCTTCATCTTCGGTCGGCTCTGAGATGAGGGCTGCACTCCATACCGAACTTGGTCCTCAAGATCACCTGGGTACATTCTAATCGAGCCCGGTTGCTGAAGGTGGGGAACGTCCAACCCGTGTTTCGAGAAGAACTCGGGCGGGTCCACAGGACTGTCTGCTTGAACTTAGTCCTTCGAGTGACCTTCGGAGCGAACGACTCGGTTTGACGACCCGGCGAATCATCATCCACTTCCTCAACACCATTATCATCTTCCCCATCTCCTTCACCCTCGTCGTCCACTTCCCCTCTACTGACCGCTTCAACCACTTCAACCTCTTCCTCAGAGTCACTCGACTCCACTACGAAGGGTTTGCAAACTCGGAGTGGCACGGGGTTGTGTACTTGCATATTCTTTTCGACGGCCCCCCAGCTCGAGTCGCTGGTATAATCAGCTCCACCCCGGTCAGACGTAGAGGCCTAAGAACCAGCCTAAGCCATCGACATAATATTAAAATTACTAACCTGTTTTGCCGTACCGAAGAACACACCGTAGAAGCTACCGCTGGTCACTGAACAGTATCTAGAGAGAAAAACTCTGGAGTTAGAGAGAGAGAGAGCAAGGTGAAAATGAGATTTGGGAGGGGGGGTTGAGGCATATATAGGCAAGGGAAAAAATCGTCTCGAAACCCACAAATCCATCTAAACCTTCAGATCTTGGTCCAACGGTTGATGAGACTTTGACGCCTCGTTTTCCGCAAAACATGACGTCATATGCACACGTGGAGCACACGTGCCTACGACGATTGAATTTTCGACGCCTCGACTTCCACAAACTGTGACGTCATGTGACCACGTGTTCACGTGTTGAACACGTGCCAACTATTGCTGAAATTCTTAAAAGAAATTTCACAAGTCGATCATGCTCGGAGCTGGGCATTAATTTTGAGCTGGCTACTGGCTGTCTCACAAAGCCTTCCACGCTCGATGCTCGATGCTCGGCGTCGAGTTCGAGCTGGATACTAGTCCTCTCATAAAATGCTCGATGCTCGGAACTCGGTATTAAGTTCGAGCTGCTTACTGGCTTTCTCTGAAAGCCATCAAACGCTCGACGCTCGGAGCTCGACATTAACTTCGAGTTGATTATTGGTTTCACTCAAAGCCTTCAAACGCTGGACGCTCAGAGCTCGGCATTAACTTCAAGCTGGCTACTGGCTTTCTCACAAAGCCTTCGACGCTCGATGCTCGGAGCTCGGCATTAACTTCGAGCTGTTTACTGGCTTTCTCAAAAACCCTTCGACGCTCGATGCTCGGAGCTCGGCATTAACTTCGAGCTGGCTAGTGGCTGTCTCACAAAGCTTTCCTCGATCAACGCACGGCGTTAACTTTGAGCGGGCTACTAACTTTCTCATCAAACGCTCGACGCTCAGAGCTCGGCATTAACTTCGAGCTGGTTACTGGCTGTCTCTCAAAGCCATCAAACACTTGACGCTCAGAGCTCGGCATTAACTTCGAGCTGGTTATTGGCTTCTCACAAAGCCTGCGATGCTCGATGCTCGGAGCTCGGCATTAACTTCGAACTGGTTGCTGGCTTTCTCTCAAAGCCATCAAACGCTCGACGCTTGAAGCTCGGCACTAACTTCGAGCTGGTTACTGGCTTTCTATCAAAGCCTTCAAACGCTGGACGCTCAAAGCTCGATATTAACTTCGAGCTGGCTACTGGCTTTCTCACAAAACCTTCGACGCTCGATGCTCGAAGCTCGACATTAACTTCAAGCTGGTTACTAGCTTTCTCTCAAAGCCTTCAAACGCTGGACGCACGGAGCTCGACATTAACTTTGAGCTGGCTACCAGCTTTCTCACAAAGCCTTCGACGCTCGATGCTCGGAGCTCGGCATTAACTTCAAGCTGGCCACTGGCTTTCTCACAAAGCCTTCCACGCTCGACGCTCGACACTCGGCGTCAACTTCGAGCTGGATACTAGTCCTGTCACAAAACGCTCAATGCTCGGAACTCGGTATTAACTTCGAGCTGGTTACTGGCTTTCTCTCAAAGCCATCAAATGCTCGACGCTTGGAGCTCGACATTAACTTCGAGCTGGTTACTGGCTTTCTCTCAAAGCCTTTAAATGTTGGACGCTCAGAGCTCGGCATTAACTTCGAGCTGGCTACTGGCTTTCTCACAAAGCCTTCCACGCTCAATGCCCGACGCTCGGCGTTAACTTCGAGCTAGCTACTAGCTCTTTCATTAAATACTCGACGCTCGGAGCTCGGCATTTACTTCGAGCTTGCTACTAGCTCTTTCACAAATGGCTCGACGCTCGACGCTCGATGCTCAGCAAACAACTTCGAGCTAGCTACTGACTCACTCACATACTACAGTTGGCTCCCGAACACCCTATCTCCGAGCATCGCAGCTCAGAGGGTCGCAGCACAGCACCATGCCGCTTGGCCTCGACCCCATCTTACTCCCTTAGGGCATCTTTAGCTCTTTCCTAGAACACGCTATCAGATAACCTTCTCATGGGATCGGGCTACTCCTCAACGACTGGCACATACAACCCTTTAGGAGTGGGAGTATATGATGTAGGTAAAAATCTTGTTCAATCTGAGCCATCTGATCCTTTCAGGATCTGCGAATTCCAGATAATCGGATTTGATCATTACTATGGGTTTTCTACTGTTCCGGCCCACCAGATAGGCCCAAGAGAGAGGGTCAACCCGGCCCATCAAGGTTAGGGTTGACCACTCTCTGTCTATAAATACCAAACCCCCTCCACATTCCAGAGGTAATCAACTTTCTCCTCCTGAACCCTAGCTTTCACCATTTTTTCAATGACTGACTAGATCTTCGGAAGGCCTATCGTCAGGATCTCTCCCGGTGTTTCTAGGCATTTTGCAGGTATAAATTACAAGAACTCACACATATCGAGATCTGTTTCAGACCTGTTGCTTTTACTATAAATTACAAAAACTCACACATGTTGCTCTCACCTCAGAATCAACAGCATCAATATGTGTCATCTAAGAAGTCTCCACTCACTATTGTTAGTCTAGTCACCGCACAATATATGTATGACAAAGATCAACAACATAAATATGTGAGCATCTTCATGCATGATTCAGAGCTTCATGTTGCACATTGCAACACAGGATAACTAAAATTTGTGTCCCAATATTGCAACCCTTCAATATGAAGAGGAACGGCCCTTCACATTTTTTTACCTATTAACTAACAGTTTGTTATTATCTTCCTTCAACAACAGAAAAAGGAGAAAAAACAGTTTTGTCATTATCATCTTCAATTATGAATCTATTCAGATTCCATCAATGCTATATCACTTCACACCTCTGAGTTTTGTCAGTGAGGATATAAAAAGCCTATATTATTCTCCACTTTAAACTACCGTCCCGAAGTTGTCTAACTCCGATAAAAACTGTAAAAGATTAAGCATAAAAGGTTCTTCTTTAAACAGATTGCAATCATTGTCAGGTTTCTAGAAACCGATCCGCTAAATCATACAATCTGAATCTTGTAACAATGAAGTTCACATTTAAGGCTAGCGACAATAAGGGTATTAATCAAGATACTATTGTTATTTGAATCCACTGTTATCACAAAATCGTTCTGATAATAGGAACAAGAAACGAAAAAAGAAACCTTATATCCGGATATAAAACAACCAGGAAACAACATATCCATCGAGTTTTCTGATTCTCAAGAGGAAAATTTGGAAGCAGATTGAGTGGATTCAATGACAAACACACACCTTCCATAATCTACTACTGCAAAAGAATCACAGTTGTGAGAACGAAGGAAAAAATGTACAAGGAAAAAGAAACAAAAAACATACAAGAATCGGTAGGGCTCAGTCCGATCCAGGCTAGGTGCCTCTCTTGTACGGTCTGCCACTGAATGCTCGTCACCAGCGACCCGTCTTACTTCTTCCCACTCCTCTTCCATAAGCTCCTTGTTCCTCAGAGGCTTGAGGTTCAACCTATAGAATGACCAAGTGGTCGGAATATCCTAGGGGTTCGAACTCCAGATGATAAAATACTTATTCTTCCACCCCTTGGTGGAATCCGGGTGGCCATGAACGACTCGATTATGTGGCTGCGGGGATATGTAGTATACACACTCGTGTACCGATGATGAGCTCACACTAAGGGCGGCTCGGAAGTACTTCAGCTTCAACGGCACCTTTCTCTTTTCGCTGAGCAGGATGTAACACACCAACTGCTTCCAGAAGTTGGGACCAAACTGAATGGAACAAAGACCGGCCCAGTTCAAATCCTCCTTCACAAACGGGTGCAGGGAAAATCTCAACCCTGAGTCGAAGGCATCGACTGGAAACAAGCAAAACCATTCGGATAAGGCGTCGGGAGGTCGGATCCCAGGGGTCGGTACCATCAATTCGTATTCCAAGGGGATGAAGTATTTTGCCTGTATTAGGGGAAGATCGTTGCCCGCCCCGAATCTCTGCTCCTCATCTATCTTCCTCTTCGGTCGGCTCAGAGATGAGAGCTACACTCAATACCGAACTTGGTCCTCAAGATCACCCAGGTACATCCTAATCGAGCCCGATTGCTGAAGGTAGGGAACGTCCAGCCCGTGTTTCGGGAAGAACTCGGGCGGGTCCACAGAACTGTCTGCTTGAGCTTAGTCCTTCGAGTGACCTTCGGAGCGAACGACTCGATTTGATGACCCGGTGAATCATCATCCACTCCCTCAACACCATCATCCTCTTCCCCATCTCCTTCACCACCCTCGTCATCCACTTCCCCTCTACCGACCGCTTCAACCACTTCAACCTCTTCTTCTGAGTCACTTGACTCCACTACGAAGGGTTTGCAAACTCGGAGTGGCACGGGGTTGTGTACTTGTGTATTCTCTTCGAAGGCCCCCCAACTCGAGGAGTTGCTGGTATAATAAATCAGCTCCACCCCGGTCAGATGTAGAGGCCTAAGAACCAGACTAAGCCATCGACATAATATTAAAATTACTAACCTGTTTTGCCGCAACGAAGAACACGCCGTAGAAGCTACCGCCGGTCACTGAACAATATCTAGAGAGAAAAACTCTGAGTTAGAGAGAGAGAGCAAGGTGAAAATGAGATTTTGGGGGGGGGTGAGGCATATATAGGGAAGGAGGGGAAAAAACAGCTCGAAACCCGCAAATCCATCTCAACCTTCTGATCTTGATCCAACGGTTAATGAGACTTTGACGCCTCATTTTCCACAAAACATGACGTCATATGCCCACGTGGAGCACACGTGCCTACGACGGTCGAATTTTCGACGCCTCGACTTCCACAAACTGTGACGTCATGTGACCACGTGTTCACGTGTTGAACACTTGCCAACTATTGCCGAAATTCTTAAAAGAAATCTCACAAGTCCATCATGCTCGGAGCTGGGCATTAACTTCGAGCTGGTTACTGGCTGTCTCACAAAGCCTTCCACACTCGATGCTCGATGCTCGGCATCAACTTCGAGCTGGATACTAGTCCTCTCATAAAACGCTCGACGCTCGGAACTCGGCATTAACTTCGAGCTGTTTACTGGCTTTCTCACAAACCCTTCGATGCTCGATGCTTGGAGCTCGGCATTAACTTCGAGCTGGCCAGTGGCTCTCACAAAGCTTTCCACGCTCAACGCACGGCATTAACTTCGAGCGGGTTACTAACTCTCTCATCAAACACTCGACACTCGGACCTCGGCATGAATTTCGAGCTGGTTACTGGCTTTCTCTCAAAGCCATCAAACGCTCGACGCTCAGAGCTCGGCATTAACTTCGAGCTAGTTATTGGCTTTCTCACAAAGCCTTCGATGCTCGATGCTCGGAGCTCGGCATTAACTTCGAGATGGTTGCTGGCTTTCTCTCAAAGCCATCAAACGCTCGATGCTTGAAGCTCGACACTAACTTCGAGCTGCTTACTGGCTTTCTATCAAAGCCTTCCAACGCTGGACGCCCGGAGCTCGATATTAACTTCGAGCTAGCTATTGGCTTTCTCACAAAGCCTTCGACGCTCGATGCTCGAAGCTCGGCATTAACAAGGAGCTGGTTGCTGGCTTTCTCTCAAGGCCTTCAAACGCTAGACGCTCGGAGCCCGACATTAACTTTGAGCTGGCTACCAGCTTCTTACAAAGCCTTCGACGCTCGATGCTCGAAGCTCGGCATTAACTTCAAGCAGGCCACTGGCTTTCTCACAAAGCCTTCCACGCTCGACGCTCGACGTCAACTTCGAGCTGGATACTAGTCTTCTCAGAAAACGCTCGAAGCTCGGAACTCGGTATTAACTTCGAGGTGGTTACTGGCTTTCTCTCAAAGCCACCAAACGCTCGACGCTTGGAACTCGGCATTAACTTCGAGCTGATTACTGGCTTTCTCTCAAAGCCTTCAAACGTTGGACGCTCAGAGCTCGGCATTAACTTCGAGCTAGCTATTGGCTTTATCACAAAGCCTTCCACGCTCAACGCCCAACGCTCGGCGTTAACTTCGAGCTAGCTACTAGCTCTTTCATTAAACACTCGACGCTCGCATTTACTTCAAGCTTGCTACTAGCTCTTTCACAAATCGCTCGACGCTCGATGCTCGGCAAACAACTTCGAGCTGGCTACTGACTCACTCACATACTACGGTTGGCTCCCGAACATTGCAGCTCAGAGAGTCGGAGATCAGCACCGCGCCGCTCGGCCTCGACCCCGTCTCACTCCATTGGGGCACCTTCAGCTCTTTCCCAGAACACGCTATTTGATAACCTTCTCATGGGATCGGGCTACTCCTCAACGGCTGGCACATACAACCCTTTAGGAGTGGGAGCATATGATGTGGGTAAAAATCCGATTCAATCTGAGCCATTTGATCCTTTCAGGATCCGTGAATTCCAGATAATCGGATCTAATCATTGTTGTGGGCTTTTTGCTAGTCCGGCCCACCAGACAGGCCCAAGAGAGAGGGTCAACCCAGCCCATCAAGGTTAGGGTTGACCACTCTCTGCTTATAAATACCAGACCCCCCTCCACATTTCAGAAGTAATCAACTTTCTCCACCTGAACCCTAGCTTTCACCATTTTTCCAGTGACTGACTAGATCATCGGAAGGCCTGTTGCCGGAATCTCTCCCGGTGTTTCTAGACACTTTGCAGGTACTCAGGGACGGCCAGCTACTAGCAGCTCCCCCTGTCTAGCTTCACGCAAAACACCCATCTCAGATCCAAATTTGTGACTGAGATCTGTTTCAGACCTGTTGCTTTTACTATAAATTACAAGAACTTACACATGTTGCCCCCACCTCAAAATCAACAGCATCAATAAGTATGTGTCATCTACGAAGTCTCCACTCACTATTGTTAGTCTAGTCACTCCACATTATATGTCTGACACAGATCAACAACATAAATATGTGAGCATCTTCATGCATGATTCAGAGCTTCATGTTGCACATTGCAACACAGGATAACTAAAATTTGTGTCCCAATATTTCAACCCTTCAATATGACGAGGAACGGCACTTCACATTCTTTTACCTAGTTTGTTATTATCTTCCTTCAACAAAAAAAAGGGAAAAAAAAACAGTTTGTCATTATCATCTTCAATTATGAATCTATTCAGATTCCATCAATGCTATATCACTTCACACCTCTGTATATTATCCTAATCTGAGTTTTGTCAGTGATGATATATAAAGCCTATATCATTCTCCACTTTAAACTACCGTCTGGAAGCTGTCAAACTCCGATAAAAACTGTAAAAGATTAAGCATAAAAGGTTTTTGTCTAACCTTTTCTTTAGACAATATTGCTATCGTTGTCAGGTTTCTAGAAACCGATCCGCTAAATCATAGAATCTGAATCTTGTAACAATGAAGTTCACATTTAACTCATGTTGATAGATGCAGCATCTGTCGAGGCAGACCTTTTTTTTGCAATGCAACTGATAATTGTTATGCAAGGCTAGCGACAATAAGGGTATTAATCAAGATACTATTGTTATTTGAATCCATTGTTATCACAAAATCATTCTGATAATAGGAACAAGAAACGAAAAAAGAAACCTTATATCCAGATATAAAACTACCAAGAAACAACATATCCATCGAGTTTTCTGATTTTCAAGAGGAAAATTTGGAAGCAGATTGAGTGGATTCAATGACAAACACAAACATTCCATAGTCTATTATTTTAAAAAATTGGGGAACCACTGATTCATACTCATCATTCAGTCGGCCTCTGCCCTAACACCGGGATGTCCTCGAACCTCTTCTGCAATAAACAATTTAGAAAAAATATTGTATTAGCAGGGAAAATCAAGAAAGCAAGCAATAGGACAACTCCTGAAACACAAAAGGCAGGCTTTTAATGGTGAGCATGTAAATTTGTGAAACAGTTATGCATCTGCGTTCTCCATCACTTCACAAATGATGCTAACACTATGGCAACATTTATATTCAACGTAACCTTTCTCCACCAGCTCATTTATACAATCAAGTTTATCCGCAACTTTCTTCCATGAGTAACTGGTCTATCAATTTCCATGTTTGTATTTAGTCTGGAACATCCACTTGTAAGATAGTTACATGTATACTATTTCTTAGTCACTCACATTTAAGATACAGAAATCATGACCGAATACAAGAATAATGCTAGAGATATCTATTACCAAAATCTAATATATATACAAACTAAACATATAGCGTGGAGGCATCACTAAAGTTAGTTTCAGACAAACAAAATGTTAAGACAATAAATAACGAGCTTCCAGTGCAACTATTGCTCTCTGAAAGTATCTAATTATCTTCTTGAACACTATTAATTCTAATACATCTAATCAAATCATATCATTTAAAGTTGTAATCTTCTAATCATATTTTCAACAGACTGGATTTCAGCAATCATGAATTGTACCCAAAAATGAACTCATATCTGAAAATTATGTTATTAGTTTATTGGCCCAAATAACTAGTACAGTTCCAATCAGCAGATTTAATATATTAAAGAGTTAATACCCTATTTGGGTTAACAGGAATAAGAACTAAGACCCAAACACAAGGGGACATGTCCATACATATACTTGCCAAATATTTAGTTTACAAAATTCAAGTTTGACAAGACATTTCGCCCAAGTTGACCTGAATACAATATAAAAAATATTTTTAACAATAATGTGTTGCTCAAACTAAAATATATATTAAAAAAAATGAGATGCAAAGTTGTTCAAACTACCGAGGAATTAAATTAATGAGTCATACGATGAAAATTTGGGAGTGAGTGATCAAACATAGACTGAGAATAGAAACTACAGTATTTGAGAATCAGTTTAGGTTTATGCCTGGAAGGTCAACAATGGTAGCAATTTATGTATTAAGGAGACTTATGAAAAAATATAGAGAGAATAAGAAATATCTACACGTGGTTGTTATAGATCTAGAAAAAGCATATGATAAAGTCTCTACAGACATAGTATGGTGGGTGTTAAATAATAAAAGATTAACTATTCGGTATATTGAGATAATTAAGGATATGTATGAAGGGGCAACGACCACAATTAGAACAACCACAGGAGAGACCAGCGATTTTCCTATTACAGTAGGTTTACACCAAGGTTTGGCTTTAAGCCCCTACCTCTTTACTTTGGTTATGAATGAATTGACGCGAGGAATACAAGATGAGGTATCTTGGTGTATGCTTTTTGCCGATGACATCGTTTTAGTGGACGAGACTAGAGCATGAGTCAATGCTAAATTAGAATTGTGAAGATAAACTTTGGAAGCTAGAGGCTTTAGGATAAGCAGAACTAAAACAGAGTATATGGAGTGTAATTTTAGTGATATTCGGAACACAACTGAGAAAGTAGTGAAGTTTGATGGTCAAGAGATACACAAGAGAGATCGTTTCCGATATTTAGGCTCAAATATACAAAGAAATGGGGATATTTGTGATGATGTTACACATAAAATCCAAGCAGGGTGGCTTAAGTGGAGAAGTGCTAGTGTTATTTTGTGTGATAAACGTTTACCTTTGAAGTTGAAGGAAAAATTTTATAAGACGGCTATTAGACCAGCAATGATGTATGCAGCAGAGTAATGGGCAACAAAGAAACGGCATGTCCACAAAATGAGTGTAGCGGAGATGAAAATGCTAAGATGGATATGTAGTAAAACAAGGATAGAATTAGAAACGAACATATACGAGACATGCTAACGGTAGCTCCAATCAAAGATAAGTTAAGAGAGAATCACCTCAGGTGGTTTGGATATATCACACGTAGATATAGTAGTGCCCCCGTTAGAACGAGTGATTTGATAAGTATTGAGGGTAGAGTTAGGGGTAGAGGAAGACCTAAACTTAACTTGGGTGGAAACGGTGAAGAAAGATATGATAACTTTTGACCTTACAGAAGATATTACACTAAACCGAACAGAATGAAAAACCAGGATTCATGTAGCCAGCCCCAACTAATTGGGAAAAAGGCTTTGATGTTGTTGTTGTTGTAATAATGTGTTGCTCCACTGTCAAAAATGAAATTTTGGAAATTTTGGTCAAAATTTAGATCAATGCTATTAATGGCTTCTTTACTTGTAAATTATTATATAAAAAACATAGTTAAAAAAATAAGTATAATTTAGAAACTAAAAGAATGAACGATAAGCTATGAAATATAATATTTTGCTTTTTCTTATGACAAGAGCCTTAAAGCCCAATAAATCATATTTGAACAAAAGTTGTAAATTCATTTCGTGATATTGATATAGATGAAAGATGGCAACACAATCAACATCAATTTCAATACTTTCAGAACCTTCTCTAATTTTCTACTAAATTCTTTTTATCTTTAATTTTACGTATATCTACCTCTTGCTAAAATTTATGAAGTCCATTCTGTAACATTGTTTATAAAAATCAATTGTATTCGTCTATTACGAGATTTGGAGAAAACAACAATAAATTATAAAACTGTTAATAAAATTAAAATTTGACAATATAATAAGATAGTTAATTAATTCAAAACTTGTGTATTTACAACCAAAGAGATAGTTCATCAATTTAAATCTGTAACCTTTACAAAAAGAGGCTATCTGTTGCTTTAGTGTCAAGATGATGGATCGAGTCCGATGCATCACCTCAATATGTACTAGAATTACTGACAAATTATTTTTTCTACAACAAGAAATTTAATAAGAAAACAAATACATACAAAATGACATTAGAAGTACCTTGGTAAAATACATGCATTGTCATTTTGCCATTTCATACATTTACAGTAGCTTGGATTATTTGCCTCATACAAAAATCCATGTTTGAAATTTGAATATTGTCTGAGTCAATCCAAATAATGATAGGAAAGCAATTATTCAAGTGAAATGAGAATGTTCATTGTAACAGTAATTAAATAATTAATTTTTCATTTTAAGTTATTATTACATAATGTGAATGAGTTTCTGTAATTTCAAGCATTTCTTCTGCAGGTATTTTTTGCATTTTTCTGACGGAAATAAAGACGTCATTGACACGCTGTTGCGAAGCAGAAATTAAATTTTCAGTAAGTCATTTGTCATTCTCGTTGTCTTCGGAATAAAAAATACACACTATTCAAAAAAAGTAGCAAGTTTAGGAAATTAATCTTTGATTCCATCTGTCAATTTTAACCTTAAAGGAACTAAGGTTGTATTTGGTTGGATGCAAGTGCACTTGCAAGTTGCAACAAATGTAAACTTTTATCTCCCTCCAACTTTTTTAATTCAATAACTAAAATAACCTCCTACTCTTTTACAAGAGCAACAACTCTAACCACCCCCCCCCCCTCTCTCTCTTCCCCACACATACCGACCCACCCAAAAAAAATATTGAGGGAAATTTATATTTACATTTTGCATATGCACTTGCACTAAACCAAACACAGCCTAATGTAAATTGTTAATTATATAACACTAATTCTTGTCACAATATTGATCCATGTCACTTGTTCTTTGTAGTCTAGAATGCTCTCTTTATGCATGTTTTGTTCAATTTATAACAAAAATTCATAGTTCAATGTCAACAATACAAAACAACGATTAGATTTCCCTTACCCTATGTTAAAATTCAAAAACTCAACTAGGAAACCAGAAAAACCAAATAGTTACTTCCAAGTCTTCAACGCACCCATAATAGACAAAATTCAAATGAGATTTTAATTCATGAAAAATGACTACCTAAATTTAACGTTTGTATATATCAGCTAATCTAGTAGATCACCTCACAGTTGTGTTGTACTCATTGTAAGGAAACACCTGCAATCCTGCATGGCTACTGATATGGGTGAGATGACGTAGCCCCACCTGGGCCAACAGATCTCCTCAAATCCCACTCTTCTATGATCATCAGGTCAACCTAGAGCCATATGGACTTCAGCTACATCAGGCCCACGAGCAAACGGGTCCACCCGGCCCAGCAGGGTCTCAGACCCGTTTTCCCTGCCTATAAATACCAGGCCCCCCACTGTAAAGGTAATCAAATTTTCTCCTCCAGAACCCTAGCTACTGTTGTTTTTCCAGTGACTGACTAGATCGTTGGAGGGCTTGTCGCCGGGAATTCTCCCGGTGTTTTTAGGCAGTGTGCAGGTACTCAGCACCGAGCCGAGCCCACAGATCGAGCCGAGCTACTGGATCCGAGCCAAGCACCCAATCCCTACCTCACTCCTGCTACTCCCGAGCCGATCCCTCAGCCGAGGGTCGGACCAGGCCAGTACCGCAACTTCCACTATACAAACTACAAGAACTCACGCCCGTTGCAACCACACCCCAAAAACAAATCGCATCAGGTTGGTGCCGTCTGTGGAAAGTTTCGGTTCTGACTTCAGTCCGATCCCAGCCAGGGACGTCATCCCGGAATCCGAGCTCTTACATGGCACCCAAGGCAAGGAGAGCTGTCACCTCAGGACGTCGTCCAGATGCTCCTCCCCTGAACTGCCACGCCGACAGTCAGGGATCCAACCATCCGAGGGTTGACGGCGAACCCAGAGCCGGACCGGGCGCTTCTCGCTCGGTCGGAACCGATTTACGTCAAGTCATTGAGAACCGGCAAGCCAGCCGAACAAGGGAAGGAGCCGCTTCCAACTCGGTCCAAAACTATCCCAGGCAGCCGTCCCGAGAGCGGGAGCCAGAGCTCAGTCGCACAGCCTGGAGACGGCCACTCCAGCGCAACCCGTCCGGCCAAGCTTCAGTCACACGAGCCGAGTTCCAAAACTTTCGGAACGAGGTCCTGGAGGCCAACTTAGGGGCCCCGGAACCGAGACACTCCAGTCACCACTCTCACTCGCGGTCGGGTGCCGGAGGCAGCGAGCCTCGCGGCTCAACCCGCCCACCAGAGCAGGAAGATGTCGTCCTCCGACGCCTACAAAAAATGGAGAACCGCCTCGCCCATTTCGGCGAGGGTGGTCGATGCCGACTCAGGGTCATAGGCTGACCCGATCACCTTTCTCTACTCCTATCTTGGAAGCAGAGATTCCCAGGAATTTCCGGCCTCCCCAATTCGAGACCTATGACGGCGATGGTGATTCTGCTGATCACATGGAGGGCTTCAAGACCCTCATGATGATTCACGGCACTTCGGATCCCCTCCTATGCCGCGCCTTCCCTGCCACCCTTTGGGGCCCGGCCCGGGAATGGTTCTCTAGGCTCCTCCCCCGTTCGATCTTCTCGTTCGACCAGCTGGAGGCCAACTTTCTGGCCCACTTCGTGACCAGCAAGAAAGCCGAGAAGACGAGCACATCGTTGCTGGACCTCCGACAGAAGGAAGGAGAGTCGGTCCGTAAGTTCGTATGGAGGTTTACCGTCGAGGCAAGGTCTGTCTCCTCCTTAGACGCCGGGGTCGCCTCGGCGATGTTCCGATATAATGTCCGACACGGCCAGCTGAAATTTTCCTTGGCCAAGAAGCCCCCCAGACTTCCCCGGCCTGTTCAACCGGGTCGAGAAGTACATTCGGGCGAAGGATGCCCTAAACCCAGAAGGCACCAAAGAGGTCACTGGGAAGGGAAGCGCAAGTCCGATGAGGCCGAGCCCACCAGGAAGGTTCCGAAAGACAGAACCGGCATGAAGAGAGTCCCTCCGGTCCCTCGCTTCGAGAGGTATACACCACTGACACAAAACGTGTCGGCCATACTCCTAGAGATAAGAGGATAAGGACCACGTCCGACTACCCCCTCGACCGACCAGCGGCAAGAAACAAGACCAACGGTTCTACTGCCGCTTCCACCGGGACAACGGGCACGAAACCGACAACTATCAGGCCATCAAAGATGAAATCGAGGCCCTCATAGAAGAGGAACCGAAGGACTTTGCCTCCTCGCACACCCAAACGGCATCCCGAGCAGGACCCATAGCCCGAGGAAATCGGAGGCCATGCCATCCTACACTGCGTCCATGGGGGCCTATGGGAGGGGAATCCAATACTTCCCGCAAGGCATTCGTCCGAGAGGTGAATGCCGTTCGAGACCTTCCTTCCCCCCAGATCCAGCAACTTCCTGTCTCCGTCTCTGGAGAAGATCTTGAGGGGGTCCGGCTCCCACATTACGATGCACTCGTCATCAGCCTCGACATGGCGAACTTCGAAGTCCGCCGGATCCTCGTGGACAACGGAAGCTCGGTGAACATCCTCTTCTTAGAGATATTCGAGAACCTCAAACTCCCCCGGGGCAAACTCAAACCGACCGGGTACACCCTCCACGGGTTCTCTGGCATCCCAGATATAGGGGATCGTGACCTTAGATGTATCCGCCGGCACGACCCCCCTCAGACGGAGCGAGTCGATGGACTTTATGGTAGTCACCGTCAAAGCAGCGTACAATGCTATCCTCGGCCGACCTGGGCTTTGCTCCTTCCAGGCTGTCCCCTTGGCTTACCACCTAAAACTGACGTTTGCTATTAAGCAGGGGGTCGTGTCGTTCGGGGGAACCAAGAGGCCGCATAATCGTGCTATATGACGGCGGTCGAAGGTGGGGTGTTTCCCCTCGATGCCGTCGAACTTCAACCTGAAAGAAGCCAACCAGAACCCGAACCGGCGGACGAATTGGAAGAAGTCTCGTTCGAGGCGAAAGACAAGTCGAAGCGGTTCCGCGTGAGCCACTCCCTTGCCCCCGATCTGAAATCGGACCTACTCGACTGTATCCGCCGCAACATCGACCTTTTCGCTTGGAAACCATCCGACATGCCCGGGATCTCCGAAGACCTGATCATGCACAGACTGAGCGTGATCCCGAGCTCGAAACCGATCGTCCAGAAGCAGCGTAAGTTTGCCCTGGAGAGACAACAAGCTGTCAAGGCGGAGGTGGATAAACTGTTGTATGCCCGGTTTATTCAAGAGGTCAGCTACCCCGAGTGGCTGATAAACGTCGTGATGGTGAAGAAGGCCAGCAGGAGCTGGAGGATCTGCATAGACTTTACAGATCTGAACAAGGCATGCCCCAAAGATCCTTTTCCCCTCCCCAGCATCGATGCTCTGATCGACGCAACATCGGGTCATGAGCTCCTAACCTTCATGGACGTCTTCTCGGACTACAATCAAATCCGGATGTTCCCCCCGGATATCGCCAAGACTTCCTTCATCACCGACCAGGGTCTCTACTGCTACCGGGTTATGCCCTTCGAGCTTAAGAACACCGGAGCTACCTCTGGCTCGTCAACCGAGTCTTCAAAAATCAGATCGATCGTAACATGGAGGTATACGTCGACGACATGCTCGTCAAAAGCCAACGGGGGCAGGACCACGTCGCTGACCTCGAAGAAGCCTTTGGCATCCTTCGGACCCACAGCATGAGGCTCAATCCCGCCAAATGTGCATTCGGCGTCTCCTCGGGCAAATTTCTCGGGTTCGTCGTCAGCCAGCGCGGCATCGAGGCAAACCCCGAGAAGATCCAGGCCATAATAGACATTGGCCCTCCTAGAAATATCAAAGAGGTGCAACGGCTCACAGGGAGACTGGCGGCCATCGACCGCTTCCTCTCCAAATCTAGAGAGAAGTCCCTCCCCTTCTTCAAAGCTCTGCGTGGAACCAAAGGCTTCGAATGGGGCGCCCAGCAGCAGGAGGCGTTCGACCAGTTGAAGGAATACCTCGCCAACCCCCCACTTCTGAGCAAACCTGAGCCGAGCGAACCCCTCTGGCTTTACCTTTCAGCCTCGAAAAGCGTGTTGAGTGCCGTTCTCATCCGAGAAGAAGACGGAGTCCAGAAGCCGTTATACTATGTGAGCAAAGTCCTGCTCTCGGCCGAGACCCGATATGCGAAGCTGGAGAAAGTAGCATATGCCCTGGTCATGGCCGCCCGAAAGCTCCGCCTTTATTTTCAGGCGCATTCAATCCAGGTCCTCACGGACCAGCCCCTCAAAGCCGTGCTCCACAAGCCAGAGAACTCCGGACGATTGGTTAAGTGGTCGATCGAGCTAAGGCAATACGACATCAGCTACTAGCCAAAAACAGCCATTAAGGGGCAGGCCCTCGCCGAATTCATCACGGAGTGCACCATCTCCGAGCAACCCAACAGTCAGGAGGCCGATCCGACATGGGAAGTCTACGTCGACGGCTCCTCTTGCGAAGCGGAAAGTGGTGCAGGCATCATCTTGCGAAGTCTCGACAACTTCTGCAATATTCTCTCTACCTCAACTTTCCGGCCTCTAACAACGAGGCAGAGTATGAGGCTATGATCGCTGGACTTACCCTAGCACACCAGGCGGGCGCAAGGCAGATCAGGGCCTATAGCGACTCTCAGCTCGTGGTCAATCAAATCACCGGAGAGTACGAGGCTCGTGATGATCGGACGATCCGGTACTTGGCAGTGGTCCAGCGGCTCTTAACAGCCTTCGACTGTTCTGCAGTACTACGGATCCCATGAGAGCAGAACGCCCAGGCGGATGCCCTGTCAAAGCTCGCCTCCTTGTCTTTTGAAGGCCTCGACCGCACGGTGTTGATTGAAGTCCTCCTAAAGCCGAGTATCGACCTCCCCGAAACCCTCTGTATAAACAACGAAGCTCGGCCGGACAATTGGGCCACTCCCATCCGAAAGTTCCTGGTAGAGGGCGAGCTCCCCCAAGATCGAACCGAAGCAAGAAGAACCAGGGTCCGCTCGGAAAGTTTCGTCGTGATCAGCGAGATTTCAAACGCTCATACACAACGACGGATGGAAGACCCTACCTCCGCTGCCTATCCCCTGACGAGGCCAAGTACGCTCTCAAGGAGCTCCACGAAGGAATTGGCGGGTGCCACATGGGGAGCCGTTCGCTCGCCAGAAAGGCCCTGAACCACGGATATTACTGGCCCACAATGTTACAAGACACCTTGGCCCTAGTCAAAAAGTGTGATCCTTGTCAAAAATTCTCCTCAGTAAGAAGGGTTCCACAAGCAAACCTCCGTTCTTTAGCCAATCCGACCCCATTCGCCGTGTAGGGGATGGACCCGGTCAGTCCCTTTCCGAAAGCAACGGGCCAAACAAAGTTCCTGGTGGTAGCCATCGACTACTTCACCAAGTGGATCAAAGCCGAGCCCCTGGCAACGACCACAGAACAGCAAACTCAGCAATTCTTCTGAAAACACATCATCTGCCGGTTCGGAATTCTGCACATACTCATTACGGACATTGGGACCCAGTTTGCGGGCAAGAATTTTCGAAACTTCTGCGAAGATCTCGGCATTCAGCAGTGCTTCTCTTCGGTATGCCACCCGCAGTCGAACAGCCAGGCTGAGAATGCGAACAGCCAAATCCTTGACGGCCTCAAGAAACAGCTTGATAATTCCTCCAAGGGACTATGGGTCGACGAGCTGCCGAGTGTGCTCTGGACACATTGGACGACAAAGAGGATCCCCACGGGGGAATCACCGTTCAATCTAACTTACGGCACGGAAGCAGTGATCCCCCTCTAAATCGGCTCCCTTTGCCCCGGATCATGGCCTTCGATGAAGAGAGCAACTCGGAGCAACTACGTGCCAACATGGACCTCATAGATGAGGTTAGGGAGAAATCCACCATCAGAAGGAGCATGTATTAGCAGAGGATCAAAAGGTTCTACAACAAGAAGGTCCATCCTACCGACATCAAACTCGGGGACCTCGTGCTCAGAAAATTGGCGATATCCAACTCGGGCCAAAAGAGGAAGCTAGCACCCAACTGGGAGGGCCCGTACAAGGTTTCCGAAGTTGTGCGCCCCGGCACATACCGACTCACTAATCCCGAGGGCAGGGGTGTGAAGAGATCCTGGAATGCGGAGCATCTCATTAAGTTCCTCGAAGGAGAGGGCTAAACTTATGTAACAAATTCATTGTAATCGGCACTTATGTGTTCCCTTTTTGTAAATAATACAGTGTATTTTGGTTTTCTCCTACACTTTTTAAAGTTTTTTCCATCCAAGTTAAGAGGGCTCGACCATCGGCACTGACCTCGAGCCATGCCCTAGCTTTCTTAAGCTAACAGGGCTTCGCGCTCGGCAGTGCCTCCGAGCCACAACCCAGCAACTCTTCCAAGTTAAGGGAGCTCGGCCCTCGGTACTGACCTCGAGCCACGCCCAAGCTTTCTCAAGCTAACAGGGCTTCGCGCTCGGCAGTGCCTCCGAGCCACAATCCGACAACTCTTCCAAGTTAAGGGGGGCTCAACCCTCGACACTGACCTCGAGCCACGCCCTAGCTTTCTCAAGCTAATAGGGCATCACGCTTGACAGTACCTCCGAGCCACAACCCAACTCTTCCAAGTTAAGGGGGGCTCGACCCTCGGCACTGACCTCGAGCCACGCCCTAGCTTTCTCAAGCTAACAAGGCTTCGCGCTCGGCAGTGCCTCCGAACCACAACCCCATAACTCTTCCAAGTTAAGGGGGGCTCGACCCTCGGCACTGACCTCGAACCACGCCCTAGCTTTCTCAAACTAACAGGGCTTCGCGCTCGGCAGTGCCTCCGAGCCACAACCCGACAACTCTTCCAAGTTAAGGGGGCTTAACCCTCGGTACTGACCTCAAGCCATGCCTTAGCTTTCTCAAGATAACTGGGTTACGCGCTCGGCAGTGCCTCCGAGCCACAACCCGACAACCCCTCCGGACGCCCGGGGGGTTTTTCGTCAAAGCAACCAAGTCTTGAACCTTCGGCCAGGATTTCAGCTCTCCCCCTGCCCAAAAGTTTTCATTAAGATTTAGGGCGCCCGCCTTCGGCAAACACCCCGAGTCTGAACCATGGATCGACCCATCTTTCACCCGCTGGCAATAGGGGTAAAACAGCACTCATAGCCGTTACCCACAATTGTCAGAGGGTGGCAGGGGAGCCACCGACCTGGGACTTTCAACCAAAAGTTTCATTGGGGGGCGCTCGCCGGCAAGCGCCCTAAGCCGTGCCTTCGGGACCGACCCACCTCTCACCCACTACAACAGGGGATAAGACAGCACTCATAGCCGTTACCCCCAATTGTCAGAGGGTGGCAAAAGAGTCACCGGTGACGAGAACTCACGATGAAGTGAGACAATTTCTAATGAACTACTGGTGAAGGAGTGAGGGTTATATAGCCCTCCAGAAAGGCGCATTTATGACATTGAAAAGTCCAAACGACGGAAGATGAAACGTCCCCCATTAAGTGACATTGGAAGACGAAACGGCTCGGCTGCCGAGCAAAGCAGGGATCCTCCCCCCCAGTGGCGACCCTAACCAAGGCAAATCGGCATTCGACGCCGGTCTCGAGTCACTCCCTCGTTTCCTACAAAGCAGAGGGTTCGGAGCCCGGTTCGAGGGACAGTTAACATCCTAATTTTTTCCCAAAACGGAGAGGCCTCCTGGCTCTGGATGGCGGAACCGAGACCGCCCGGCCCCTAGCAGAATCTTCAACCTCTGGATCTCTAGCTCCTTTTCAACCACCACCCCGCGAAGGACGGACTCGGAGGTCAGTCGCCGGGTGGAAGCATCAGATAGTGACCAGTTTGACTCAGCACTCCCCCAATCTCGGTTGGTTATGGCCTTCTTCAGGCGAGCGACCTCTAGGCTGAGCTCCTTAGACTTATTCATAAAATAGCCCACTGCGGCTTCTCGATTGCGAGCCTGCTTACAATAGCGAATCAACACTCTCCTTGGACTCTAGCTTATTTCGCAGTCGCCGGACCTCAGCAAAACTGAGGTCTGCCTCGACAGTCTCGTTCATCTAGCGCAAAAACAGGGGAGAAACAACGATTCACTAAAAAAGCTTGCTAAAAACAAGTCACAGAGGGCGGCCAAAAAATTGTTTTTATAAATTCAAAAATTGTGTTACAAAAAGCGGTGGCCAGTCCGCACTAGGCAAATACAAATAAAAAAAAAGTAAGAATCCTACAGTACTTTTTAGAAGGGATCGGCACCTCTTCGGCATCCAGTTCACACCCTGCCTCCTCCAGACGATGGTCCTTCGGTGCCTCATCTCCCTCACCACAGGGGGTCAACGGATGTACAGGAGGCGCCCACCCGTAGTGGAGGTGGTCGATCTTGGCCTCCGGATAGAGGTGCAGGAAGTGCTCCTTGGCTCGGTCGTACACTTCGTCATGAGCTTGGATAAGCTCGTCCGCAGAAGACATCTGCAACTCCTCATACTCCGTTGTGGCCTTCGCTCGAACCTCCGCCAGCTCGCGCGCATGATGATACTGCAAAGAAGCCATCTCGGCTTGGAGGATCCCCTGAGCCCCTATCAGCTCGTCCTTCAGGTGCTTTCCCTCTCGGAGGAACCGCTCAGCGTTCCGCTTCTCTAGCTGGACCTCCTTCTCCAAGCACTTCCTTAGATGTGCCCCGTGCAGCAGCGCCTAACCGAGGAGAATTGAGTTAGACGCAAAATTCATAAATACTAAGCACAAAACAGATAACTAATAAATACTTACGGCGACCTGCCCCTGAGCCCACCTCATGTAGGCCACCTCGGATGTCTCTGTCGCCAGTTATCCAATCGCGCTCGGTGATGAGCTTTTCCGCCACCTCCACCGCGATCGAGCCTTCCGTCAGAGTGTTGCCCTCCTTAACCGCCCAATCCGGGGCGAACGGACTCAGACCCCTCTTGCCCACCATTTCCTGGGCGTCAGGACGAAGTGCTGGGGTCCCTGCCTTCAGAACCACCGTCACCTTCTTACTGCTGGAGCTTGGCCCCGACTCCTTCGCCCCTTTAGATGAGGGGCTTTTCTTCAACATCTTCGGAGGCAGCTCCAAAGATCCTTGGGCCGCCCCTGGGTGGACCCCGCTGCCGAGGCAGCCTTCTTTTTGTCGGCTCTCCTCTTCACGGCCAAAACCAGAAGGGCATTCCTTGCATCGAGCTTGGCAGGTTCCATCACTACAGCAAAAAGAAAGAAAATGTTGAACACGAAGGCAGAAAATTAAGCAAAGTGGAAACAAAAACATATCAGGGTCGGCTGGGCTCAGTCCGGCTCGGGTCAGATGTAACTCGGTGACGCGCGACCAACCGATGTTGTGCCCTTCGACAATTTTATCCACTTCAGCCCATTCCTTTTCCGTCAAGTTCCTCCGCCTCCGGGGTTTATGGTTTGGCTTGAAAAAAAACCAGACTGTGGGGATTTCCCAAGGCGTCTCGCTCCGGACAACGAGGTACTTCTCTTCCATGCCTTTATCGAGTCCGGGTGACCGTGCATCACTCTCTTGTGGGGACGTGGCGACATATAGAAGATCCCCTCCATATCTCCGAGCAAGCTTACCCCCAAGACAGCGCGGAAATACTTAAGCTTCAGCTTGACCCCCTTCTCCTGGCACTTTAGGATGAAGCAGACCAGATGCTTCCACGAGTTGGGGCCGTACTACATCGGACTCAGCTCCCCCACCTCAGCACCCTCTGTTGGATCCTGTAAGCAAGGCAATAAACACTAGAGGGGGGGTGAATAGTGTTTATAAAAATTATAAAGCGGAATTAAAATAATCTTCTGCTCAGTCGACTTAAAATGGTGAACAAGTCGACCGACAAAACAAAAGAAGGATAATTTTAAAAGAAGTCTGAGGAGTCGACTTAGAGAAGAGATAGTCGACTTAACACACAAATTACACAGATTAGTACGAGTCTGACCAGTCGACTTAAAGAAGTACACAGTCGACTGTCCAGACAAGTTTCACAGAAAAGATTATAAACTGAGAAAATGGAAATGTTAGTAGAGAGATACAACCACAGAGTGTACACGATGTATCCTGGTTCGGTCCTCCCGACCTACATCCAGTCCCCAAGCAACCCACTTGAGATTTTCCACTATTCTTGAAAAAGATCACAAGAATACCCTACGGCGTTTAGACAACAACCTTGTCCAACCCGTAGTCCTTTCTCTCAACCAGAGAAAGCAACCCACTCTTCCACCAAGAGTGACAAACCTGACTCTACACCCTAGAATCCTACTCTCCAACTGAGAGGGAAAAAACAATAAAATTGTTTACAATCAACCTATAGCCTTGTTGTGATTGTGATATAGTACGTGGCTAATTGGTTGACTTCTAAATCCAGTCCAAAACAAATTCAATGTTATGCTGGACTGAAGACAGAGAACCAAGACTTAGTGAGTTTTGAAAGCTTTTCTCTCTTAAAAGCACAAATCTTAAAAATTCTTCTCAAAAATTGCTTGGGACCTTTTAAAGGTGATTCCTAGGGAATATTTATAGACTAGAATCCCTGACAGTTAAAAGCAGTTACTCATAACCGTTTGACCAACGGACAAATAACGGATAAAACTTTTAAATTTGAAAAACAGCTTTTGAAATCAGAAAGCTGTCGAAATCACTTGAACGGTCGACTGGGTTGCCTCTATGAGTCGACTGGTCAGAGTTTGAATAAGATCAGGCAGTTTTGTACAGACTTAGTCGACTGAAAAAAGTAGCAGTCGACTGATACTCAACAGCTGATCTAGTTCAAGCTGTTTCGACCTTTGATTTTTGTAAACACAAAGTTATAAAAAGTATATGTGAGTGTATGTGTGTGTGACAAGGCTGTACATTATTCTAAGACTCAATAAAGAGAAAAATATTACATTTGTTTACAAGACGCATAAATAAATGACATTGAATCTTTGGTCTTGACTTGAGTCTTGAGCCTTGAGTGAAGCTTTTAGCCTTAGTCTTTATCTGAAGCTGTGCTTGATCATTTGTTCAGCTTTAGAGTAATGAGGCCTTTGTGTATTTTCTGATACAACCTGCAATTATATAACATAGCACAGACACATTTTGCATTGTGTTGTAATCATCAAAATCAAGAATCAACACCCTCTTGATAAATGGGTGCAGCGGCAACCTCATTCCCGAGACGAAAGCGTCCTCCAGAAACATGCAGAAGCTCTTCTCCAACTCAGTGGTTGGACGGAGATCGGGGCTCGAAATCAGTAGCTCAAACTCCCGAAGGAAGAAATAAATCGCCTTTAATATAGGCAGGTAGTCCGCCTTCAGCACACACTGGACGTTGTCCATCTTTATCATGGTCCGATCAGATTCACGCAACCCCGCGGTAAATTGGACAAGTCCCTCCACGTCGTTGAGATACATTCTGGTCGACCCTGGGTTCCTATTGGACAGGTAAGGAACCGCAAGCCCTTCTCCTGGCTAGGGTCCGAACTCATCCGGCGTGCTCAGACTGTCCGACCGAATTCACCTCCTTTTCCTCCTACGGGGGCGAGGCTTCCGTCTCCGGAGATGGAGTCAACAACGGGGACAGAGGGGGGAGACCTCCTTCACCCCCCTCCTGGTCGCCCACTCCCTCGGCTCCTCCTTCAACCCCCTCCTGGTTGCCCTCTCCCTCGGTTCCTCCTTCGCCCCCTCCTAATCGCCCTCTTCCTCGACAAGCTCCTCCTTAGATCCCTTGTCGGTCTCCTCCCCCGACGACCCCCCTTCTGGCATACGACTTCGCAAAGGGGCCACGTCAAAAACCATATCGCTCATGCCCCCGAATACCAAATTCGACAGTTCTTCCTCCTCCGAAGTAGGGTCATCCAGGAACCAAGACCTCGACTCTGATTCGACCACCACACCACAACCCGAAGAGCTCGCCTCGGAGCCGGACTGAGAACGCGACATAAGGAAACAAAATACTAACCTGATTAACGGGAAAACAGGAGGATCACCGTAAAAGTTGTCGCCGACAGCAAAGAGAGGAAAATTCCTGTTATAAAGAGAGAGGGTGCAAAGTGGAGAAATGAAGGAAGAAGTGGGGGATTTATAGAATGGGAAAGACTCCTCGAATTCCGCAAAAGAATCCTCACCATCCAATCTTGATCATCAAGATCTAATGGCCAATAGGATCTCAAATGCCTCGATTTCCACCACCATGACATCAGCCTGACACATAAAATTTCGATTTTCCCCTCGGCCTTGTAAGCTGGTACAGTGGCTCGGTATCCCGTGGCAACGGCTTAAGTACTGCACTTTCTTCTTTACCGCTACTCCCTCTTCCTCCCACGATAGGCGAGCAAGTTAAGCCTCTTCGTTCTGTAAAGTTCGGAATTGATCAAAGCAGCACTAGAAAGATTGCATACAAAATGCCAAGTATGGGGGCTCGCCGCTCGGTGGAAAATCCGAGCCGCACCAAGGCTTTTCCAACAAGTTTTGGGGCTTAGAGCTCGTTTGTGACCTCGAGCCATACCAAAACTTTTCCAATGAGTTTTGGGGCTCCAAGCTCGGTCGTAACCTCGAGCCATCCCAGAGCTTTCTATGCCAAGTATGGGAGCTCGTCGCTCGATGGGGAATCCAAGCCACACCAAAGCTTTTCCAACAAGTTTTGAGACTCGGAGCTCGGTTGTGACCTCGAGCCATACCAAAGCTTCTCCAACAAGTCTTGGGGCTCGGAGCTCGATTGTAACCTCGAGCCATCTCATAGCTTCTCACAAGCGATGAGGAGGCTCGTCGCTCGGTGGGGAATCAGAGCCACACCAAAGCTTTTCCAACAAGTTTTGGGGCTCGAAGCACGGTTGTGACCTCGAGCCATACCAAAGCTTTTCCAACAAGTCTTGGGACTCGGTTGTAAGGCTCGTCGCTCGGCAGTGAATCCGAGCCACTCCAAAGCTTTTCCAACAAGCTTTGGAGCTCGGCTGTAACCTCGAGCCATCCCAGAGCTTTCAACGCCAAGTATGGGGGCTCGTCGCTCGGTGGGGAATCCGAGCCATCCCAAAGCTTTTCCAACAAGTTTTGAGGCTCGAAGCTCCGTTGTGACCTCGAGCCATACCAAAGCTATTCCAACAAATTTTGGAGCTCCGAGCTCGGTCGTAACCTCGAACCATCCCAGAGCTTTCTATGCCAAGTATAGGGGCTCGTCGCTCGGTGGAAAATCCGAGCCACACCGAAGCTTTTCCAACAAGTTTTGGGGCTCGGAGCTCAGTTGTGACCTCGAGCCATACCAAAGCTTTTCCAACAAGTTTTGGGGCTCGGAGCTCGGCTGTAACCTCGAGCCATCCTAGAGCTTTCTACGCCAAGTATGGGGGCTCGTCGCTCGGTGGTGAATTCGAGCCACACCAAAGCTTTTCCAACAAGTTTTGAGACTCGGAGCTCGGTTGTGACCTCGAACCATACCAAAGCTTTTCCAACAAGTCTTAAGGCTCGGAGCTCGGTTGTAACCTCGAACCATCCCATAACTTCTCACAAGCGATGAGGAGGCTCGTCGCTCGGCAGTGATTCCAAGCCACTCCAAAGCTTTTCCAACAAGCTTTAGGGCTCAGTTTTAACCTCGAGCCACCCCAGAACTTTTCCAACAAGTTTTGGGGCTCGGAGCTCGGCTGTAACATCGAGTCATCCCAGAACTTTCTATGCCAAGTATATGGGCTTGTTGCTCGGTAGTGAATCGGAGCCACTCCAAAGCATTTCCAACAAAGTTTTGGGGCTCGGAGCTCGGCTGTAACCTGGAGCCATCCCCGAGCTTTCTACGCCAAGTATAGGTGCTCGTCGCTCAGTAGTGAATCTGAGCCACTCCAAAGCTTTTCCAACAAACTTTGGGGCTCGGAGTGCGGTTGTAACCTCGAGCCACCCCAGAGCTTTTCCAACAAGTTTTGGGGCTCGTAGCTCGGCTGTAACCTCGAGACATCCCAGAGCTTTCTACGCCAAGTATGGGGGCTCGTCGCTCGGTAGTGAATTCAAGCCACTCCAAAGCTTTTCCAACAAGCTTTGAGGCTCGGAGCTCGGTTGTAACCTCGAGCCACCCCAGAGCTTTTCCGACAAGTTTTGAGGCTCGGAGCTCGGCTGTAACCTCGAGCCATCCCAGAGCTTCCTATGCCAAGTATGGGGCTCGTCGCTCGGTAGTGAATCCGAGCCACTCCATAGTTTTTCCAACAAGCTATGGGGCTCGGGACTCGGTTGTAACCACGAGCAACCCCAGAGCTTTTCCAACAAGTTTTGGGGCCCGGAGCTCGACTGTAACCTCGAGCCATCCCAGAGCTTTCTACACCAAGTATGGGGGGCTCGTCGCTCGGTGGTGAATCCGAACCATACCAAAGCTTTTCCAACATGTTTGGGGGCTCGAAGCTCGGTTGTGACCTCAAGCCATACCAAAGCTTTTCCAACAAGTCTTGGGGCTCGGAACTCGGTTGTAACCTTGAGCCATCCCATAGCTTCTCACAAGCGATGAGGAGGCTCGTCGCTCGGTGGAGAATCAGAGCCACAAAAAAGTTTTTCCAACAAATTTTAGGGCTCGGAGCTCGGTTGTGATCTCGAGCCATACCAAAGTTTTTCTAACAAGTCTTGGGGCTCGGAGCTCGGTTATAACCTCGAGCCATCCCATAGCTTCTCACAAGCAATGAGGAGGCTCGTCGCTCAGTAGTGAATCCGAGCCACACCAAAGCTTTTCCAACAAGTTTTGGGGCTCGGAGCTCGGTTGTAACCTCGAGCCATACCAAAATTTTTCAACAAGTCTTGGGGCTCGGAGCTCGATTGTAACCTCGAGTCATACCAAAGTTTTTCAACAAGTCTTGGGGCTCGGAGCTCGATTGTAACCTCGAACCATCCCATAGCTTCTCACAAGCGACGAGGCTCGTCGCTCAGTGGGAAATCCGAGCCACACCAAAGCTTTTCCAACAAGTTTTGGTGCTCGAAGCTCGATTGTGACCTCGAGTCATACCAAAGCTTTTCTAACAAGTCTTGGGGCTTGGAGCTCGATTGTAACCTCGAGCCATCCCATATCTTCTCACAAGCGATGAGGAGGCTCGTCGCTCGGTGCGGAATCCGAGCCACACCAAAGCTTTTTCAACAAGTTTTGGGGCTTGGAGCTCGGTTGTGACCTCGAGTCATACCAAAGCTTTTCCAACAAGTCTTGGGGCTTGGAGCTCAGTTGTGACCTCGAGTCATACCAAAGCTTTTACAACAAGTCTTGGGGCTCGAAGCTCGGTTATAACCTCGAGCCATCCCATAGCTTCTCTCACAAGCAATGAGATGGCTCGTCGCTCGACAGTGAATCCGAGCCACTCCAAAGTTTTTCCAACAAGCTTTGGGACTCGGAGCACGGTTGTAACCTCGAGCCACCCCAGAGCTTTTCCAACAAGTTTTGAGGCTCGAAGCTCGGCTGTAAACTCGAGCCATCCCAGAGCTTTCTACGCCAAGTATGGGGGCTCGTCGCTCGGTAATGAATCCGAGCCACTCCAAAGCTTTTCCAACAAAGTTTTGGGGTCGGAGCTCAATTGTAACCTCGAGCCATCCCAGAGCTTTCTACGCCAAGTATGGTGGCTCTTCGCTCGGTAGTGAATCCGAGCCACTCCAAAGCTTTTCCAACAAGCTTTGGGGCTCGGAGCTTGGTTGTAACCTCGAGCCACCCCAGAGTTTTTCTAACAAGTTTTGGGGCTCGGAGCTCGGCTGTAACCTCGAGTCACCCCAGAGTTTTCTACGCCAAGTATGGCGGCTCGTCGCTCGGTAGTGAATCCGAGTCAGTCCAAAGTTTTTCCAACAAGCTTTGGAGTTCGGAGCTCGGTTGTAACCTCGAGCCACCTCAGAGCTATTCCAACAAGTTTTGGGGCTTGGAGCTCGGCTCTAACCTCGAGCCATCCCAGAGCTTACTATGCCAAGTATGGGGGCCCGTCGCTCGATAGTAAATCCGAGCTATTCCAAAGCTTTTCCAACAAGCTTTGGGGCTCAGAGCTCGGTTGTAACCTCTAGCCACCCAAGAGCTTTTCCAACAAGTTTTAGGGCTCGGAACTCAGCTGTAACCTCGAGCCATCCCAGAGCTTTCTATGCCAAGTATGGGGGCTCGTCGCTCGGTAGTGAATCCAAGCCACTTCAAAGCTTTTCCAATAAGCTTTGCGGCTCAGAACTCGGTTGTAACCTCGAACCATCCCAAAGCTTTTCCAACAAATTTTGGGGCTCGGAGCTCGGCTGTAACCTTGAGCCATCTCAGAGCGTTCTACGCCAAATATGGGGGCTCGTCGCTCGGTAGTGAATCTGAACCACTCCAAAGCTTTTCCAACAAGCTTTGGGGCTCGGAGCTCGATTGTAACCTCGAGCCCCAACAAGTATGGACGCTCGGCGCTCGGCAGTGACCTCGAGCCATCCCTTAGCTTTTCCAACAAGTTTGGAGCTCGACGGTCGGTAACAACTCCGAACCACCCCAGCGCTTTTCCAACAAACAGGGGAGCTCGGTGCTCAGCAGTGACCTCGAGCCACCCCAGAGCTTTTCTGGGGGCTCAACGGTCAGTGGCGATTCCGAGCCACCCCTTAGTTGTCACAGACGAGCTCCTGGGCTCGGCATTCGACAGCAAGCCTCGGCACCCGAGCTCATGAAGGCTCGGCCCTCGACGCTCGACACTCGGCAACAGGCCCCGGCATCCGATCGTATAGGACCTCATCGCTCGACGCTCAGCTCACGGCCCCTATTTTCGGCTCTCGGCGCCCCCATTTCCAACAAGCATGGGGGCTCGGCGCTCGGTAGTTACCTCGAGCCCCCCATAGCTTTTCCAACAAGCTCTAAGACTTGACAGCGCTGGCAATTCCAAGCCACGCTTGGCTCCCACAGACGACCTTTTGGACTCGGCATCCAACAGCAAGCCTCGGCACCCGAGCTCATGAAGGCTTGTCCCTCAACGCTCGAAGCTCGGCAACAGGCCCCGGCATCCGATCGTATTGGAGCTCGTCGCTCGACCCTCGACCCTCGACGCTCGGCTTACGACCCCCTATTTTCGGCTCTCGACGCCACTCGTATCTTCAAAGGGATCCCTTCATCCTACCCCGCTGGCCTCTCTAGGAAAATACAAACCACATTTCCGCCGTACACACCGCTCCGCTCTTCCTACAGAGACAAATCACTCCTACACGGCTGGATTCCCAGCCCTCCAGGAGTGGGGGGCTCTTGATATGGGTTAGATGACGTGGTCCCCACCTGGGCCATCAGATCTCCTTAAATCCCGCTCTTTTATGATCTTCAGGTCAATCCAGAGCCATATGGGCTTCAGCCACGTCAGGCCCATGAGCAAATGGGTCCGACCCGGCCCAGCAGGGTCTCAGACCTGTTTTTCCTGCCTATAAATACCAGGTTCCCCTCCTCACTGTAAAGGTAATCAAACTTTTTCCCCCTGAACCCTAACTTTCTCCCCCTGAGTCATATTGTTGCTTTTCCAGTGAATGACTAGATCGTTAGAGGTCTTGTCGCCGGGACTTCTCCCGGTGTTTCTAGACAGTGTGCAGGTACCCAGGACCAAGCCGAGCAGCTGGATCCGAGCCGAGCACCCGGTCCCTACCTCACTCCTGCTACTCCCGAGCCGATCCCTCAGCCGAGGGTCGGACTAGGGTCAATACCGCAACTTCCACTATACAAACTACAATAACTCACACCTGTTGCAACCACACCTCAAAAACAAACCGCATCAGCTACCACAATGAGGACTTCGAACATGCCTAAGGCCAATGCGCATAACTTTTTTATTATTATAGTACATGGTGGGGCAAACACGCCCTGGGTTTCACTAATAAGTTACTGACAAACAAATAACAAAATACATAATCTGCTAAGTAATGCAGGACATGATGTAGGTAGCACTAAACAGGGTGAGGTCTCAAAGGATGTGATTCCGCGGGACGGGTCTAACACTGTTGTTAATGTATAGCGTCCTATTTTGAAACATTACAAGCTAGAAAGCACGGATACTTCCAAATGATCAACGTACCCGTGTCGGGTGCGTATCGAGTGCCGATACTCCTTGGGTACTCCCGGTGCGTACCCAAGGAGCAGCCAATTTTTTTAATGCATTTTTCATAAACTTTAGACACAATTATATTTAGATAAATGCATGGGATCCTAGAGTAATTTCAAAAGTTTGTTGTTTACAATTATGCTCAAACACAAAACAAGACTATCCAAAGATTTGATAGTTAGATTATCATTTCTTTTCTCTAAAATGCTCATAATTATAATGTATTTTTATAGTTCTATGAAATGGTTTAAATATTTGCATTTTTAAGAAGAAAAAATATTTTTGTATCTATAAATATAATATAAATTATTTTATATTTAACGTACCCACAATGTACCCGTATGCTACTTTTTTTATAAAATCACGTATCCCGTACTCGTATCCGTGCTTCATAGATTACAGGACTTGGTAAACTTGCCAAGTTAAGCATGGTACGGGAAGTTGTTAAAAAAAAACCCAATATGTAGCTGTTGTCTTTCCTGAGGAGACCAAGTTGTCTCAATTTTCCGACAGGTCCCTTTGTTTACTTAACCTTTCGCATATCAAACACTGGAGGGTCAAGGATTCCATTGGTGCTATTTGTTTGTTATTATAGCATCATTCTACAATCAATAACCTCCACAAATAACTAATGGCTTACGCAGATTGAGATATTAATTAATATAAAACTCTGGGATTGAGAATGAATAGATACCCCAAAATTGTTGCTCTCCCAAAGCTTGTGAACGCCGTAATCCACAGCCTGCAATTCAATCATCACCCAAATTTCTTTATACAAAATTAATCCCCAAATCAAATCAAATCAAATCAAAATCAGATCAGATCCAAAAATGAACATACCCGTTCTCCGGCGAAGGCGCCGGCGATGACGAAGGTGACGTAGACGGAGTTGCGGCGCATCAGCACCCGGTACATCCCTTCCCATAGCCTCATCTCTCTCTCTCTCTTCTCTCTCTTTTCGATTTAGAAGCAGGGCTGCTTGCAAATGCAATATACGGAGGAAAATAAAGAAAAAGCTAATTAACAACAAGCCGAAACTGGGCCGAACTAATAATGGGCCACGGGTGAACAGCAACAACTTAGGCCGCCCTCACGAAGAAGGCTCCTAAGGATTTTACCGATCTCCGGAAAAGGAGTGACAACTATATCAGAGTCGTGAAAACTCTTTATCCTCAAAGCAACAATGATTCACCTTTCGGAAAAAAATGGAAGAATCCAAGCGAGGAATGATCCAGGAGGTTTCAGAAAGACGGCGTAGGTCAAATCTGTCTATCTCTAGTACCACGCTTCGACAAGTTCACTCGTCTTAAGTTATCTGTAAATTGGTTTAAAAAAATGGCCGATCCTCTCTCCGTTTCAAAATACCAGTAACCTACACGTGCTAATTTATTTTTTTTTTAATTTTATAAAGTAAATAATATGAACCTCGGACATGAAACCTTCCTTTACTCATACATATTTTTTACAAATTATCTCTAGTGGCATAAACTTTTATTTTATATGAGTGGTACTTTTGTAAATAATTATGTTGTAAATAAATTTGAACATTGGGGGTATTATTGTAACTAACAATAATTGAATAAATGAATGGTTAATATAACTCTCACTTAAAAATAAACTAGTAATATACACGTGCGATGCACGTATTAATTTTTTAAAAAAATTTAAAGTAAGAACTCTGAATTACACGTGTGATTCATGTCTTAATAAATATCATTATATATTTTTAAAAGTAAATGTAAATGTGAAGACTATAATGGGAGAGTTTGAGTTGCACGTAAGTATGTAGATTTACGACTCCAACTCTTCTATTATAATAGTTATTATATATTATATTATAAAGACGTGCGATGCACCTGCGAACTACTAGTATATTATATTATAGATTGATATATAGTTAGATTGATAAATATATAGTAATTTACACGTGTGATACACATTTAATATATTTTAAAAAAATTAATGTAAAAAACTTGACGTGGTGAGGACTCGAACCTGAGACCTCCTTCATATTAGTTATGCACGTGCAATGAACACGTTGGTAGATTTACAAATTTACAAATGACACTAAAGCCTTCTCCCATTATAATATTAGAGATTATAAATGGTTGAAATTAGATGGTTGAATGTCTACAAATGACAACCACAACTCTCCCATTAAAATAGTAGAGATAAGTCATTCTAAGTTTCAACACGACTATTAAAAAACAACCTAAAATTGAGTAAAAGTACTATATATTCTTAACTTTTGAAGCTCATAAATAAGCCATCAAATGTACAATGTCCTATTTACCCTTCTCTATTTTTTTAATTTTTTTTGGTTTGTAGAAATCTCTAATCTCTAATCTCTAACATTATAATCTAATCTCTAATCTCTAATATTATAATGGGAGAAGGCCTTAGTGTCATTTGTCATTTTGTCATTCTATCAACATGTACTACGCACGTACATAACTAATATAAAGGAGGCTTCCGGTTCAAATCCTCCCTACGTATAATTTTTATTTTTATTTTTATTTTTAAAAATTATTAAAACGTGCATCGCACGTGTAAATTACTAGTTAATCTAATTTCAGAACAATTAAGCTGATCTCTAATCCGCTTAGACTGGAACCAAACATCCCAAATTAATTCATCCTTAAGATAGAATTGCACCACACCAATTATCTCTCACTTAAGAATGAGATGACTTGCCAACCCCACTGCACTCCGAGTGTTTGACATCAAGATACAGATACGTTTGTCGCAGAATATTAACCTAATGAAGAAGAAAAAGGATCGTAGGAACAAAAAATATATATAATTCAATGTACCCATTGTTCGCAGAACATTTACCTAATGAAGAAAGTACACTTTCTCCCTAAGAAATCAAAATTTTAAGCTCGTATGTCGGAGAACAATGGTATATGCAATGAAGAAATAAATCATAGGTGTGTGTATATATATATATATAGGATCTAAGAAACTGTCAGCTGTAAAAACTGTGGTTTGATGAGCCAAGTAGCCTGTCTTCTTCCTTCGGGATCTCTTCCATTGCTAGCTCCAAGCTCGGTTTGTGCGCTGTTATCTTGTTCCACTCGTTTTCAACTCTAAAGAAAACCCATTGGAAACGGCGGAAAATCTCCAGAGCTGCGATTGTGAACACGGTGATGTAGTTGTGCCGGAGATGGGCTGAGAGCTTGTAAGTCCAGGTGCATCGAAGTATTAGGTTACTACCAATAACCCAGATATAGACCTGCAACACCAACATAATAATCAGTTTACAGGCAAAAAGATGGTATTTTCCTCGACATATGCCTAAATTGAAAAATAAATTCAAAAAATATTACTCTCAGTGTCACATTAAATACGAGAAAATAAGAAAGTGGGAAACAAATAAGATGGGATGTATTTTTGATAATGCTGCAGTACTGCAATTTTTTCTAAAGCCAAAAATATCTGGCTTCTAAAGAACTACATTAACCCAGCTACGACTTGCTGCTTTTAGCTGTCAAACACATGCATTTGGAACTATTTTGGGCTTAAATATTTGGAATCATTTTGGATAATAGGTATAGTTACTGGAGAAAAAATTGAAGATGATTAGAATGTGGTGAGAAACATACCCACTGTCGGCTGTAAAAAATAGTGGTGCAGATATGTGGGTTCTTGAATTTGAAGATTTTAGTGAATATGCTGCAGATAGAACAATATACAAAATTAACTTAATTGAAACTACGGGTAACAATCAACGTATTCATATTTACATACCTCATATCCCAGTCACGAGCTATGTCCCAATAAAATGAATATAATGAATTAATCACACTAGACAAAAGCCAAAGAGGACGGTAAAAGTTGGTCCATCTGTCAGGGAAAACATGATACTTAAGGGCGGAGAGGAGAATCACCGGGCCTGCTGTTGAATACTTAATAGCTGAACATATAAAGCAAATTTGTGTCACCGAATTTATTCAAAATGTGGAAAGATTTAAGAAAGTATGGTGTTCTAAATAAGAGATTTATGGAAATAAGAAAGTTCCAATGAAAGGGACAAAACTTCAGTGCAACTCCGTTGAAGTAATATATGAAAATTCTACATTTATAACTTGTTTATTCATCGTCTCTTCCTCAATGAATCCCCATAAACGTTCACTTCAAAACCTCAGTGTAACTCCGTTAAAGTAATATATGAAAAGTCTACATTTATGCATATAAATAGTAAGATTATGCATAAATGGATAAACAAGTTATAAATGGGCATAAAATGGATGTTGGATCCTCCCATTTATTATGTATAGGTTAAAACATATATATATTTTTTGAATGGTGTTGAAGGTGCTGACCGATTAAGTTTAGGGGCCTTATTTGATAGAACAGATGGGGTTCAAAAGAACTCCAATCAAAAAAGTAAAACTACTAACAAGGAGTCATAGTACATCACATTGCAGAATCAGGCAGTATCTCACCAACAAAATAGGCTGCAAAAACAAAGGATGCAACTAAAGTACAATAGATACATGCTGCCTTATAATCTGATATACAAGTGTTAGGATTGTGTCTTGTATTCTCGTTGTTCAGATTAGAAGATGGTAATATCAAGCACGGAGGTCGAAGCGTCGAAGTGAGTAGAAGGAAAAACAGCAGCAGCAAGGTGCAGGCATAGTTGCGGTCGACTGTCCCACCCCCGACCGCGCCCCCCGACCACGCGTAGTACAGGGATTGTCAGAGAGTGGTACAGTCGACCGGTCTTGTTGGACAGTCGACCGCCTGCGGCGCTGTGTTCGTTTTTGGGCCTCGATTTGTTAGGTCGGTTCAGCCCAATCTTCAACTCCAAGTTAGATCGTGCGGCTCCTATTCAATTACTTCTTTTTCAGGTTATATTGGACGACTGAGAATCAAGATTAGATCTAGGTTTTCTCTCTATTCTTCTATATATATTGTAAATTCCTCCAATATGAGAGAGAGTACTTCATAGATTCTTTTCTCCATTGCAAAGAGAAGCTCGAGAGAGAGATAGTTCTTGGTGAGTGAGTTTAATTCCTTATATTGAGTGAATCAATAACTCCTTGTAATCTGTTCTAGTTGAATATCAGATCTCCCCATATTTCTCCACGGATTAAGCAAAAGCGAATCGGGATAAGTCATCGGTGTGTTTGTGTTTGTTTGGTGGATCTACTTGCTTGCTCAATTTATTCGTCTCGTCTACTTCGACTTCCTCATTGCTCTGTTAGTTCCGCTGCGACAACGGGCATTGGTTGACGCCCCAATCCCAATAGTAAGAACGTCTGAACAAAAGATAAAGAGACTAAAGAGTACACAGCTGCAAAATTATCGTGAAAATCACTAATGGAAGGCAAACCACCATCAAAATTCATGGGCATGAAGAGCAGTGAGAATTCTTCAGATATGCATATGCACAGCAATCGCTCACATTTAAGGAGAAAACAGAAAAAGTCTAGGAGATCTTCTGATTTTGGCCAAATGTTAATGGAGAGAGGAGAGAGGGAGAAGGAGTGCTACAAAAAAATATGTTATTTTCACTATCTGCAAGGAAAATGCAAGCAAGCCCAAGAAAGAGATGTTGTGACATTTAGCATGTAAGCTTAAGTAATGGAAATATGCTTTCTAGGATAATATGATTTACACAATGGACCACTGAAGAGTCTCTACTTTGAAATTTAACACTCGAGTCAGAACAATAGAATATCCATATTGACATAATCCACCACTACCATTCTACCAAAATGGACTTAATTTCTGTACATTAGTCTAAATAAGAAACAGAATTTGCTGATGAATAGTGCTCAACAAATTAAAAACAGAAATATAGTGTTCGTCACTACGCTCATTAACTACTAAGACTCCCATAATCTATAATTTCAAATAGAGAAAATAGGGTGTCCACTGGCTTAGGAAGAAATGGCACCGTAAAAATCCTCCTCCCAAATGCATAATCCACTCTATTCAAAGTGTTCAACATGTCATAAAGCATAAGATGTTGAAATATCATCAAGTTGAATATGTTTTGCTCATGCACTGAATGGTCACAATTGTTCTACTGCTGAAAAACAAAAAACCGTTCAGTTCGTAACCTCATGATGAATGGTAAAACATGTTCAAATTTAGTGATTTTATGGTATGAAGATTAACTTCAACAGTGTGGATCGTGAATTTTGGTTGCGGAGATTGGATTTTCAGCACACCAATCTCCTCCTATGCCATAGGTTACTCCAATTGTTTTTCAAATAACCATAAATATCACAGTAATAAAGTTTAGGAATCAAATAAATTAACTTCAAATAAAAGCTTGTTCGATTCACAAGTATAAGAACTGAAGTATCGCGCAAGAAGTATTCTTCAAAAGGATACAAAAGCAGTTCGGAAGAAAACCTATAGTAATTATTCCTTATTAATTGATGTAGATATTTCTATATGAAAATTTGTAAGTAATATTCACGTGTAATAAAGAAGAATGGAAGAAAAAAATTATTCTTTACTTTTTGAAGTACTAATGCTGGAGTAGTTATTTAAACAGGCTAACTCATCCTTTTCCAAAAGAATTAAATATCTGAGGGAAGTAAATTAGGATTTAGTAATGCCAAAATGATCTGCCTAAGAATTTCAAGGAGTAACTTAAAGAGCTGCTCCATGCAGGAAAAAACAAACAAGAAGTATCCACCGTCTGCACTTCATGTCCAACAAACAGATTAACATGTAATATCAAATTAAATGGGTTTCCATAGGAGACTGCAAATGAAGTTTATGACTAAGTCATGAAATGGTAGATCATGCTGCAGCAACTAGAAAAAATACCATTGAAGAGTGATGTCTTCTCCTTGGTGTCCTTGTATTGACGCAGACACTGGAAAAATCGAAACAAGTAGGGAAGGACGAGCACCAAAGGAATTGCAATAGAGTGACTACCACATACAGAATCAGCTTCGAACCATGCAATTGTTGCAACCTGAGAAACCACAAGACAAAAACATTTTAGAAGCTAAGTACCTCGGACAAACTGCATATAATGAGCATGAACAAGCTATATTTAGAAAATTAGTCTATTAATCAAAGTATTTTTGCCCTATCTCGCTTTCTAGGTGAACATTTCTTCTCATTCCCTATCTCCGTCACCATCTACGTCGGCTCTGCAGCCCCAACCCGAGCAGGGCCATGATCAATGTCTGGGCAATTCTTTAGGTGATTTTTGGGCACATTTGCAGGAAAAGTTTGCGGGTGGCTAAAAAGTGCTCGGCGGCTAAAAAGTGCTCGGCACACCTGTCTAGGTGCATGGCTCCTCAGTTGTTGACTTCTAATTTCTAATGCAACACGACCAACCTCCCCGTGTCCTGCCTGTGCACAGACAATTAAGGCACACGTGGGGAGCATGACCCCTCATTCGCCCACATCTGATTTCTGGTGCTACACAACCTGGTGATCTCTTTCACACACCCACACAACATAATATTCAATTACAAAAGAGCCAAGGTAATATACCATTCTATAAAAATTCAAATCAACAAAGGTTTGTCCTTTAACCACACATGCACACAAACACACACACGACCTTGGACTATCTGAACACATGCTTAGAGAAATAGTTCATGCCTCATTACTTGTCTGTAAGGTAATATGTATGCAAATCCAAGTCAACAAAAGGCTTGTCCTTTTCCAACTTGGTAGCTTTCTTACCTAGTTTTAAACCAACCGCAGCATAATGTTCAAATTACAACAGATCAAAGGTAATATGACATTCCATAAAATCCAAGTCAAGAAAGGTTTGTCATTTTCCTACCTAATACAGTACCTATACGAAATTTCACAATTTTTTGGCATATTTTGTGGGTTATAGTCCACCGTTTTCGTCGATTTTGTGAAAATTCTCAATAAAACTGTTTTGGATTTATTTTATAGCAAATTATGAAAATACGAAATTACTTTGTGAGCTATAGTCCACCGTTTTCGTCATTTCTGTGAAAATTCCAAATATCACCGTTATGGCCATATTTATGGGCTATAGTACACTGTTTTAGGTTGATTTCGTGAAATACGAAATTTCAGTGATTTTGGCACTTTTGATGGACTACAGTCCACAATTTTCGATTTTGGTAAAATTTTGAATCATTATTTTGGGAATCATTATTTTGGCCGTATTTCATGAGCTATAGTCCAATGTTTTAGCAAATCTTGAAAATACGAAATTTCACTGATTTTGCCACATTGATGGGACAATCCACCATGTTCGTCAATTTTGTGAACATTAAGAATATCACTGTCATCACCATATTTTATAGGCTATAGTCCACTGTTTTAAAAAAATTTTGTGAAAAAACAAATTTCATAGAGTCGATCATATTTTGTAGGCTATAATCCAACCATATTTACATTAATTTTGTAAAATTTTTGGATATTATTGTTTTGACCATATTTTATGAGCTAGTCCATTGTTCTTAGCCGATTTTGCGAAATACTAAAATTTACTAATTTGACCATATTATGTGGGTTACATAAGCACCATTTTCGTCGATGTTGTGAAAATAGTATCATTTGTTTGTCCATATTTTATGGGCTACAGACCACTTTTTAGCCGATTTGTGAAATACAGATTCCACAGATTGTGGATATATTTTGTGGGTTATAGTCAACTAATTTTGTCGATTTTTTCAAAATTCTGCATTCCACTGTTTTGGATTTATTTAATGGACTAAAGTCCGCGTTGTTTAGCCAATTATGAGAAAAACGAAATTTCACCGATTTTGCCACATTTTGGGCTATAATCCACCGTTTTTGACAATTTTGTAATTTTTTTTGAATATCACTGTTTTGGTCATATTTCCTGGACATGTCAGTTGTTTTTAACCAATCAGAAAAATACAAAATTTCACTTATTTGAGCATATTTTCAGGTCTATAGTGAACTATTTTTTTCGAGTTTGTGTATGTTCCGAATATCACTTTTTTACCAAAATTTATGGACTTTTAGTCCGCTATTTTTAGCCAATTTTGTGAATTACGAAATATCACTGATTGCGGCACTTTTTATTGGCAACAGTCCATCATTTTCATCGATTTTCTGAAAAAAAATCTTTAAAACATTGCTTTGGTCATATTTAATGGGCTATAGTTCACTATTTTTTGTTGATCTTGAGAAATACAAAATTTCACTAATTGGGCACATAAAATACAAAATTTCACTGATTTATGGTATATAATCAAAATGTTTTCATCGATTTTATGAAATTTCGAATATCACTATTTTGACTATATTTTATTGGGCTATAGTCCGATGTTATTAGCCAATCCTGAGAAATACAAAATTGTACTGATTTTTCCACATTTTGTGGGCTACAGTCCAGTTTCGTTGATTTTTGAAAAATTCTGAATATCACTATTTTGACCATATTTTATGGGCTATAATGCACTGATTTTTGTTAAATTTGAGCAATATAAAATTTCAGTGATGTGGTCACATTTTGTAGGCTAGAGTCCGCCGTTGTTGTCAATTTTGAGAAATTTATGATAATATCCCTGTTTTAGCCATATTTTATGGGCTATGCCGCTATGATTTTAGTCAATTTCACAAATAATTATTTTTTACTGGTTTCACCACATTTTATAGGCAACAGTTCATCGTTTTCGTCCGTTTTTTTTTGAAAAGTTGTAATTACCACTGTTTTGGCCATATTTTATGAGTTCTAGTTCATTGCTTTTAGTCGATTTTGTGAAATACGAAATTTCATTGATTTGGGCACTTTCTATGGGCTACATTTCACCGTTTTCGTCGATTTTGTGAAAATTCTGAATATCAATGTTTTGGCTATATTTTATGGGTTATAGTCCATATTTTTAACAGATTTTGATAAATACAAATTTTCATTAATTTGGCCATATTTTAGTGCTATAGTTCACTGTTTTCATCTATTTGTTGAAAATTTTGAATAACACTGTTTTGGCCATGACCCAATTTTATGGGTTCACTCTTTTTAGCAAATTTTGTGAAATACAAAAGTTAACTGATTTGGCCAAATTTTGTGGGCTAGTCCTACCATTTGCATCGAATTTTGTGAAAATTATGAATATCACGATTTTAAATTTATTTATGGGCTTTCCACATTTAGATGATTATGAAAAATACAAAATTTCAAAATTTTGGTCACATTCTGTGGGCCATAGTCCACTATTATTATCTATTTGGTGAAATT
Source organism: Hemerocallis citrina (assembly GCA_017893485.1). Taxonomy (NCBI): domain Eukaryota; kingdom Viridiplantae; phylum Streptophyta; class Magnoliopsida; order Asparagales; family Asphodelaceae; genus Hemerocallis; species Hemerocallis citrina. Next base: position 2,861,634 of record CM030360.1, on the reverse strand, counting down.
TTTGAATATCATTGTTTTCATAAGTGGCTAAACAACGTGGACATAGTCTGCTTTTTTAGCCGATTTTATGAAACATGATATTTCACTGATTTGGTCATATTTTGTGGACTACAGTCCACCATTTTCATGGATTTTGTGAAAATTCTAAATATTCATGTTGTGAACTTATTTATGGGCTTGTCCACGTTATTTAGCCAATTATGAAAAATACAAAATTTCGGTGATTTGGTCACATTGTGTGGGCTACATTCCACTGTTTTTGTCAATTTTGTGAATTGTGAAAATCGTAAAAATCACTATTTTTGCCATATTTTATGAGTTATGGTCTACTGTGTTCAGCTAATTTTGTGAAATACGAAATACGAAATTTCACTGATTTGGACACTTTATGGGCTACAATCACTCGTTTTCGTCGATTTTGAAATAATTCTGAAAATCACAATTTTGGCCATATTTTAGGTGCTTATAGTCCATTGTTTTTAGTCGATCTTGAGAAATGCAAAATTTCACTGATTTAGCCACATTTTGTAGGTTAGAGCACCGTTTTCGTAGATTTTGAGAAATTTCTGAATATCACTGTTTTGACCATATTTTATGGGCTGTGGTGCACTATATGTAGCCGATTTTGTGAAATGTAAAATTTCACTAATGGATATGGACATCAGACATAGATACGACACAACATAGACATGGTTACAAACCACTAGTTCCAGTTGTTGATACTACTGTGAGTTTTCTTCACTTCCGTCTATCCTGATTAGTGTCTTCTTCTTCTTCTCATGAATCTCGTCCAAGTTACTACTAGTCGTTTTCAATATTCAAACCTATTTCTTCTAAAAAAATCTTAAATCGCCTTAATTTGCACCATTTCCTTTTTGACAATGATTTAGAAAGGTAATTCCTAGCAAAGGCTTGTGGGCATGATATACAGTCATGGTCAGTAAAAAGTATAGGTAATATTTAATGTCTCAACAAGTAAAATCTGTACTATGCAACAATAGTGTAGCATACTAATAATATGCTCTATCTTATAAAATAGACTCTGCTATGCAACTGCAATGAGTCATAGATAATACAACATTTTAATAACAATTAATGCGAAGCAAGAAACAACATAGGAACCTACAAACTTTCGATGAATAACAATTATAATTAAAGTTTAACGATTTTGCAGTTTCTAAGTATACTTCGCAAATTAGTTTTGTACTGACCTGGCGGTGTACCATCCGACAAATTGAACGTTCCAGATCTGAAAGCACCTGATAAAAAAATAACTATCACTAGCTATACATGAATGAATAGGACAAGTAACATTTCAGCAAAGGAACAAATTAAATGATCCATGGGTTTATTTAACAGCATAAATTACAGTTTAAAATATGGATTTTTTCAATTAAAGGTCCTTCATAAAAAGTGTACTTCTTGATTGGATAGATTATCCTGATACAATTAAATAAGTGTATAGTTTATCAAAAATAAATTAACAATGTTAGAGGTATGCAGAACTATGTGATTCTTGGCCGCATACCCATATGTGACTGCATATGCAATCCCATATGTGATTGGGTTTTTATTAAAAAAAAATCAAAACACTGAAAAAAAAAAATTTGTTTTGAATAATCAGAAAAATCAGAAAAGTTCGGAAATGATTGTTGAAAATGAGAATGACATAAAACATACTTAAAAATAAAATAGCATAAGTTTGCAACATTACTTAAAGTTTCCAACAACCAACTCAAAGTATGTGACGCATACTCGATAAATGCGGGTGCATATTAAATATGTGACCACATATTTCAATATGCGGAGCATAATCATACTTTTGACAAAATAGGATAAATGAGGCCTTAAAAAAGCGATTCCTCACCGCATGGCACATATGCAGCGCATATCGCAGCATAAATTCTCATTTTAGAATGCTATACAATACAGTTTAAAGAATGGGTTTTTCAAATAAAGGCTCTAATAAAGAGTATTTGTGATTGGATGATTTGGATCCCGAACTTATGTTAATTGCTATTAGGTCTTCCAAATTTCTGTACCAACTGCAATAGGTCCTTCTGTGTCCTTCTGCCAAGTATTCTATCCAATATCACCTCTGCAATTGGTTAACCTACCAAAATATTAAAAATTAAGTGCTATGTAACTCTAAAGGTATTACTAATCCTAATTTTAATTCCAACCTAACCATCATCTTCTTCCTTATCCTTCATTCTAAGTAAACCCAATCCACCCTCTAACCCTTTCCCTTAATCCCCCTCCTTCCTTTCCCTTAATCCCCTCCTCTGAACATAAGTTTTAACCAAATATTCCTTATCAGAGCCGGATAGAGCCGGATTTACTGGGGGACATATTTCAACTAGAAACTCCAAGTTGGGAGACCCAATCTCAAATACGAATTTTTAGGACTTAAACGAATAGAAACCCTAAAAATATTTGGATTATTCCACAAGAGAAATCTATACCATATACAGTTAAGAGGGAGTAAGGCGTAAACCCAATAGGACAAAGGTTCTTGTATCTTATTGAAAATGGCTATGATTTTCAGTTGTATGGGATTTACATGGATGCAGGCAGAGGCCTGACTAACGTACATATGAGGGTAATGGAACATTTATGTAAATTTCAACCACACTGTATGAATGATCATTTTGAATAAGCCGGTAAGTTTATTTCAGGTCTTATTGCCTCTTGTCAGATAACAATGAACCAAAACTGCCTGCAATAGTAGAGAGCAAACCTTTGACATTGAGGTCAGAATATCAGCCAGGAAAAAATCAGAAAAAGATATGGCCTGCACAATTCATGAAACGAAATTGGATTAGGAAAGCACTGCAACTTCCATTTCGTCCAACACCCACATAAAATAATATAGACAAATGTAAAACAAAGATATGAAATGTTTTATCTGTAAATGTATAGGTTGTGTGAAATAATCATCATAATGATACAATATGTGGACATAAGTTCCAAATCTTATGTTATCATTGGAATTCACATAAGTTAATATATCAGTCATTTTCCCATCTGATGTATATCATCTAAAATCTCAAGCCCTGATGAGGATATAGGAATTTGAATCTTAAAAAGGAATTAGAGCATTATGCTAGCAGGAGGATTTGAACTGATGACTCTATACAGAACAGATAGTTGGCTATCCAAATTCAGAATCGACATTGTAATGAACTGTGGCACCGTATCTCTAATAGAATCCATAAGAAATGTCTGCTGTTCATTAGTGTGTGTGTGTCAACTGCAGCCCCTCTGAAGACTCTATACAGAACAAATAGTTGGCTATCCAAATTTAGAATCAACATTGTCATGAACTGCAACCCCTACATGCCTCTGACAGAACCCATAAGACATATCTGGTATTCATCAGGTGGGTGAGTGAGAGAGAGAGAGAGAGAGAGAGAGAGAGAGAGAGCATACTTGCAATGGGAGTACAATACGCCAAATTGTCCTCAAAAAGTAGTAACGAGATGATAGATAAAAAATATCAAAAGGAAATATGAGAATCATCAGAACAACAGCATACAGAAGAACCTGCAACGGAAAGAAAAAAACATATGATTACAAAGAAAATGAAAGAGTAACTTTTAACCAGTATTCAAATGTAGCAGAAGAACAATTGCGAAAACATAAAATTATTTAAAGAAGCATAACCAGATAATGACCAAAGGAACTATGATGGACGAGAACAAAACAAGTGCAAAGGTTTTCATCATAACATGCAAAGAAGACAAAAAAAAATCATCAGAATAACCATATAGAGGGAAAGCATGCAGATATTTTGCAGAAACAATTTTCGAGCTAGTGACCTGTCAACAAATTAACCTTAAAATTAATAGCATGTTCAAGATAATTAGTGGCAAGTAAAAGTATTAACTAATAAATACTAAGTAAGGATATCAGTTGATGTCAACCATTCCAGCTAAATATTCAGAAAATGAAACACATAAAGATTAAACTATAAAGTAATGAGAAGCCCAACAATAGGAAAATGCAAGATACCATTTCATTTCAAAGAAAGCATTGAACACCAACAAAATAGTTGACTGACGAACTCATCTGGCATAAATTTTTCAGATTATTTTTAAAATAACGACTTAAGACAGCAATGAATTTGAAACCTTGTCAAGCAAGAATTACTACTTACATAAAAGAATACTATTACAAGGTTAAACAAATTAACTATAAAAAAAAATCATTAGTAAACATTTTAAAAGAATGATATTACACTGGTTGTGATGCGGCCAAATAGACTTCTCCATGCGAGTAGAGATAGAGATATGCTGTCATACTAGTTGGTACCACAATAGTCATCCACATGGCGCTCTGTTCAAACAATATCAAACATCATTTTGTATAATTAATTCAATTAAGAAGAAAATAAATAAACAAAGTTAATTGTTACCAGAATGCAGCATAAACACTTCCACTATAAAATGCATGCAAGTCAGACAATTATCCAGTATATTTTTTCTCAGATACTTCCTAAAAATGTAAATGTGTCCTTACTGTTATAGTATATTTTTTTAGTAAAGCTCAATAACAATGTTTATTACACTAAATTAATAGAGGTACATGCCGAATAAATATAAAATAGAAAAACCATGATTAGTGTGTTTAGAATGAAGTTACGGCTTTGTACAAATCCATTATTATAAATTACATTTTAGAGTTGAAGACCTCCAGGTTGCATTACATAGCAGACTTCAAATATATTATAGATGAATCATGAATGCATCAACTATTCCAGATCAAAATCATAATACAATGAGAACAGAAAATCTACAAATCAATATGCCAAAATAAAACTTCATACCTTCCAAATTTCATTATGTGTAAGATGAGAATGGTCAAGATCAAATATTCTTGCATAATTCACGGTTGATTGAGAGAAAACCCATAAATTAACTCCCCAAAGCCAAACCATCAAGGTCTGCAAATTGATGACATATAATAAACAATGAGAGAGGAGTTGAACATGTAGTTATTGAACACTACAAGCGGATCATATGGCTAAAACAAAAGGAACATACCACAAGCAGAAGAGGGTTATAATATAGAAAAGCCTCATAAAGAAATAGATCCTGAAGCTCTGAATTCATTCGCATGACAGAGTCCCACCCAATCTGCAAGGTAAAAATTATACCATTTTAGCATATGAAATCATGAAATCAACAAGCCAGAATTATTGTCATACTAAGCTACTATAGCATTTCAATATCTGACCTTACAACAGCTGATGCCCCATATGAAGAACAACAGTACCTGCAAAATATAACAGTTATTTCAGTTAGTAATATTTTAAATAAACTAGATTCATATACATTTCATGCCGACTTAATATCATAAAATCCACAGGTTTTCTATTCAAAGTTAAGGCAGAAAGGGATCAGTGAAATATATCATAGGGAAGACTTCTATGTGTTTACTCTTAATAATCAATTCAGGTGTAATGTTAATAGACTAGTTACTCTCTTATACCATAAAGTTTGGAACTGTATTAAAAATAAAAATAAAATGTAAATCGAGTTCTAGCTTTGCTGTGCATTTCCTTGGAAATTTCGGATATGTACTCTCCATACATACAAGGAAAATTATAAAGTGAAAACTGTGAAGTACAACTTTATAATTTCTGTAAGTTTGTTGCGCTTCTGATGTCCTCGTCAAGATAAGATTATACGAGAGATATAACATTTCAACTAAATGGGGTCTTATTCAACATTTACGATAATTCTTCAGAAATGTACTTAAGTTTTACACTTATTTTACAACAAGTCCAAACAGAATTTGTTGATACACTTGTACAAGTTCATTGGTAAAAGATTGACCTTTAGTCTCCACAAGAGAGTTGGTGATGGCATTATGGCTGCAGTATGTATTGGCAAAGTTCCACTCTTCATTAGACCTGTCTCTGCAGAAAACAAGATCCCTTTGTCATTGATATTTCCAGATTCACTGTAATATAATGACATGCACTGGAAACTAAATGATGACAACAAGTATTTGTTATAAAAAAAGGGGGGAAAGGTTTTTGAATAGTTTTGTTTACCCTGGTCATGCATAACAGGTTTACTACCAGCTCGACGAAGAATCGGACTATTAGTGGAGACCAACAATGGAACTCCAGACATAAGTAATGCTACGACGATTTGAATCAGGTGTACCTTACTCACCACCCATTAGGACCTATATGCAGGGAAAATAGTCATAACTTAAAACAGTATTATCTCTTATGAACATAAACATAATGTTAATTTGTATCCAGTTCATTTTCAATAGCATGACTTAGGTGTAAAGATTAGATTTAATTTGAAATAAAAATAATTAGCAAATATGGATTCTCGAATAGCAATGGTATAAACATCTCCGCAAAAGAAAATATCATTGTCTTCGATTAGAAGTGTTAAAATGCAGACAAATGCACAACTAAACAAAAATACCCTCTTCATCCCATCCCATCCCATATTATCCATCCCTTTTGAATTCAAAGCCGTACACCCCAAACCGAAACAGCCTTCTATATTTTGCAAGACAACACATCTCCCAGAGTACATCTTACTTGCACCCAGCCCAATTTTATTTTTTTCACCTAGTGCGATGGAAATCCAAAAAAGAAAATTTTCCGCAGAAAATTTTTTTTTAAAATTAAAAATTAAAAAAAAATCGGAATAAGGTTCAAATGTGCCTGATTATTTATTTTTCTTATTTCTCTTATCTATGGGTACTTTTTGGGGACCCCTAATAACAATATAATTTTTTTACGGGCAAAATACGTGCCTATATTTACAAGGGGAATACAAATTAGGGGCCCCCTAAAATTACAAAAAATTCAGGGGCCTCAGGCGGCCGCCTCACCTGCCTCAAGGTAAGGGCCGGCCCTGGACTAGACCAAAGTAAAAGATCTAATTTCCATTTTCTAAACAACTTTTGAGGGGGTTCCATTCTGTAGAGGGTGTTTTGAGTTGATTATAACACACAATAAACAGCCCGAATTCATGGGCGGATCTAGGGGGGCCGGGGTATGCTACAGCCCCCCCCCCCCCCCAACATTTGGTACTTGTTTGTAAAAAAATTTTTTGGGTATATTAGTATGGAATATATATATGCTTTAGCCCCCCCAAATATTTTTCAAAGCCCACCCCAAATATATTTTAAAGCACACTCCATATATATTTGAGCTTTTGGGCCAAGCTCAACTCTATTCTATCTAGTATCTATAACAACTTTACTTCTCTAGTATCTATAACAACTTTATATATATTTTGCATGTTACCTTGCGCAATTTTTTTTCCAGCTCCCCTCACTTTTCAATCCTGGATCCGCCCCTGCCCGAATTCGAGACAACTTGTGAGTATCATGTTAGGCACCGTTTGACATTGCTTTTTTTTGGATGGTGCATTTCGTTCTAAAAGCACGCAGACTCAAAATGGGTGTTTGGGAAACTCAATTCAAGTGTGTTTAGCCAATATTACTTTCCAAAACTACTATTGTTAGCCTCTTCCTCACCACACCTATAGCGATGCTTTTAGCTTCTTGGAAAAAGTTCTTTCGCATGCTAAGAAATTTCAAGTCAATATTTTATTTTCTAATAGCACTTTTTAGCGAAAACACTTTTTACTCACAGCAATACCAATTACAATATATTTTTTGAGGGCCCCTGATTACAATATAAATTTTGTACGTGCAAAATACGTGCCTATATTAAATATAAGCAAAATACAAAACTGGGTCCCCTAAACTTGCAAAAAAAAATCGGGGGCAAGGCAGCCGCCTCACGGGCCTCAAGGTGTGTGTGTGTGGGGGGGGGGGGGGGGGGGGGGGGGGGGGGGGGGGGGGGGCGGCCCTTAGTCACGTTTAACCAGCCAAACGACAATTATGCAACACCCAATCACAACCCCAATTCTCTAGCTACAGTAGTTAATTATAATAGTGACCCAACAATATTTACTAGTAAACTTAATCAACTAGGGCATCCTGAAAACCCTCAACTAACAAACTTTTAGGTTTAGAACCAGTGAGAAGAAAAAAAACTATTAGATCTGGGATCAACAATTATTTGCATTGCATTCCTGAATTCGAGATCTGAGAGCTCCGGCCTCTCAAATTCGATATCAGGAAAAAGAAAAAGAACATTTTTTTTAAAAAAATTAAAAAAAAGATTACCTTCTGATGAGAGAGAGAATTAGGGTTTAAAGTTCATGTGAGAATGAAGGAGAAATGGAGAAGAAGAAGAAGAAGAGACCGAAGCGAGATCGGGGAACGACAAGGAAGAAACCGAGGAGAGAGAGATAGAGGGGAGCCGTTGGTCAAAATAGATAGACGGTTGAAAGTGGATGGGTTTTATATACGTTACAGGGTTTGTTTGGAGCGCGATGTGGGTCGGGTCGGGTATGGCCGGGTTGTCAGTTGTTACCGGATTTTCGGACGATAAACAATAAATCCCCTGATTCAATCATGTAGACTTGATGGCATGAAATCTAGTTGACAATTTGTATAATGTTAACTCCAATATTTTAATTGTTGTGTTGAATTCCTGAGATCTAATTAGCACATACTGCTATGATATGTACAATAAAAATAATAATTAGTTAATTTTATCATTGTTTGATTGAATGACGATACATACATGTATAAATCTAACACATCAATTACATTAATGGGTACACTAAGAGCATCCACAGTGGTTTGCTAAACCTATTCTAACTTTAGAAATGAAAATTTAGCTTTTAGCGAATGTCGCTGCAGTCGTTATTTCTAATTTTTAAAAAAGTATAGTATAAAACGGATGTTGTTCATCCGTCTAATAATTTTTTATTTTTTTTTTATTAAAAAATAGAGCAGACGGCACTTCTTCATCCGTCTTTTGTAATGGACGGCACTTCTTCATCCGTTTAAAAACTTTAAAAAAAAAAAAAAAAATCTAAAGGTTGGAAGGATGACCTTCATCCGTTCACTTTAAAAACTTTAAAAAAAAAAAAAAAAAAAAAAAAATGGTTGGAAGGATGACCTTCATCCGTTTGTTCACTGCTTTTGAATTTTTTTTTTTTTTAATAAAGTAAAAAATGTGAATTTACGAAAAAACCACTATCACTTCTTCCTATTAAATAAATCGGCAAGGGCAAAATGGTAAAAGAAACCTTATCAAAAGTGAGGACGGATGAACAACATCCGTTTCTCACTTTTGGGATTTTTTTTTTTTTTTAATTAGCTATATCTATTTAGTCCGTTTAATTTTATATATTAAATAACAAGTTAAGAATGGACGGAACAACTTCATCCGTTTAAAATAATTTTTTTTTAATTATCGAATTGAGACGGAAGATCTTCCTCCGTCTCAATACTCAAACGGATTATGTTAATCCGTCTTCTATATTTAGCAGTCGTCCATCCGGCCTCCTAACTTTAGCAAAGTACTGTACATTCCTATTCTAATTTTTGAGTTTTTAGCGAACCACTGCACGTCACTTTTCTAAATGGATTTCTAATTTTTGAGTATTTAGCAAACCACTGTGGATGCTCTAAGAAGTACACGTAGTATTCCTCAATTAAAGTTTTTTGTTTGTAAGTCTCCCCTTCACATCATTTTTCTAAGAAGGAAATTTTTGCAGATGACATTTTCTAATAATGATCTTCTTGAAATTTTCGTGATTCTCCTATAGTTTGTTGTTTTGTTGAATTGATTTATTCCTACATATTAGCATCTTAAATTTAGAGGAAATTATAATACCAAATTACAAGTTTTCACTAATGACGAAAACAATTCAATTTTCGAAATAGTTTTGTTAGCCGAGCATTTCAATTTATTTACTATGATATGCACAATAAAAAAATTAATTAATTAATTATTTTCACCAATGTTTGATTGAATGATAATACATATCATATCATACCATTAGTAGTTACATGCATAAATGTAACACATCAGTTGCATTAATGGGTACACTAAGAAGTACATGTAGTATTCCTCAATTAAATGTAACACATCAATTACATTAAATGTATTTTATTTTCTAATAGCACTTTGTCTAGTGAAAACACTTTTTACTCACAGCAATACCAATTAGGGCCGACCCTAAATTCCCGGGGGCCCAAGGCGAAAAGCTCAAATAATTATTTTTGGGACCCCTAATTACAATATAATTTTTGTACGTATAAAATACGTACTGATATTTAAAAGGAATTACAAAATTGGGGACCCCTAAAATTGTAAAAAAATTAGGGACATGAGGCGGCCGCCTCACAGACCTCAAGGTGGGGGTCGGCCCTTAGTCACGTTTAGCCAGCCACACGACATTTATGTCAACACCCAATCACAACCCCAATCTCTAGAATTTTTTACCAAACTATCACACTTTTGTAAGTATATACTAAATTATCCCAGTTTGAAAGTTAAATACCAAAAAGTTCATGTCGCTAACTGAAATAGTGCGCCTGGTAAAAATCTGCGCATTATCTCAATCAGCGTGTGTTAGGGGGCCAGTACTTTTCCCCTCAAGTAAGAGTGTGCGAAAAAATTCTCAAGTATAGACTCGCTAACTCCGTTAGTGCGCTCATTTAAACCAGACGCACTAACTGAGATAGCTAGTGTACAACTACAATACATTGGTTTGAGATTTTGAGAATGTCTTGATGTGAAATCAGATGTTGAGATGTGAGTTCAATTCTGGTTTTGAGATTGTTTGAGAATGTGATTTGTGTACAAAGAGGCTTTGAGATGTTTGAGAATGTTTGAGAATGAGATGATTGTGTATACAGGGATGAGCTTTAGAAGTTCACAAACAGTTTGTGAATATACCAACGGTCGCTATCAGGATACGGAATACGGAATACAGAATACGGAATACAGATACGTGACTAAGTCCAGTGAATGATTTTCATCATCCATAAGCTGTCAGGATCTTTACACCATTTTACAGGAATAATCAAAGTAGGAAGTAAGAGAAGTCAACCACGCATGCATAAATGAATCAATATACCAACAAAATTTACTTGAAACAAAACTTAATAAATTTCAAATAAACCAGATTTGAATAAGTCAAAATTCTGGGTCACATTGCCCAATACAAAATAATCCAAGTAACAGATACATTTATTCGAATAAGCAACAGGAAATAATAATAGCAAAAACTCCAGCATCTAAAATCTCAGATCACATACTCCATCGGGCAGCTGATCTCCATGATCTGCAATTTAGCAAATTGCAGGAAGAAGAAAAAGAAAATAAATGCCCGTTAATGCAAGTTACAAGGCGCTTGTAGTGCAGGCACAAGTACAGGGAAAGATAAACAAATATAGAGTAACAGCGGAAACAACATAGCATGGAACAGACATGTCAACACAACGGGATAATTAACATGAATCAGGAGACAATCAAGTAACATGATATATTAACCAGTACAGGTGATATGTAACAGATGTCAAGTGTCAGATGGTATGTAGACAGATATACAGATAACACATGTCATGTAACAGGTACAGGTAACAGATAACATATGTCATGTTATTACAGGTCTTGTGTTTTAGTTCTATCTAGGTAGCACTTCATGCGTTCCAGGTTTTTACCACATGATTGGTACATTCAAACAGTTCCGTTTAGATTTCGTAGTAGACTGTATAGGGCCGTGTACTCAGGTATCAAACAGACAGATAACATATACAGATAGAACCTACGGGTTCTCTTTTGAGTACACCTTCCTATAGGGAAGTGTGCAGTCAGGTAATCAGATAATAGAATCGTGTATCATGTAGTCATGAACACGTAACAGATAACATATAATTATGTGGGAAACACGGGCCCCCTTCCAAGTACACATTTCTATATTATCCACTACTAGAACTTTCCCTTAACCCCGGCTTGGTTATTTAGTTATTACTATCAGACAGGCATGTATGTGTTACAAACAAGGCAATAATAATATGGTATAAATAGGTAACAGGTTCAGACTAAAAGATAAACATGTACAGATGAAAAACAACTCATAAAAGGGTAGAACAACGAAAATTCTAGTTCAGGACAGCAAGACAGTACTGTACCAAATCTGGAATTTCCGTTGCCAAAAATATGCAAATCTGGATCCGTCAGAAAATCTGGAAAATAGACTCTCGGCCGAATCCAACAAATATATATAAGTCATATGGTATTTCACAAAAATAAGACTCAAAACAGATTTGTATCCAGAAAACATGTTTAGCCAGAAATCAGAAGTTTGCATTTATAAAGAGGAAAACAACATAAAAACTCACTGATTAAATTCAAGAAAAATCTGGGGTATTCCCTAGTATGTTTAGTAACAGAAAATAAAGTTTCATAATTTTCTAATATAGATAGAATAGTCAAGTAAAATCAGAAAGCAGCAAGGCACAGCAGTTTTGTAAATCTGGAATCATAAACACAGCAATACCAAAACAGCAATAGATTACAAAATATAAGTCGAAATCAAGATCCGTCAAAAGGGTGATAAAATAGATACAGTAGGCTACGATTCATATTCACAAAGTTTTTATAAAAAGCAAACTAAATTAGGTTGAAATTACGTTTCTTTACTGAATAGTATGAAAATTCTGCATGTATAGTAGTTGTTTGCAAGTATAGAATAGTTCATAAAAGTCATCAATTAAATCCACAAAAATTAGGGGTTAATTCCAAACAGGTCTAGTTGTAATTAGCAAAGTATTGGATCAAAATATTATCTTTAACATCAGTATAAAAATAATTTACTCTCTAGAATTTATCTAAAACCGAATCTGTAGTTTTCTACACATCTGTAGTAAAATAACCATAACTTGCAACTCGTAAATCAAAACTGAGATCTGTCAGAAAATATGAAAAGTAGACAGATTTCTCTATAATTCATATTCACAAATAATTTTCATATACTGACCTTAATAGGGTCTAAAATACGGAACAAAATGGGGTAACAACAAGGATAGAATTATCCTTCATGCACAAAATCAACTAGATCATATCAAACACATCCAAACCATAACAAAACGTGAAATATGGTTTACTAGATGTCCAAACAATATGGTATAGGGTATTTTACAAGTTTACTACTAGTTATACTACATCGAACACATCATGCATACAAGATCATACAACACCTCATAATCATGAACAACATGCATGTGTACAAGAATTGATTATCTCTAAGTCTAGATTCATGTCGTGTGTGTAATGAGACAACAACGGACGGATTAACACATAGAGACAAGATATAACAGGGATTTTGCACAAGAATTTTCTCTAGAACAAACCTACGCTACATGCGGTATTTAGTACTTGTATTTGTAACAGAAATTAATACAAGTTACTTGCCTTATAGTCGACGACGAAACGATGATGCAAAGAGAATAAAGGGAACAGATTCCCGGGGCACGAACACAACACAACGAACAGATCACGAACGCAACTCGCGAGAACCAACACATGCACACAAGATAGGGCAGCAGAGGGGGAGAGACGGCACTGCACACTGATGCACGACATTGGGAGAAGGAGCACGGGGAGACAGGGTCGGCAACTGGGCTGGGGGTGGCTGCGTCGTCGAGAGGAGGCAGGGGACAGAGAAGCACAGTGTGTTTGGCGCCTGGTCGGGGTCGAGCAGCACAGGGGTAGGGCAGCGCTGCGGGGTGTTGGCGCCGCTCTGGCTGTTGCTTACGACGTCACGACGGCAAGAAGGAGGCACACAGGGGCTGGCGTGGGATGCTCGGATGGTGGGGGATGAGGTGGTCGGGAGAGAGAGAGATGAGCGGGAGAAGCAGAGGTAGGGGATGGGTTTAGAAGTAGCAGCTAGGGTTTTGTGTGGAGGAAAGATGAACATCATGGGTATATATATAAACATAGGGATAGAATATTAGGGTTAGGGTGTATGTTGGGTTGCGGGTAAGGTATTTGATATATGGGTTTTAAACAAATGGGATCCAATAGGGGAATTGGGTAGGATTAGAGTATAAAAGATCCAATAATTGAGATAGTATCAAAAAGAATAATAAAAAAATAGGACATAAACAATTATAGAATATGGCTCAAAATAATAGCTCGAACAATCAAAGAAGAAACCATAGGAGACAATAAAATCAAGAAACTCAAATAAGAAGACGACAAATTAAATAAATGGATAGATAGAGAATGAAGATCCAAAACACGGTCCAAAAGGGATACGATATGAATAACACTCAAAAAAAAATACATCGAAAAATACAGAAAATGAAAAACAGGGGTTACAGTAATGACACCTTCAATCTAGATCGGGGCGCCAGAGATGCCATGGAGGGTGTACCATGCCGGCTTCAACCTATCCCGGAGGAGTTTCAAGGCTTCGAAGGCTACTAGGAACATGATATTCACCGAACTTCCATTTTCGACGAGGATGCGGCACACCTCATGGTTGGCAAGCATAAGGCTTATGACTAGGGCATCGCAGTTCGAGACCCTGAACGCGTTCTAGGTCGTCATCCAAGAAGGAGACATCCAATCCGAGACCTCAGGAGGGGCAGTTGTAAACAGAGTTTACTTCCCGGATGAAGGCCTTACGGGATGAGCTAGACTCTCCCCCTATGGGCCCGCCATGGACGCAGTGGATGATGGCCAGGTTATTGGTGTCCTGAGGTTCGGGCTTCGGTTCTGGACGTTTGTTCGCCCCGCGAAGGGGCAAAGAGGCTCTTAGGCCATTCGATTAAATTTAGCAAGGTACCCTCTCCTAATGAGGCCTCGAATTCTTCCTTCAGAGCTCGAAAATTGTTGGTGTCATGACAATAGTCTCAATGGAAACGGCAGTAGTACTTCCTGTCCCTCTTCCTGTTAGGATTATGGGACCGAGTAGGGTGCTGGAGCATGTCATCGGCCTCGATTTCCACCAGGATGGTAGACAAGCTAGCGTTGAGCAGGGTAAACATGTCGAACCGCGGAGGTGGGGGGAAACGCCCCCTCACGGAGGCATCCTTCTAGATTTTCTTGGCGAGTTTGAGTTTGTCTGCTTTCCTCTTTCCTTTGGTGTGGGATCCTTTCCATCCCTCGGAATGGAGGGCTTCATCGGCCCGAATATACTTTTCTCTTCTGTGGAGAAGGTTGGGAAAGTCGACCGGGGGCTTCTTGTCCAGGGAGGCCATCAGCGAGTCATGGCGGACATTATCGGAGGTGCTACCACAGAATTGGGGGAGGAGATCGACCGAGCCTCAACCGTGAACCTTTAAACAAAGTTTTAGAGGGATTTCCCATCTTTCTGTCTGAGGTCCAATGGTGAGGCGCTCGTCTTCTCAGCTTTTTGGCTGATCACAAAGTGAGCGAGGAAGCTCTCCTCGAGCTGGTCGAAAGAGTAGATCGAACGGGAGGCAAGCTTGGTGAACCACACCCGTGCAGGGCCTCTTAGGGTGGCCAAGAATGCATGACAGAGAAGGAGATCTGAGGCACATGAAAGTTTTGAAGCCCTCGATGTGATCAACAGGATTTGTTTCTCTATTGTAGGTTTCAAATGCCAGAGGCTTGAAGCTCCTCGGGACGGGCGTGTCGAGAATATAGGAGGAGAATAGAGGCATGTTTGGCCGGTATCTCTGTTCAGACTGCCTCCCACCCTCGAAGATCCGAGCGAAGCGACTCTCCATTTCCTGACGTCGCTTAAGGATGGGGTCCTCCCGTCCTTCAGATCGGGTTGACCCGTGAATTCGTCGTTCCTATGCTCGGCCGCTCCTGTTCGGTCGACTGGTTGCTCGGGTGGGACCCTGCCTTGGATGGCTCAGAGGATTTTATCTCGAAATTTGTGGAACTATGCCCTGGTTACGTGACCCCCATCCCCTCCACCATTGGTGGTCGGTGGTCCCTCGGAGAGTGGCTGCGCTCCTTGTCCCAACCGTGGGAGGAGTGGCGAGTCCGGCTGAGGTTGCGATCCGAGGGGTCCCTCCCCCCCCGCTCTGGGATCGATTGAGGCTTCAGAGGTCCTCCTCATTCTATCGACCGCTGATGACGTTTCTTAGGTCGGAGTCCATTGGCTGGACTACCTCTCGTGCCACCGTACGGGAAGCATTCGGGACGGGCTTCTGTAATCCTTGGTCCTGCGGCTGTCGGGAATCTTGAGTTGTCGTTCGACTTCGTGTCAAGCGTGCAGGAAGTGGGGGGTCAAACGGCTGACCCCCGGATGGAGTCTTCTTAGCCCTAGGAGCC